>ML784832.1:237786-289397 GCA_009831015.1 Picea engelmannii
GAAGTAGGAGAAACCCTAAAACGTTGGATAATAACCCTAGGAGGCAAGTCGGCTCAAGAGAATATTTATTATTGAGTTATTAGCCTCCAGAAGTAGAAGTCGGCCCAGTTAGGTCACTTGGAAGACTATAAATAAGAGGGCGCTAGAGCTCATTTGTCACCTCACCTCTCACAACTGCATAAAGCCAGTGATGCGCAAGTTTGGAGAGGAGTTGCAGTTGTTGCTGCTGCAACTGGCAAATTTCGGTTTTGACTTGGACTTTCTCTTGGTTATGGTTTGGACTTTCTGCTTGGCCTTTGGTTATTCTTGCTTGGTGTGCTAGCCCTGGAGAGAGGTACGCTACCTTGATTGGCTATTAGGCCTAGGGTTTGCTTCAGGAATTATTCTTTGTCAAGGTTAAGGTGCTCGGGGGTGGCTTCAGCCTATGGTTGGCTTCAGCCTATGGTTGGGTGACAATATTGTTATATTGTCTATGGTTAAACGAGCACACCTATTATTTCTAACACTTGCTTCAGAGTATGAGATGAAAGATTTGGGGTTGATGCACTACTTTCTGGGGTTAGAGGTGTGGTAGCGAGATGGTCAAACTTTCCTTGGACATGGGAAATATGCAATAGAGATCCTGAAGAGATTTGGGATGTTGGACTGCAGGCCTATGTCTACGCCCATGGTGACCAACTAGAAGAAGCTAGATGCTTCCAGATCAGAGGTAGTGGACCCTCCACTTTACAGGCAGTTGATTGACTCTCTGATGTATCTGGTCAACACTAGATCAGATATATGCTTTGCAGTTAACACACTCAATCAGTTTATGGTTGAGCCGAGGAGGTTACACTAGGTGGCAGTGAAGAATGTTCTGAGATATCTGCGTAGCACGATCAAGTATGGGTTGAGTTACATCCAGGGGGATGGGGTGAAGCTGACAAGCTTTACAAATGCAGATTGAGCAAGCAACACGGTGGACAGGAAGAGTACTTCAGGTTGTTGTTTCAGCTTGGGATCAAGAGTTGTTTCCTGGTTCAGCAAGAAGCAGAAGTCAGTGGCTTTGAGCTCTACTGAGGCAAAGTACATTGTAGCTAGCTTAGCAGCATGTGAGGCCATTTGGCTTCGTAAGCTGCTCATCGGTTTGTTTGGCTAGGAGTTGGATGCAACTATCATTCACTTTGACAATCAGAGTTGCATCAAGCTCTATGAGAATCCAGTGTTTCATGAAAAATCCAAACACAGAGATCAGGTTTCACTTCATCAGGCACTGTGTGCAGAAGGGGATAGTGAAGCTACAGTATGTGCTCACAGGAGAGCAGGTGGCAAACATTCTCACAAAGACCTTGATGAAAGGCAAATTTGTCTTCTTCAGGGACAAGTTGGGGGTGGTACAGAACACATTCCTCGCTAAGAGGAAGTGTTAATTTGTAGCTCAGAAGGTGTCTCAGCTAAGCCTATGTGTCCAAGGCTAACATGGACACAATTAATTACCCAGATCAGTTTTATTTATTTGATCCTAAGTTTTAACTTAAGAAAATTCACTCAAATTTCTGAAAAAATCACTTTTCAGAAAATTAATAATTCACAAAAGTGAATTTCTGGAGGCTTCTAGAAACCTCTAGGAAAAGTGAATAAGAGTGTTAAAAAGAGGCATTCGCTAGCACATTGTGTGCTGAGCTAATGAGTGAGGGCACTGGCTGAGGAAGATAAAGTCGATTATATCTGAAGAAAATCCATATATAAGTGTCTAAACTAACTGTAAAAACAGCAAACAAAGCATGCAATAAAATGTAGTAAAACTATGGAGCAGTAAAGCAACAATCTACAATTGTAAGCGATTAAGAGAGTTATCCATCTACACTAATAGTATAAAATTCTAGAAAAAATGCTTGACGTTGTCATCAAGTTAAGTAAATGCAAAAATCCTTCTGTCAAGAAATTAATGTGAGACGGTTTAAACGAGAAACTGTTATAATGAGTTTTGTTGGAATTTATTTGGCTCTCAATGTGAGTATCAGAACTATAGACTATGAAAACCTGGTTACCAAACATAGAGAGTTATGTACATCTGATCTTTGTCCCTGACGAAAATGAAACCTAACCACCCTGCTACTCCGAACCAAAAGTAACATTTGCCTCTAAACTCATAATTAAACTTATAGATTTAAAGCAGAATTAGTGCAAACCCAGATTTGGTTCATACAAGTTTGTTTTTCAGTAAGTATGCTCTCACTGTGTTATCTGACAGAAGTGCCTTGCAACTTGTTTGTCAATGCCATTTCAAGTTCTTCATCTACTAGCAGTGGAGGAATTACTCTATTGGGTAAAGATATAAGATTCCTTTATCTCGGTTCCCTGGAGAATCAGTGGGTACATTGCATTTAACGTGTTAGTTAATCAATACATATTAGGTGAAAGGAAAATCCTGTTTCGCAACGAAATGGAACGGTTCCTAATGATTGTCAACAGTAGGAAATTGCTAAAATTTGTGACTGTGCCATAATGGATAACATGGTTGGCACCTTTTAAAATGGCATGCATGTGACCATAATGATTCAATAGGTAGGAAGCATAATTATAAAAAAAGGGTCATTTTGCTTGCTGGCAACGTTGTTTTTTTTCTCAACATGAATGCCATGTGGTTTTTAGAATGATATGCATTCAAATTTGGGGGTTCGGGAATTTAGATGTAAGCATTTGTTCGTTGTGATGAATTTTAAGATTATCGATGAAATTATTAAAAAAATTGTAATCTTAAAATCACATAATCTACCCATTTTTCAGTACATGTGTTCAGTGAAGTGCTTTTTTTCCGTATTGTGTACTGAACACATGGTATAACCTACAAGCCCTAACCCTAACCCAACCCAAGAGGACTGTTCTGAAACCCTGATTCAAACAATTCATTGACTGGCATTGCTTTCGAATGGTCACAATTTAAGTACAGCAATCGAAATTCGAACTCACAACGAATTCTTTCGAGAATTCTTGAACTTACATCGACATAGTCACCGGCGTCATTGCCGGATTGTGGCACAGCTCCCACGGTCTGCCCGTTCTTCATCCATAGAGAGATTTTCCGATCTTCCCCGGCACTCGCAACGACAAGATCTGCGTCATCAAAACAGATTTTAAAACTGGGATTATAGAATAATGATAAATACAGAATGCAGAAGGGTTTAGGAATGAATTACTGACTGGTGTGATTCCATTTGGCGCTGTTAACTTGGCAGGAAGGAGTGGGAGTGTAATGGAAGGCGCACGGGTCCCCTGTCTCCACCGATACGTCGAATAATTTCACAGTGTCACCTCCACACGCAGCCAGAAGCGATTCTCCACTCGTCGCCATGATCTGTCCAGCCTTTGGCCTCTCCTCACCTCGATTATTCCATGTACGCGGGCGGGCTTCGCTCTCTTTTGCTTTGCTGTGGAGATTGTATGCTCGACCAGAAGTACCGACAAAGAGTTTGAGCTCAAACAATTGCACAGCTACATGGCCTTTTTCAAATTTTTCACATTTTGCAAAATATTAATATAAAAGCAGTCTTGAAATTCAAAAAGAAAATTGTCCATGGTGGGTGGGTTGGTGAAAGTGGGGTGATTCTAAAGACTCCCCTCATATTTAAGTTTTTATAGTGACAAGTTAATACTTACGAATTTGGTGGAATTAATATTTTCTAGCCACTTCTGAGTTGAAGGATTCCGATCTGAATGTTGTATATTGATATTCTCCTTTGTTACTCGATACTTTTCTTTTTATATGAGGAATAGTGAACTTGCTCCATCACAATAAAAAAATTCTAAAAAAAAAAACTTGTTTTGGGTGTAAGTATCTTTATTGATGCGAAAAGATTATTTCCATGCTTGTTAATGTTAAGAATTTTGGCATCATGCCTTGTGGGTGGGGTTTTGATTTGTGGTTATTATCAATGTAATGTTGGAGGCTATCTTGCTATAGTGACATATCCCTTGTTAGCAAATATTTAACAGACAACGAATGACATGAGTACAGGTAGAATGTACAGAGGGTTGTTGGCATGTTTTACAGGCAGTGTATACTTGTCATTGATGGCAAGTATAGTAGTGATGATGGCTTGAGTACAGCAGCGATGATCAGCGGTGCAGTGATAATCAGGGAAGAGCAACAATCGTGTTCGTTGGATCTCTTTCTGAATTCCCGATGGCCGTCAGATTTGAATAAGAGCATGTTGAAGAGGTAGGCCCGTAAGGTTTGAGAAGCATTTATGTTCGTTGGATCCCCTTCAAATTCTCGATAGAACGAGGGTCGTCAGATCTGAATGTAAACAAGAAGAGCGCACTAAAGAGGAGGACAGATCTCAAACGTTAGATCCAAGCGCAGGACTCGACCTTCGTTGGATCAAGGAGAACCTGCACGCTCTTTAAAGTACAAGGAGAAGTGGGCATACAAAATTTCGAAAGAAGGAGGATCGTCCATTTACGGGTAGGACACATGGGGATAGATCGTCAGTTTGCTGACTGGAGAGTCAAAGGAACGATGTTCCCTAACCTCTCGAAATCGCGATATACGAAATCGCGATTTAATCTCAGCCGTCAGATTAAGGTTGAATATGGACCGTTGATTCCAGTCCATGTCGGAGTTTTGGGAATCGAGAGTTGGAGATGTCAAGTAATATCATCCACAGGAATCTTGATTTCGCGATATGCAAAATCGTGACTTAATCGCAATCGTTGAATCAAGATCAGATCTAGACCGTTGATCCAACTCCATATCAGAGTTTTGCGAATCGCGACATGTAGAGGGAAAAGGAACAATGCAACAAGAATTCTGAAATCGCAATTTAATCGCAGCCATTGAATCAAGATTGAATCTGGACCGTTGATCCAAGTCCATTTTGGGGTTTCGAGGATCGAGTGTTGGAGATGTCAAAGAATATTAACATCAAGAATCGCGATATCGCGATATGCGAAATCGCGACGTAATTGCAACCATCAGATCAAGATGTGATCTGGACCGTTGATCCGACTTCTTTACGGAGTTTCGTAGATCGAGATTTGTAAGTGACAAGAACATTGAACATCAGGAATGTCGAAATCGCGATATGCGAAATCGCAGAATGATCTGAACCGTCAGATCAAGTGTTGATCGGAGGGTTACTGTTCTCTCTCACAGTTAACTCCTTAGTTTTGAATCTGTTGGCGAAACGGACTCATGATTGTCAATTAGTTGGCGTTTCAGTTGCTGAGACAGTTGTCTTCCTTTTGTCTAAGGAGATGGGAAGTTGAATCGTCGTGAGAGTGTATAAAAGAAAATGAGACAGATAGTGTGAGGTTGGTTGTTCTGTATGAAAAATGAATGAAACTGTAAGAAAAGGAAAATCATAGAATGTGCAGTGTGAAATGGAGAATATGCACAGTGTGAGATGAAACTCAGGGAAGAGTAACTGATGATGAAGAAAACTTGAAGCTGAGCAGAATGACAGAAGAAGTTGATGTAGAGCAGACCTGCTGAACAGACAGAGGAAGAAATGAATTGCAGAACAGTTAGAATATGACCAAATTTACAGAACAAAGAAAGATTGGTAAGAATTGATTTATCTGTGTAGTTGAATGTTTATTTGTTCATTTATGTTCTAGGGAGGTTGGGAGGTGCTCGGGAAGACTGTTGTCCTCATAGGTTCAAGTGAGAACTTGAACACAGGAAGTTGTAGCTTCCATCTGGTTGCAGCCAGAGAAACCAGGGTGGCAGGGTGGTGCAAGGGAGAACAAGTGTTCTCTGTTATACAGGTTGGAGCCTGTGTAACTGGAAGTTGGTGCTTCCATCCTGTTGGTGTTGGAACATTAAGGGAGTTGGTGCTTCCTTCTAGTGGGTGCTAGAGAAACCAGAGAGTTGGTGCTCTCAAACAAGTTGTAGCTTGTAAAACAGAGGTAGCAGCCTCACATTGAGTTGGTGCTCAATTATAGATGATGTACAAAACTTAAAAGACTGCTTATCATTTCGAAGAAGAAGAGGTTTTCTCCCTTTATGGGTTTCCTCGTGAAAATCTGTCTCTGTGTATACCTTATATGTGACTGATGCTCTTTAATTTTACTGTCCATATGTTGTATATTGTTGATGATCACTTGAAGAAAGATTAATAATGTTTTAATAGACTTATTATTGTTTAAGCTCAATAACAACTGATTCACCCCCCCTCTCAGTTGTTTTAGTAATTTCAACATCCCTATGTAAGGGTTTTGTTCCACATCAAAACCCTCTTTTAATTTGTGTATGTTAACATTGTCATTGGGTTTATGTTTTTTGATTAGTCATGCATTCATAACAATTGTGAGATGAAGATGGTTTATAAGGCATAGCATGTACCAAAAACTTTAATAATTTGAATGTTGGCTTCGGGATGCAAGTGTCTGAATTGATGTGATTGCATCCTTCCTCACTATGGTACTGATGCCTTTTAGGTTATCTATGTGATGTTACATGGTATCTTGTTACAATGTCATATTTGGAGTATTGACCCACATTAAAACTCACTTTTAACTTGTGTGGGTTAACATCGTTGTTGGGTGTGTGTTATGTGGACAAAAGATGGTTATAAGAGATCACTTGCACCAAAAGGTTTTACAATTTGAAAGTTGGCTTTGGGGTGCAAATCCCCAAGTTGATGATATCATCCTCCTTCGCTTCCTTACTAACATTGTTGGCAATTTCAATGTCATGCCTTGTGGGTCATCTCTTCAAATTTGATGCTTATTGAACATTTTTCATACGTGTGATCATATTTGTTAATTTCCTTTGAAATGGAAATGTCCACTTTGACAACAATTCTTGCAATGATAGTGATCTACAATGAAGATAAATCATGCAACCATGGTTGAGGAGGAGGTGGAATTGTGGCATAGGCCTTTATGGCTACACTGCCTATATAACAAATGATGAGGATCCCTCAAGAGGAATATTGAGGGTTTTGAATGGATGATCTAAGTGCACACCTTTTGGCCAAATTATTTGTAATGAACATAATAATAATAATAATAATAATAATAATAATAATTTAATTAGATAAATAACCAAGAGGCATGTACCTCTTCACTCGTGACCAATCAATGCTATAAGTAAACCATCACGAGGGTGAATGTAATATCATCAATTATTCATGTATCTATCAATATATTTATTCAAAATAACTTTGTCTATGAATTAATGATTAATAACATCTTTGTTGTCACAATGGTATCAGAGCACAATCTTCGACAATCTCGTGGGTATCTACACCAATTGTTGATTTGTTGTTGTTGTTTGTACAAACCATTCCCTTGCTGCCAATCCATGTTCGTACTGTCCCTTTCTGCTGACAATTTGTACATTGTCCCAGCCGTTGTACACTACCCATTGTTTCGCTGTCAAAATCCTTACATGTTGTCTATACAATGTTACATCCTTCGTACGTTGCATCAGTCGTCATACATTGCCCAGTTGTCGTACATCGTATGTACCTGTTGTCGTACAATTTTACATCATACGGACTCGTTCCGTACACTCCACGCATTCTCCCACAAATCACTTTTTACAAAATTTCATTAGTGATTTTTTATAAAGTCCCGACCCCCCTAATCACTTTTAATTTTATTTTTTTTAAGTTTTCCAACTTTTAACAAAAGATAGAAAAGTTAACATATTAATTTTATATATATATATATATATATATATATATATATATATATATATATATATATATATAATAAAATATGGAAGGAAGTAGTAGAAAAAAAATGAGGAGACACAAGAAGAAATTAACCATAAAAGTGAAATCAACAGCATTAAATATCGTCTCGATAAAGTCAAGAAGATTCAAGAGGAATTCAACAAAGTACAAAAGCTACTCTTGGAAAAAATCAATACAATATTACAAAAAGAAGACCGAATTGACAAGTTAATAAATACATTAGAGGAGAGATGGAATAGTTATTTAAGAATGAGGGGTAACGACAAGGATGAGAGTACAAGGATGCTTTATGAACAGATCGTGAGAATTGATCAATTAACCGACGAATAGATGCATTATGTGCAGAGCCCTTAGCCTATCAGAGACCACCACAAAGTCTGGGATCACAAAAATTAGAGGATCAAGGACACTAGGAAATACTAGGGATAATTTTTTCAAGAAATATGCACAAATTTCAAGATAGAGATTACCAAAAGTTTAAAAATGAGTTACCGAAATACGATGGCAAGGACCATCAAGGAGTCGTTGTCTAGATTAACAAAATGGACAGTATTTTTGAATCAAACCCCCCGCTAGGCGAACGAGAAAAGATAATGACAACCTCTAACAACTTAGAAGAAGAAGCTTATGATTGGTAACTATGGTGGTCCAAAAAATGTGATGTTTGTTCCTTCCATTGGAAAAACTTCACAACTTCCCTACTAAAAAGGTTCCATGACGAAGAGGATAATGACCTATATAACAAGTTCATGCATTTTAAACAGAAGGGAAGCGTAAACGACTATACACATGAATGGGAGGTGTTGGCAACGAGGCAAGGTGGATTCACTGATGAACAATTATTAAAAATACATATATCTATGGATTAAAGGATTACATTCGTAGTGAAATTAAACTATGGAATCCTAAAACTATTGAAGATGCTAGACACACAACAAGGCTAATTGAACAAAAAGACAAGTTCAATAAGCCATCATTCGCAAGTCCAAAAGTGCCAAATAGATATTCAAATGGAAAACAAAATAAGTACTCTACAAACAAGTCTAACCCATATAAGAAATGAGTGAACAAATGTAGATATTGTGGGGACAATTGGTTTCCAGGGCACAAATGCGATAATGAAAAATTATATACTTGCAAAGCAGAGAAGGAATCAAACTCATCTAGTAGTGAATCAGAGAGAGAGAACAAGAAGAAAAACAATTGTCATAAGTGTGGAGAAAATTGTACACCAGGACACATATGTGAGGACAAGTCATTACGCTACTTTAGAATAATGGAATGGAAGCAAGTAGAAGTCTCGAAAATAGAGGATGAAATCACTATAGCATACAACACAGATTCTGACCATGATGAAATACCGCAAAAATCATCGCTAGCTTCAATCTCATGTGTCCAAAAAAATCGAAATAAGGAAAACAAACTTCAAAGAGAGATAATTACTCCAAAATATATTCCACCACATCTCAGAAAGGATAAGAGCCAACCTCCAAGAAAATAAGAAAGCAAACTTACAGTTCCACTGGCAACTGTGACAGAAAAACCACAACCTAAGATCCTAAAACTTAAGAGAGTCATAAAAGATAGAAATTTAACAATACTCATAGATTGTGGCAATACTCATAATTGTATAGACATTGATGTCGCAAAAAAACCGAACTGTTTCGTCTACCCGACCAGGGGCCTCACCGTTAAGGTTGCTACTGGACAAAGGGTGAAAGAAGTTGGGAAATGTCATAAAATCTCAATTCAAATACAAGAACTAGAACTACAAATAGGATTCCACACTCTACCGCTTGAAGGAATGGATATGGTGCTAGGTGCAAAATGGTTGTTACAGTGGGAGTTATGCCACAAACCTCGAAGAACAATTCAAGGAATTTAATTGGCAAGGTCAACACTATAAACTATATGGTGTCGAAGGGTCCACTCTTAAGAAGAATCAATTACCACCAACAGAAAAAACTTCATTTCACTATAGAAACATGCTCTGCTAGAAAGAATCCTATTTTACTATGCTTTGAGGACAAAGCATTCCTTAAGACGGTGGCAATGTAACGAACATAATAATAATAATAATAATAATTTAATTAGATAAATAACCAAGAGGCACGTACATCTTCATCAAGCGGCACGTACCTCTTAACTTATGACCAACCAATGCTATAAGTAAATCATCACGAGGGTGAATGTAATATCATCAATTATTCATTTATCTATCAATATATTTATTCAGAATAACTATGCCTATGAATTAATAATTAATAACAACTTCATTGTTACATTATTGTTGAGGCAATAATGGTTTGTTTAATGGCTCTATTTCAAAAGTTATTGTTATGTTTCTTAGGTTAGACTCAAAATCAGTCCTTCCAAAGATGGAACAATTCTAAGACATTTTTCCATTTACAAATTCAACACCTTCAAATCCTTGGCGATAAAGATGGATGATTGGGTGCAAATTTTTTGGGTGAGTTGTGTGAAGGTTGAAGATTCTATGTACTTATTTTATAGGGGGATTTTGTAGTGCAATTTTAGTATAGTGGAAGACAAATCAACCTCTAATCTTTCTAAGGGACCTTGGATTTGGAGTTCTTGGAGACTTTTCATCACATCTAGATTTGTTGATTTTGACCATGTCCAAATGGAAGTTATCATAACCTTGGCGTGGGTCCATATTCCAAATATGTCATCTCACCTTTGGGTCGAACAAGCTTTTGAGAAGATTGAAAATACCTTTAATAGGAATAATTGCTGGGATGGAAATGAAAGTAAGGAAGATTATTACTTTCACCATAATTTGTAGAGTTAGCTCTAAACAAAGGTTTACCAAAAACAAACAAACAAGAGTTGTTTGGGAAATGATGGGTGCAACCTTTGAACTATGTTAAATTTATAAAAAACACAAACACTTCGTCGACCTTTTTTCTTTAAAATATTTGGATCTCTTAACATTGTAGAATCGTATTGCAAACTGCATGTATCATCTGCTTATGTTTTTTTTGAAGTAATATAAACCTTTGTTTTTGTAAATGTGTATGTGTCTATATTTACCATTTTTATATAGATATATACAAACAATGCTAGATTGGTAACTTAATAAAATAATTTATTGGATTTTATATTTTTAAAAATGATAATTTGCGTTTCAATATAATAAAACTCCAATTATTGTCAATAGGGGCTTCACTGGTTGATCTAGCAAGGGTGGTGATGATCACCATTGAACCTCAAAATAAACTAGACAAACACATTGGTTAAGAGTCATTTAGACTTATTTTAATCATTAGTGTGTGTTGAGCCATTATTTGATGTCGTAATTGTAATGTGCACCTCTAAAGGATATTTTCGCAAGGATTTGGATGTTTCGTGTAACTTGGATTGTGCATTTAATTTGTATATGCATGAATGAGTATTTGGGATTAGGCTTATAGGCAAGACCATTCACCCAACCTCCTTCAGTCCTTTGGAGCTCCAAAAGGTCACAAATTCAAACCAAATATCGTGTCTATGGGGGTCATAAAGGCCTATTATCTTGGCATAGGATGTTCTTGGTTATGAAGAAGGATATGGCTCTGCATGTGAGCATGCCACAACATTATTCTAGTGTATGTTGATAGATTAATCTAATCCAGGAGATTTGCCTAGGACATTTAGTCACCCATTGAAGAAAAAATGAATAAGTAGGTTTTGCATTGCGCAGAAGTAGAATATGTGCACTATGTACCTATGCGTGTGTTGGATGATGTTTGTTGATCACGTAAGACAACTAGATTTCTAGAACCTTATGGAATTTTATACACCATCGTTGTACACCTATATATAGCCACAAGTTGGTGATTTAAAGGGCTCTTTGCCATTGTCACATGGGAGTGATGTCACAAGTGTCTGTCTGTATGAATGTAGTGATGTACCATGTTGTTTAATGAATATATCTAATAACTTGTCCATCTACATGTCTATGTGAATGGTGGATCCTTTTTAATTTACTATTATGCTTCTTCTTTTTTCCTAGAAAAAAATTCATAATTTTTATTTCAATAAAAAAATAAATTACATTCTTCAAATATCTAGGCACGTCATGATCATGTCAATAAGAGATCATAATCGACATATCAACAGAAAAGAGACCACCCTCATAATCATTTCCAAGAAATATCCACATATATTCCTTATTTTTTCAAGGAACAAGATCAACTATCTAATATGAACCCTCCCCAAAAAGGAATCTTACAAAATATTATCATCAAAAGATATATGCATTATAAAGGTACTTTAATGGCATGTATATGTTATCATACAATTATGCTTATTGTTTATGTATTAGCTTAACATAGTGGTTATTGTATGTCGTTATGGATATATATGATATTAATACACAATATCCCTATCCTACCTTGAATTATCTTTTTAGGAAATTCACTCAAGGCTTTGGGTGAGACGCCCTTTATCCTTAAAAGTCAGCAATGCTAGCCTCCTAGACTACATCAAACCTTTGTTGGATCCATGTGTGAATATTGGTCTCATTTAGCACCAATAAATGATTGTATTGTTGAGACCAAAGTGGTGCCTACAAGGATGTGATAGGATGAAAACCTAAGCAAGATGAGATACAATCCTAGTTCTATGGACAAGTTGATCATTTTTTTCATCAAGAATGTACCTCTCTAAAGTTAGGTGTGCAAAAGTTTAAAGACTAGTACATGTTTTTAGAAGAATAATATATTTTCTTGGTGCGATTCCTTGGAATTTTGTTTGAATGGTTGCAACAATTTGCAAAGTTATCTCATTCTCCGTGGCACCTTAGAAGGATATTAAGTGGACTATGTTGAATTTGTTAAAATTAGAGCTATGTAATAATGAAACCACACGCATAGTTGACTTTCAGTTTAGGAGTATTGAGAAAGAGTCTATTCTTGAGTTTGCATGTGAATGTTCTCTATCCTTTTCTAAGACGTTGGAAGATTTCAAGAAAGGTCTGTGTGGAAGGCTAATAGTTGAAATCTTGGTGTGGATGAAGATGTTGATGGTGGAGAAGGGGTTGTTGATTGGCCCCAAGGAGATGGAAGGGGTCGTTGATTAACCCCAATGGTGTATTGTCGTTTATTATCAAAAGCAAGGATGCTTTGAGGAGCTTCATTCATACATGTTAGTCCAAGTTGTTCCATTATGACTTTGGACATGATGTTAGGACATGATCCTCTATCTACAAGGTAGCAGTGAGCTATCTTATCAAATATTTGCATGGAAATGTAATAGAGAGGATTTTGTTGCACAATCCTAAAAGAGATAGCATCCACTACCCCATCCTCATGGTTCCCCCTTCTTGAATGGACAAAACATTTGTTTCGACACCCTTGGAAGACAACCATTTATTGGGTTATGAGATGACAACCAAGGCATTATTAAGATTCTCTTGTTGTTTGGGAGACTCGAGGGCATCAAACATTGTTATGTTGGCTTTAGTTAATACTAGATTATTTACAATATTATAAGAGGGGAATTTAGTGTTGGAA
This sequence comes from Picea engelmannii, assembly GCA_009831015.1. Taxonomy (NCBI): domain Eukaryota; kingdom Viridiplantae; phylum Streptophyta; class Pinopsida; order Pinales; family Pinaceae; genus Picea; species Picea engelmannii. The sequence goes on from ML784832.1 coordinate 250,991, forward strand.
ACAAATTTTTTGAACACTAAGCAACAATATTAGTTTATTTTCTTTTAGCAAAAGTGGCAGAATTTCTAGCCTTGAAGGAATTGCCTACACTTTTATGTGGGACAACAACATATGTTTTTGTTTTTTGTTGTTTTGGGGTAAATTAGACTTGTTTTGGGCTTGGAGGGTTGATTTATGGGTGTAACAACAAAAACCTCACATCTTCGTCAACTGATTCAAGGGTTACCACAATATTCATAAGTTTTTTGTTATGCAAGCATTCTCTTACAAACCTGGAAACTTCGCAAGAATCTATATCATGATTTTCTTCACAAAATTTGCACCATAAGAAAGAAGGTGGTTGGTTTTGATGGAAAGGTTGAGAAGAGGGCTTGGGGGGAGGTTGAAAAGATGATCTTGGGGTTGAATAACTACACTTCTTTCGAAGGCGATCATCCAATTGTTCATATCTTGAATTAGTTGTAACATTGCAGACATATCAATGTTCTTCTCTAGATCTTCTAAAGACATACTTATCCATAAGGATTAATCTTTAAACTCCAAGCAGGTTTGAAGGGTGGACCCTAGATTATTGACATTATTCTCCTCTATGCATTTTCAGTATGTAAGAGGCTGAGTATTATAATAATGCATTGAGATTGCCTAGTTAATGGGCCTTGTCACTTCTTGAAAAGGATTGTAAAACTTGGTAAAGTGTAGATTGAAGGCTTTGATAGTCTCACTTGGTTTAAAAACTAGGTTATTATAATTCTTCACCAAGTTGACAAGGATGTGGATTTTGGATTTGCCCAAAGGTGGATTTGAATTAGTGAGCAAGATCAGCTCAAGTGGAGAAAATATTAGGTCAAAGAACTATGTTGAAGCTCTACCTTCTGAGGAATTAACAAATAACCACATGCCCACATCATTATAATTAGCCTACATGTTATTGCAAGCATTCAACAAAGTACTCAAATGTTCATTAACAATTATAACACCTTCACCCAAGAATCTTTGCAAGTGCTCTTTGAATTTAGGCAAAGGCATGCTAGTAGGTGCAAGGTTCAAGGGAGATGGAACATGCCATGGAGTGACATCAACATCCTCTTGGAATTGAAACAATCCATAGTTACATATTAGTTTCTAAGGGTTGGTAGTAGATTGCATTGGTCCATAGTGACTATACATGCAGTTTGGGAAACAAAACTTTGGGGAAGTTCCACCTTTGCTAGTATTCATTGAGGTCATTTTAGTGTGTGAATGAGCAGGAAAGGTTTTGATGTGCAGGGAACTAAAGATATCAACACTAGAATATAATAAGGAATGGAGAAGGTGGTTCTGAAGGAATTGAAAGGTCCTTATTCATATTTAGATTGTAGTTGAAGTTTCATCCTCTAGATATTCACCTCTGGTTCTTCGAGATAGCCTAAGAGGAGTGAACATAGACTACGCAAAATAAATTCATAATTATAGGAGGATGAAAAAGTCTAAATCACTCCAAGTGGTCTCTTCTCTCTTCAATGTTGATGTCTCTATAGATGACCTCCCAAGAAGCTTGTGTAACGTCCCTGACCACCCCAGACTAGGCCACATCACACAACCTCGACTTTTGTAGCTTTGATTCAACCAAATTGTAACATCCCCAGCATACTACTGAGTAATGTTACTCTAAAATTTCACTGCGCAGATTCTACTCTAACACAAGTCCGCGCAATATTACTTGAAGTAATGCGCTCAACCCAGGCTTGAGTCGCACCACACAACTTATAACAACAAAATGAACATTCTCTTTTTAACACAACCTTAAGCAGTGGAAGTAACTCAATAATTGCACGCACCAGCATATTGATCACACAACACAACTGTGTGCACATCCATCTAGACATCATGCGCTAATTCTGATTTCATTGTGCATGGAGTCTATTTCCTTAAACGTACACATGGATTCCAGCCTCCTGTGCACACAAGCTACTTTCCTGCGCACCCATCTACCCAATCCTCTTTTGAAGAGTCATAACCAAAATCACAAGATTAACTTAGCAGGCAAGGCTATCATCAACTGACATGCTCATGCACAACGACAATTACAGGTTATAAGCAGCATACTTATAGGTGCGAGCATCCTTAAACGAAATAACAACAATTACTTATATGTGACTGCATACAAGAATTAATCCATATCAAGCATAAACAAATATGCACACAATAAATAAAACAAGCACATAAAGAACACTTATCATTTTTGAAAGTCACCAACTACGCAGATAACTCAAACGTTCCTCCCATCCATAGACTCTGTTGCTCATAATATTTTAGCAACAGGTCACCCTTGAGTTGGGCTCAAACACCACCAGGGAAAAATACTTCTAGTGACATACTAAGGACTGACTCTCAACATAATTTCTCAGTCCTAGGTGCTCGTTATTGCAACTAGCCCATGGTCCCTCATTCCCCATGCACCTGTCACAACCAAGGAAGTTTTCCCCTTCTCTACTCAACAGTACTTCGGTTGTGCCACTTCCCTTCCCAAGGTTACCAACAACAAGCTGGACAAGAAGTCTCTAAGCCTTGTGACTAATGCTCAACACACCAGGGAATAATTCTCAACAATACTCTCACCTGGAGAGTATGCTCACGGTTCTAACAACCACTTCTTAAAAACCAGTCTCTCACCCTGAGAGACTTCTCACAGTCTTTCAACCCATCTCCTTGACAATAGCTCTCATTATATGCCCTCAACTCCTTACAATATTCTCTGTGCAGATAAGGTAATAATCAGATTTTCCATACAGTCCGACCCCCTTCTATTCACGAGAGCCTCCAAGATCAATTCCTCTTTCGAAAAATGGATAATAATGCAAATCCCCCATAATACAGTAAGGCCAACAATATATATTGCATGCCTTCAGCTTGACACTTGTCACCTTCAAAAGTAGCTTTTAAGACACTTGGTGACATGTTCCCTACCCTCAAAAACTTAGGATAAAAACATATACACATTACATTTTTCAAAAATATTATTAAAATATTCCCCCTTTTCCCTTTTTCGATGGAGTTGACCCTCCATTTCTTTTCGTCCGAGTCTATATGTGTTCAACGACGTAATAATATATTAATAACTGAGTATAATTACATGGATAGGCACACTAGCCTATCTACGTCTCGACTCACCATCTCAATAGTCACAAAGGCTCTTCGGCCTCAAAACATATACAACCATATATTTATATATACGCACACACACACACACACACACATATATATCTCAACTCTGTGCATTTCCAGGTCATTACCATGCACTTACCTAAGTGCACACAACATGATGCAATGTGCACACTTACCCAGGTGCGCGCAACACTATGACATGTGCGGCCCGTGTCTTGATAACGACTCTCTATGCACTTACCCAGGTGTGCGCAACACCAAAACCAGGTGTCAATGGCTCATCGGCCTATATATACATTACATTGACAATTAGTACCAACAACTCACCACCCTATATGTACAATTACAAAGGGTCTAAATTATGGACATTATAACTTGTAACTACTTTTAAGATTGAACAATTTCAAGGATGAAATTAAACAAACAAGAAGACTAGATAGTTTAGCCAACAAAATCAATTGGTAAGTTGAGTTGGAATCACATAGACAAAGTCGTAATAGAGACAAGAAGCAATTCCTTAGCCACTTAATGTTGTCAACAAGTTGAAATTATCTCTCAATAACTCTAAATTATGGGGTAACAACTATGCATAAAACCAGGTTAAAGAGTTGATTTTGGAAATCGTTTTGATTGTGGGGATAAAGAACTATCTTAGGTTGAAGCTTGCTAGGTACAGTCATAAAAACCATTAAAATAGTTATGAAAGCTGGAAATTAGTCAACATATGTTAGTTAGGGAAAGCAAACAACTATAGAAGAAGAAGAAGTAATAAAATAGGACAACGATCAAGATTAATGAGTTAAACTAGGTTCCTGGTACAATCACCAAATACGTTGATATTGAAAACCATATAAATCACTTGCATCAACTAACGATCATTCTTATGGGCTAACTGAGAGGCTAACTAGGATTGACACCCAAGTTTAGAGCCCCAAATGGTCCCCAACTTCCCTTGTGAATTCCTCATGAAAAGTAATAATGTAGGAGTGAGTGAGATGAAGGATGTGTAAAGAATAAAATATGTAATGATTCTCCCTCCTTGTTGCAATATTTATTTTCAACTTATACTATTTTATGAATTGTTTTAATCTTATAGAGGAACTGAAAATGAAAAAGGACAAATGAAACAACGAGCAAGAGCCTCAAACTAAATTTGCATGTCGATGAAAGAAAAAAATAAAGTGTTGTTAGTGTTACACATGTTTTTTGGTATTTTTATAATGTTGATCATTATTAACATAAAACATAAATAAAAAGAATAAATTATATGAGCATAACATAAATGGAGATTATGACGTAATTTAAAGCCAAATTAAGTTGAAAGCTAAAATATACAACTAAGTAAGTAACACAGAGGAATTGTGTACAGGTAGAAGTAATGTAAAATTGGAAAATCAAAACAAATATAACCAATTCTTTAGATTTTATTTCAATAATCATAATTTTCAAGATTGCATTACTAAATTACTATGTTAGAAGTAGCATCAAACTAAGTTTGAATTGTTGTAGTCAATCCCAAAGTTTTCAAGATCTCATAAGGAACAATAGAGGACTCAAACCAACAAGTGATATAAGCATATTTATGATTAAAAGGAGACGTGAAAGACCCTTATGGTGATACACAATTTCTTTAAGTAGTTTAAGCAATTAGCCACTAAAAGATAGGTAATAGGAAAAACAATTGCAACGATTAAAAACAATATACCACAATGCTATATTCTAGAAAGATTCACCCACTTGTTGTTTGAACCTCTTAGACAAAAAAAAAATTCTAGAGAAAAAATCATATTTTTTTATTCGAGATGAACCAAAAATACATTATGTACGTGCTTCCAACACCCAAAAGAAACTTGATTCTTTACAAACTTTACTTTGTCCTCATTCAAATAAAAATGATCTTTAGAGGTCGAGATACCTAATCAATAGACCAACTAACATTCATGACTCTACATGCTCCAAATATTACAATCTTCCAAAGGACTATTGAGTATTAAAACTCATCTAAAGTATTAGACCATATGTTCTACAATAAATCATTATCAAACTCTTCTATGATGTAAACATTGTCATCCAATGTCAAACCCGCTTTGCAAAGCCCATTGACTTTTGAGTTATTCTCTCTATAAAGATGTTGAAAGTCTATCTGTAGAAACTGCACCACCAATCTTTTCAGGTCACAAGTCAAAGAGTAAATCTAGTTGTTAACAACTTGAACTAAATCATTCACCCAATTAATTGTTAATAGTGAATCATCTTTGACCTCTAAAGAAGTGATGTGAGATTTCAATGTGAATTTTAACAAGTATAAAAGTGAGTTAAACTCACCCAAATTATTTGTTCCATGACCATAATTTTCTTTAAATCGAAAGACACAAGTGTCATAGAGATAAAGAGTGAATCTCAAGCCCACTAAAGCATCCATATCTTTGCAATCCCCATCGAAGTATGCTCAAGGCCTAGATTTTTCTAAACATAATACCTTTGGAACTCAAGATGCATTCAATAGATTTTTTGAATGGAAAAATTGCAACATAGACCCAATTTATGTTGATACTTGAAAAGGAGGGTTGAGCTTGTCTTCAAAGGTTAAATTGTTCTTGGCGATCCATACTCCCCATATCGCTAAATAGGGGAGCACCCTCCACCTCTTAAGACTATTGTCACTATACCATTTTTGTAGACAACTCTTGACTAATGGGCCCTACCATAAGTATTGTTGTCCCACAATCTTCTCCAAATCTTTCCAGACCATATTTGTACAGTGGCAATGAACAAACAAATCACCATTTGTTTCATCACCCAGTCTATGGGACAATAAAATCCTCGTCTCTTCCTTACCTCCTTTTAATAATTGATTCCATGTCTCATTGAAGGCCAACCACATCAGGGGTTTGGCTTTGGAAGGGGCTACAGTCTTCCACAATTTTGCCACTACCATTTAGGATCAATGCCTACATGATTAATCATAACCTTATACCTAGCTTTGCAAAGTAGTCTCCTCCTGCTTCATTGTAAACCCAAACTAGAGTATCCTTTTCATGAGATAACATGATGCATGCCTTAACTAACTCGACAACAAAGGACTTCCAAAGAGGGATATAGTTACCTGTCAATCCAGCCTCTTCGGTTGATTTCCAACCTTGATTCCAGAGATTTGTTTCCTCTAAATTAGTAAGTTGGTTGAGCGTGACTTGCCCTGAGTCATGTAGGTGTTGCACTAATCCTTCAGGAAATAATATATTTTGACTGCAACCCATAATAACATCTTTTCCAATTTGAGTCGTGATCCGATTACCTACCTTCTAGGCTAAGAAATCTCCCATTAATGGGAAGGCTAATGAAAAATCCTCCCACTCATAGAGATGTTCTGGATGTGCTTGGGATCTCTTCTAATCCCATAGACAATTGTATTCAGAGTGATATACTTTTGAATAAGAATTCACTTCCAAAGGATGTCCTTAGATATGAAGTTCCACGAGGATTTAGTTGCTAGTAAATGTTTGAAAGAAAAAATATACCTTAAACTCCATCCTCATAATGACTTTGGCAAAGCCACCTTCTTCCCACTTAACCAATGGGTACCCTTATACTTTGAGCTTTCTTTCCATGGAAAATTGAAACAATTTTTTTGTACTTTTTTTAGGACCCCCTTTGGAATGGAGGCCAAGGTATGCCAGTATACCGAAATCACTTCTAAATCAAAATTTACAAGGGCATCTTTCCCCCTCGAGATAACCACTTATTGCACCAAAGGCCAATTCTCCTTTCCACCTTGTATAAGAGCCACATCCATTCATCTTTGATGTTTCCATTTGGTTTAATATTATACCCCCGATACTTGAAACTACCATCAAGACTAAGCTATTGGAAAGGAAGGGTGTTCTTCAGGTCAAATAAGAGCTCATCACTTAAATTTTTTGAATATAGTGTTGACTTCCTTCCATTGACCTCCATTCTAGTCACCTTCTTAAAAAGTTGCGGGATTTCCTTAAGGGTTGTGACATCCCTTCCATTGGCCAAACAAAAACACAACACACCATCCACAAAGAGAAGGTGTGATAACACTAACTCTTTTCCAATACTAATACCAAATGATAACCTTTTCCTTTTATCATCTTCAAGAGCTAAACTCAACCCTTCTTCCACATGGAGGAAAAGATAAGGAGACAAGGGACAACCTTGTTGTAACCCTCTAGAAGGTTTGGAGAATGTTGAGGTAGATCCATTAATAAGGATGAAAAAGTTTACTGACAAGACAAATCCCATTATCCAATCAACCAAAGGTAAAGAAAAACCTAAATGTAGCAGTAACAAATGGAGGTACAACTAGGACACTTTATTGCAGGCCTTGGATAAATCAACCTTAAGTGTGTCCTATCTTAATGGCATGAATTACTTCTTGGGCATAGCTAATTACTTCATGAATCTGTCGGCCTTGTAAGAACCAAAATACCTCAGTTGACACATACCTTGACAAGACATGCTTCAATCAGACATCTATCACTTTTGAAATTACTTTATACACATTGTTACTTAAGGAGATCGAGTGAAAATCATCAAAAGTGGAGGGATGGTCTATCTTCGGGATAAAAGTTATGAAGCTCAAATTCATACTTTCTATCACCTTCCATGTTAAATGGACATCCTCCACAACTCGAAGCAGATTCCTCACCCAAAAGGTACAAAAAATTGATGAAGAATTCCACTATCCAACTGTCTAGTCCCGAACTTCTATCCTTCCTAAAGGAACCAAGAACATGCAATAGTTCCTCATGAGACAATGGCCTATACAAATAGTCACACAAATCCTCATTCACCATCTTAGGAAAGAAATATACCACCTTCATAATATTGGCTACATTTTTACCCACATTCTCCCGAAAGAGTGCTTCAAAGTGTTCAATCTCTAATGCAGCCAACCCCTGGAAATCTCGAACCTGAGAGCCAGTTGAGGATGGCATTTCCCAAATAGAATTTTGAATTTTCCTATGCAAGGAAAATTTACGAAAGAACTTGGTATTATTATCTCCCAAAGCTAACCAAGTAACTTGACTCTTCAACCTCCGATCCCACTCTCTATCCAAGAGTAGCTTAACCTTTTTTTCCTCCAACTCCTTTATTGTTAAGTAGCTAAATAGATCTGAAGATAAATCTCAAAATAAACCCACAATATCAATGAGAATAAACCAAACCATTCACCAAATATTCAACACAAGAATGTAGACAAAACCCTTGAGGGAGGGTAACACCATATATTAATCCTTAAGGAAGGACAACACTCCTCAAGCAATGCTTGATACATTCACAATATTCTTCACTATGCCCCAATACATTGATTACACTTCTTTATATAACATTCTCTATCTTCTAGGAACATTCTAGAGAAGGAATCTTCTAGAAAGTCTATTTATTATATCTAACTACCACTGTGGGCCTTATTTAATAATATAGTGGACCTAGTCCACGTTACATTGAATGGCCTCCACTGATAATACATAACCACATTCCCATTGGGTACCTCCCTAGGTACCCCATATTACCTCCCTAGGTATACTACATTGGGTACTTCAATAGGTATACTACATTCAACCCCCCTTCACATGTTTCATCTTAGAAACACAGGAAGAAACCATATGATATGAGCGGCTAAGAAATGTAGCCAACTTGTGCCAAGTACGACCATCCATCCATCCTAATGGAATATAAACATGATGTCCAACTGCTGCCTTGCCATCCTGATCTTGATTTGCATCATGCCTATGTTGCCATGGGATGGTTTCCCTAGCCTAATGTCTTCCTTTGTTGGTAGTCCTCCATGCACCTCTTGATTGGTTTCCTTTCAGTTTCCATGTTGGTTCATAAGTGTGTTGATGCTCACGCCTTTGCCTTGATGACTGTTGTTTCTCTATATGGTGTGGATGGTGATATACAACAACTGTCGGAATTTGTCCTTTTTTCTTCAATTTTTCCACATGATGTGCCTCTGAGTCAATGATCTCCTTGGATTTTTTATTGTGTCCTTCTTATGGCTTTGCTTCATCTCCTTCTACGGACTCTGTGTCTGATTTAACTTTAGACTCTGTAATAACTTCTTGCTTACTAAGAGACACATCCCACAATGCAATTTTCTTTTTCTTGTACCAAAGATTTAGATACTTCTTTTGCACATTAATATTAGATGTACCAATTGATTCCATCCAAGGATAGCCCAAAACAATATCCACATCAACCATATCTAGAGCATACAAATCTGAATGCAACACATATTTATCCATGATAATATTGAAATCTTTAAATATTTGAACAGATTCACCATCAACCCGTGTGCTTTGAATATTCTTTGCAGGACCTTGCAATCTATTAACCAACTGAACATTGACAAAATTTTGTTGGTAACTAGGGTTAATAGAAACAATAACTTTTTCTTTGTGAATACAACCATGAACCTGTAATATATAGTTGTCACATGAAAAGAACCCATTGGTGCTTTTCTTATCCTTACTTTTGGATTTAGACCACTTGTTTGACAATACTTTTTTAAATTCTTCATTGGAGAGTGCTATCATCTTACTATGGTTAAGTGATTTATATCAAACAACTGCATCACCTTGTAATTTATAATCTACCCAAATTTTCCAACACTCTTTCCATTTTGACTTTCTATCATTTATATATTCTTCAATACTAGGGCCATCATCTGTTCCAATAAAATACATCTTGCTTGGAAGAAATCCTCAACAAAAATTACGGTTTAAAAAATAACTTACTTCGGAAAATCGTGGCTTTTTCCAGAAAAAAACCTTGAAAAACTACCAAATTTAAAATGCTCATAACTTTACCTCCCAGAGTCTGTTTAGGCTGTTTTTTTTTGAAATTGGGCATTTTTTGGGGAGGAATTCAAATATCCAATCTGTTTTTCCAAATTATACTCAGAAAATTTCAGATATGAACCTAAAGTGCGTCACCCTCTTTTCTTCCCTAGAAAAAAATGCAAAAAGATCTAAAACTTTCTTCCCTTCTTTGGCCAAGGAAAGTGCTCTGATACCGATTGTTAAGTACCTGAATAGATCTGAAGATAAATCTCAGAATAAACCCACAATATCAACAAGAATAAACTAAACCATTCACCAAATATTCAACACAAGAGTTCAGACAAAACCCTTGAGGTAGGGAAACACCTTATATTAATCCTTAAGGAAGGATAACACTCCTCAAACAATGCTTGATACATTCACAATATTCTTCACTATGCCCCAATATATTGCTTACACTTCTTTATATAGCATTATTTATCTTCTAGAAACATTCTAGAGAAGGAATCTTCTTGAAAGTCTATTTATTATAGCTAACTACCATAATGGGCCTTATTTAATAATACAGTGGACCTAGTCCACCTTACATTTAATGTCGTTCACTAATAATACATAACCACATTCCCATTGGGTACCTCCCTATGTACCTGATATTACCTCTCTAGGTATACTACATTGGGTACCTCAATAGGTATACACAATAATGTAGACAAAACCCTCGAGGTAGGGTAACACGATATATTTATCCTTAAGGAAGGATAACACTCCTCAAGCAATGTTTGATACATTCACAATATTCTTCACTATGCCCCAATACATTGCTTACAATTCTTTATATAACATTCTCTATCTTATAGGAACATTCTAGAGAAGCAATCTTCTAGAAAGTCCATTTATTATATCTAACTACCATAGTGGGCCTTATTTAATAATACTGTGGACCTAGTCCACCTTACATTGAATGGCCTCCACTAATAATATATAACCACATTCCCATTGGGTACCTCCCTAGGTATACTGCATTGGGTACCTCAAAAGGTATACTACTTTTATGTTCAAGAGATCCTCCTTGCTTAAGGCCTCTCATGATCCATTAAACATATTAACCAAGTTGTCCTAGACTTCTTGCAATTGTTGGTCTCGGGCTTTGAACCTCGTCGACGCCCATTCTACCACCTTTTCTTTAACAATCTTCAAAGAGTGAACAAATTGTTCACAAGGAGTCAAGCCAATTGAGGGATCGAAAGGCTACCAATTTTCCTTTACTAATGCTTTGAAATCTTCTTCCAATATCCAACCAGGATTATACTTAAATGAGGATCTCAGTTTGTTCACTGGTGAGTCTAATTCAAGAAAGACTGAAAAGTAACTTACGGAAATATACTACTGTGGACCCGTGATTAAACCTTTTGTACCTGTAAGAAAATATTCTCATGAATAAATAACCTATCCATTTTTTTTTCTATCTCACTGACACCTCCTCTATTATCTAAGAAAGTATTATTGTGGTCAACCAACACCATTAGATCTTCAAGAAGGTGTAACCTACCTAGCCACCAGGCTGGGCCACGTCACACAACCTCAAATTATGTCACTCTGATGCCACCTTGCAACATCCCGTTACCAAACTACCCTAATACTATAATGTAAAATTACCCTGCTTACTAATGAACAATGCTACTCCAAAATCCACTGCACAGATTCTACTCTAAAACATATGTCTGTGCAGAAATACTTGAAGCAACACACTCAACCCCAATTTGAGTCATGCCACAATAACTTTCTTCTTTCACACAACTTAAAACATCGGAAGTAACACCATACAATTGTGCGAACAAACATATTGAACACATAACACTATTGGGCACGTAATCCATTCTGGCATCACACACCAATTATGATTTTCATTGTGCACAGGATCTACTTACTTGTGCGCACAAACAAATCCCGGCCTCTTGTGCACACATGCTACTTCCATGTGTGCATGACAATTCAAACCTTACCTTAGAGACTCAAGACCAATATCATAAGGTTAACTTAACATACAAGAATATCAACATTTTCCATTCTCTTGCACAACTACAAATACAAACTATAAACACCATACTTACATGTGCAAGCAACATTAAACCAAATAACAACAATTACTTATATGTGACTGTTATCGCACAAATTGTAGGTTGGGAGAAGGACACCCCTATGGTCAAATTCAATAGAGGATTTGATACTTGAAAAAGAGGTCTTGAAAGGTGGAAGATGGTTTCCAAGGTTGTATCCCTACAAAACAAAGTTAGAACACCAAAACAAGACAATATAGTGCGATATAAGCCTCAAAACCTAAGGGGAATCAACGAGGTAAGCTTGTTCTTCCATAACTGCATCATATATCAGATTTACAACAATAAAGAACAAGTTATAACAACTGCATAATTAACCATGAAATTCATTTAAAGATTATTGGATAATTAAGCCTAAAACATGTAGATAATATTCTAATACTTAAGCTAAACTTTTGATGACAAAATAGGGATGCAAAATGAAGTTATCAACAAAGTGTTAGGGAAGCATTATGGTTGTAGAAAGGGATTACTACAATATCAATATCCAACGACAAAAATTGACAAGTGAACCGAGGAAATGATAGCTAATAGTCAATAGAACAGTGATCTAGGTTTACAAGTAGATTTTAGCGGTGGATTAGAGAGAAATGAATGAAAAAGAGAGTATTTTGCATCCCTAATGGATGTAGCATTTATTTATAACAACAATAAGAATTACTTGGCTAAGAAAAACCCCCTTAGGGCACAAGAGAGACTTGAGCACGAAGATCAATCTCCAACTTAGACAATTTCTAAATCTCAACTTTTCACATATACCAATGCAAGTAGACGAGTACCTAGTTCATTGAGTTATGGAGTCTTGGGTAGAAGAGTTATGCCTACTACTTCTCTAGGGGTGTAATCCATTTTACTCCCTAGAGCAAGCAAATCTAAAAAGAAAAATCTAGGAGGGTGTAAGCCATTTTACTCCTCCTAACAACCTTGATAATAGCTTATCCAATAACAATTATGATAAACTTGGTGGAGGGTGTATGCCCTTATACTCCTCCAAGGGTTTTAAACAAGAAGAAATTACTAACCATTTGCAAAAAATTCCTTACCAATCCCCAAAAAATAATGTGAAACCCTTATCTACGAAGAATATTCCATCAACATGTAAGAGAGAAGCCTCGAAGAAGGTAGCGCACCACTTTATTCATCCATAAGAAAGTAACAAAAATCCATAACATAAGTACAAAAGAGAGATATAGCAAATTCCCGAAGAGGGCAAATTTTTTAGCCAAGTCTCTCATTCAAGATAGAGTGAGTTATGTCCAAATGAAATGAATTTGATCCTTATTTATACAAAACCTCTAAAAAGTGCTTGTCCACATTTAGTTAGGGTAAACCAAAAAATAAGGGGGCCATCCCCCTTTATTTTTCCCCTTTGCAAAGTAATTTGATTGAAACTTCCAAATTTGCACAAAAAGAAACCCTAAGGGTGATGTCTTGGCACATTTAGCAAGTCGTTGAGCAATAAGAGAAAGTCTTTGGGCCTCCTAAGGCCTTCCCTTCAAATTCCAGGGTCTTCTCCATGGTGCAAGGGATCCTCCCCATCACAAGGTGACGAGAGTCCATCAAATCATCATCATCACCACCAAACCCTAGCCCTAGTCAAGACATCAAGACCCAAAATTGTGGTGTAAGGCCTCCAAAGGCAATTTGTTGAGCTAGATAGGGCTAGGTGTCAGCTCCAAGATCTTCTCTCTTGCCTCTAGAGGAAACATCCAACCTATGTATTGACCCCAAATTCTAGTTCATGACATCTAAACTGTGGGATTCTTTTCCCAATGAGGGCCCAATCTGGGCTTGTTCCTTCAAAATGTCCATCAAACAAGGTCTTGCAAAGATAGATGAGTACGCCCTCCAAGGGTCTCAAGTCAATTGTATCATGGTTAAGTAAAATCACATTTAATACAAGATCCACCCTATGAAATTTTCCAATTAAAGGTATGGGCGAGTTGTCAAGGTGACCTATTTGGGTGAGTCATTCCTCAAGTCAAGGAGTGTTTCCAGGGTGGACCCTCTGTAAGCGATGTGAAGAAGATGAAGTGGATGGGTTAAGACTTTTGGGCATGGGGTTCATGACATACAAGGGTTCATATTGTATCATTTATGGGTGCCTTTGTAGAGGGTTTTTGACGTTTGAATCTGTTAAGACTGAAATGACAACCTCATGAGGATATGAATCCCCCTGCATTTTTACAAAGGTGGTACTCCTCTTTGGCTAAAATATACATCTATGATATCTTGGATTATGAGAATGCTTAGAAAGAAAACCCTAGATCTTTATTGCTTGAATTTATATAAAAAATGGTTCTTCAATAACCCGATCTTATTTTTATGTGTAGCAAGAAGTCTTTTAGCAAGAAAAAATTTGAAGGAAGGCTTCAACATCAGAATATCTTTGTGTTCAACATCATATATACAATCTTCTTAATCACATACAAATGCATCCATATCTTCTTCATGAGAAATAAGAGAGAAAAGTTTTGATCATCTCAAAGAATTTTAAAAGAGTGTAACAATTATAACATAAGAGAATTCGATAGGTCAATTTCAAATATCTCATACTCAATACTCAAAGTTACAAGATACAATCAAAATCAACTTTGAAGTAATTCTTTGTGAAGTTTTATTCATGAAATATGTTCTTCATTACAAAATATCTAACAATCATTTATATGGCTGCAAATACTCCATGATCATATAAGAAAAATATTTTGAATAATACAAGAAGAACATTCAAGAACTCAAGCTTGTGCCCAATTAAGAGATTCAAGCATAAAGCTATGAGAAACAGTGTAGAAGAAGAAAAAGAGTGGAGGAGATGGAGTTTTCTCTTCGTTGATCAAAAGCTTTGATGCATATGATGTATGCACATTTTTCTTTTGATCTTCTTTACCTGCCCCTTTGATTATTTGATTATATAACCCTTGATGAAGAATTTCTTCTCTTTAAAAATCAAATTTTCTAACTACTTGAGTAGATAGGGCTTTTCCTTTCTTGAATTTCCTGTACAATTCTTTTCTTGAAACATATACTTTAACTAATACTTCATTAAATCCTCATTAATGAACTTACACCATTAATGTCCACATCTTTCAGATACCCATTCCCTTTTTTAATAAAAGTTTTTAAACAAACTTTTATTTTCAAATTTTAATTAATTACCCCTTTAAAATAAGAGGAAAACGTTTTACATTTATTGAAGTGATAATCAAATTTTCAGCCATGGAAATTACTTTAGATTTTATCTTTTTATTTTTATTTTTTATCTTTCCAACGATATAAAGTTTTCTCAAATCCGACTCTCGGATCTCAAGATATGACCTCGTGAAGTTCAGTTATCAAATAGGCTCATCAAAAAACAAGCTGAATGTTCTTTTAATTTATGAGAAAAATGTGGCCAATTTCAATCCTTGTAACCTATACCAATATAGTTCTCGTCGAAATAAATTTCCAACGGTATAAATGTTTTGCAATTTTGTTCCCCGGAGCTCAAGTTATGGTCTTTGCAAGATCCTGACTCAACCACTGTCGATCAAGTTTGATGGGCAAATGTGAACCCTTGATCTTAAATTCGTTTTTCTCTTTGTAAATTTTGACTTTTGGGTAAAAATCCTTATCCCACATGCATGGGAGTATGGGATTCTTAATAGTGTATAACATTAACTGTATCTTACAATTAATAAGAAACATACTAGAGAAAACCATGGAGCTTAAGAGGGTTTGACCTCCCTTAGAAATCAATTAATAAAATATAATTTTACTTGCCAAGTCAACCTCTACATATGCCCAATCAACATTGATGAGTCAACCATCCACTACCATGTGTAAAAACTTAATTGGCTTCCACATGTCTTCAATAATAATTTGTTACATGTCTTCCTCCATGAGCTGCCATGTGGATGTATTTCGTTGGTTAATAAAAGTGCCATGTTACCCACTCGTGGCCTGCCATGTATCATAAAGGAAGTAGTTGGAATATATAATGTTTTTCTTGGTTAATGGTATAATGGAGGTAAAGAATATAGTTTAAGTGTGAAAGGAAAGTGAACGAAAGTAAGGGAAGAGAGTGTAGGGGGAAAGGGTAAAGTGCAGGTAGCAGAGGTTGGGGAGGGGGATAGTTTGTAGGCAAAAGAGGAGAGTATTGTCAGGGATGAGGGATGTTAGGAGGTGTGGGATGAGTCTGCTAAGTGATGGATGGAGTTTCATATTGGGATATGAAGGAGGTGAGGGTTGGCGGGTGAGGAAAGTGAGGGGGTGTGGAAGTATGGTGGGTCTGCCAACCCACCATAGAGTGGAGAGAAATGAGTGTTGGGTTGGGGAGTGAGTGAAGTGAGGGGGTAGGGGAAAATTATCAAGATTTACGTGGTATATCCATAAGATTTTTTTAAATGGTTTATTCCATGGATTTACATGGTATATCCATAATATTTTTTAAATGGTTTATTCCATGGATTTACGGGGTATATTCACAAGATTTTTATGTGGTTTATTCCATGGATTTAGGTGGTATATCCACAAGATTTTTATATGGTGTATTCCGCCATATTTTTCGTGGTTTTTACCACAAGATTTTACATGGTTCATTCCATGAAATTGATACAGGTGGATATTGGTGGCCACCCACCTATTCCAACTGGCTCCTCGTGTCCGCTTTTGTTCAACACATTCTTCTATATTGTTTTCTAATTGTGGGTTCTACACTTTTGGGGTTGTCTAAATCCCCACACTTCCTCTAGGTGGATATGGGTGGCCTCTCGCCTAATCCAACTGGCTTATTTTGTATGTTTTCATGTGAACACATCTTGTTGTACTTCTGGGGCCGTTTTGGGGCCCTAAATGTTGTTTTTTTGGCTCGCCACAATCAAATTATATACGGAGTCGAAGTTTGGCAGTGGAATGTGTATCTTTCTGAAGGACCTTTCCAACAGGTTATCACGCGCCTAAAACAAAGGTCGTATGCAAAATTTACGGCCCTAGGAAGTTGAGGTACCAAATTAGACCAACTTACGTATAGGGCCCACATGAATTTTGGTGTTTCACCTTCTAGGGTTAGGTTTTTGGATGTCTAGGGTTTTGGCATTCATGAGTCAAAAAGGCCTATGGAGCCTCATTGTAATCCATTCTGCTCAGACGGATGCACGTAACAACCACATCTCTTTTCAGAGATAGCTACCACCATTCGAGCAAGTGTTTTAGTTCTGCAGTTTTATAGTTTCATCCTATTTCATTATTTAATAGAAGATATTGTTCACTGGATATTTGTGTTATTCTTCATTTCTCTGTGTTTATTGTATTCAATATGTTAATTAGTTCGTTCCGCTCCTAAAGCTGGATCAGTGGTATCAGAGCAGTCTTCTCTTCATTTATTTCTCTTCGTGCATGTCCCCGACAAGATCTGGGTACAAGAAGTTGAGACTCGAACCAATCAAGCCATTACAAGATCGGTTGCGTCGAGCCCGAAAACAACCCACTGGGGACAAAAAGAAAGATGATGGAGTAGGAGATCCTATTAAAATGTTTCTCGAGGAATCCCTCGCGTGACAAAGGAACGAAATGATGGACAACTTCACACAGATCCTTCGACGACTGCCCATAGGAGAAGCATCTTCATATAGCGACATGCAACCCTCTTCAAGGTACAAGTAAATTTTGATATTTCCTTATTTGAAGGACCGATAGATGCAAATGCCGTAGATAAATGGTTGAATCTTCTCGAAGGATATTTTTCGGTCCACAATTTTTTCGATAGGGAAAAGATCACTTTTGCACTCCTCAAGGTTGTTCCCCATGTCAAAGACTGGTGGGATACTTTCTCTGAGCAAAGGGGCATTGAGGAATATACAATGTTTATGGTACTGGCCCCTACATGGGATTCCTTCCGGGATGCCATTAAAGAACAATACTACCTTGTTGGAAGCTACAAGGACCAGTACACCAGATGGACCACTCTACATCAAGAAAGGGACCAGACAATACCATATTTCACCAATATTTTCCATACCCTACGCACCAAATTGGGTATCAAAGACTCTGAGCGTCAAATGATGCTTAAATACCGCGACTATTTGCATAGATACATTCAAACAGAAATGGAGTTCCTGGACATCGCCTCATTGGGCACATATTATAGATACGTTGTCAAGATCGAGCATAAATTTAAGCAGAAACGACGAGAGTTTGGATCTGCAAACCCCTCACAGCCGAAGCAGGGAAAAGGCAGCCCCAACCCACATGGCAAGGGACCAAGTCAAGATGGCCACCCTTAGGACAACCATTCCAAGCTGCAACACAAGAAGGGAAATGAGAAGATGAAGAAGGACACAAAAAAATGGTGTGAGTACAATAAAATTCCTTGGCACAACACCGAAGAATGTCGCTTCAAGCAGTCCCTCGTGCTCAAGCTGAAGGCTTCCGAGTCAGAGGCCAATTCTAATTCAGAGATCAATCCTAAAGGAGGGAATCATACTATTGATGCTAAACCCAGTGCCACTGTCGCTACCACCAAAGTCCGACCAAGAGAATGAGAAGAACTAGAGGAAGGGGAACACCTCTTTCACTCACAGATGTGCGTCAAGGGGGCTCCGATTCATTTCATTGTCGACAACGATAGTAAGAAGAACTTGATTTCAACAGAGGTCGTCAAGCGGCTGGACCTGTCAACGACACTGCACCCACAACCCTACACCATCGGCTGGCTTCGCCAAGGAAGAGATCTTCGTGTCAACCAACAATGTCGTCTTCCCTACGACATCAAGCCTTTCAAATATGAGGTACTGTGTGATATTGCTCCTCTTGAAGTTTGTGATGTTCTTTTAGGACAACCATATTTGGGGATGCATCATGCTGTGTATGAGTCTAGACCCCGTAGTGTTATTATTACTTTGGGTAGACAATTGTACAAGATCCCAGAGTTAGCGCCACATACTGCTATTTCTTTATTCTTTGCTAAGAAATGAAATAAGGTCATTTCACAGACCAAGAAGTTCATCTTATTTATGATCCGTGCTCACAGTAAGTAGAAGGTCACTGCCACATCCGTGGCCTCTACACAATGCCTCTCTTTGCAGTAAAAGCAAGTGGACGGAATCGTGGAAGAATATAGAGACATCTTCGCCTCACTTATAGGGGTACCGACACAGTGCCAAGTCAAGCATCCAATTGATCTGACCCCTGACACACCTCTAACTAATGGACCAGTCTATTGGCGCTCGCTGATGGAGCATGAAAAAATCAAGCTTCAGATGCAAGAGATTTTTAAAAAAGAGCACATGAGGCCCAACTCCTCCCTTTGCGAAAGCCCAATTGTAGTGGTGCAGAAGAAGGATGAGACTTGGCGACTCTGCATTGATTGCAGAGCTTTAAACAAAATCACAGTCATCAATTGCTACCCTATTCTTAGGATTGATGACCTTCTTGACCAACTCAAGGGGAAAATTTCTTCAACAAGATTGACCTAAAGTTTGGCTACCACCAGGTTCCCATCGAACCAACTGATGTATGGAAGACAACCTTCAAGTCTAAAGAAGGTCTCTACGAATGGATATTCATGCCATTTAGCTTAACAAATGCACCCACCACTTTCATGAGGTTGATGGATGATGTATTGAGACGCTTCACCAACTCCTTTGTGTTAGTATATTTGGATGACATCCTCATCTTCAGCAGAACCTAGGAAGAGTACATGCGACATATTCAACAGGTTTTGAGCACTCTGCAGCAGCACAAGCCTTATTCCAACTTGGACAAATGCTCTTTTGGCATGAACATGGTCCAATACTCAGGCTACATTGTTGATGAGCATGGGGTGCATGTTGATCCAACTAAGATCCAAGTCATCCATGATTGGCCAGCCCCGATCACACTGATCAAGCTTCGAATCTTTTTGGAACTAGCCAACTTCTACCGACGATTCGTGTTGGGAGTCTCCCATATTGCATGGGCCCTCAGCTAGGTGACCAAGGGTGGTGGCAGGGCCAAGTTCATGTAGGGGAAGGAGAAACAATGAGCATTCAATGATTTGAAGCATCGCTTGTGCTCAGCTCCAATACTCTCCTTGCTTGATTTGCAACAACCATTCGAGATTGAGATTGATGCATCTGACTATGTTGTGGGCGCAGTTCTCACTCAACACGGGCATTCAGTGGCATACGATAGTGAGACACTCTCCGATACTGTTTAGAAATACCCCACCTATGATAAGGAAATGTATTCCATTGTACAAGCCTGTCGTCAATGGAAACATTACATTATGGGGAAAGAGAGGATCATACACACTAATCACAAACCTCTACAGTTCATATAGACACAGGGGAAATTGCAGAACGACCGCCATCAGAAGTGTTCCACCTACCTACAACATTTCCATCTCAACATCAAGTATAAGACATGTATCTCCAGTCGTGTTGTTGACTGCCTCAGTCGACCTCCTGTGGATACGCTCACCACTTTAGTCCATTCCTGTGGACATGAAGCATCTGAGAGGCCCCAACTTTATCAACAAGATCTGGACTTCACCACCACATATCAGCTCTTGGGTACAGGCGCAACTGTCACTTATTTTCACATCCAGGACATATTCTTATGCCAACTAGGCCATCTCTGTGTTCCTACAAACGAGCATGAAAAGTGGATTTGGGAAGCCCACTATAGTCAGGTGGCAGGACATTTTGGCGTAGAGAAAACTATGGTCGTCCTTCAAAAACATTTTTATTAGCTAAAACTTCGACAAGACGTCAACAAATATATCAGATCTTGCACTGCCTTTGCCATTGCAAATCCCGCCATCAAGAAGCAAGGCTTATACACCCCTCTTCCTATTCCTGAGAAGACTTGGGAATCCATCTCAATGGACTACATGTCTGGTTTGTCATCCACCAAGCAAGGAAATGACTGTGTGTTTGTGGTCGTTGATCAGTTTTCGAAGATGACCATCCTCACAACCTGCAAAAAGAATGTCACAGTGGTAGATACTGCCAAGCTCTTCTTCGAACGAGTGTGGGTCCACTTTGGGATACCACAGACCATCATCTCCGACCGAGACAACAAGTTCCTCAACACCTTTTGGTCGAGTATTTGGTCTCTGTTTGACACCAAGCACACAAAATCCACTGCTTTCCACCCCCAAATCGATGGCCAAACATAGGTCATCAATCAGATGATTGTACACATCTCGTGCATGTACAATTCTAAGCATCCAAGTACATGGGACGAGAGTTTCCCCTATGTCCAACATAGTTACAACATGGCTCTCCATATTTCCACCAGCCATAGCCCATTTCAGGTGGGTTTGAGATTCCAACCCTTGGGACCCATTTATGTTGCACTCCCTCTTACCACCACACAGATAGACTCTTCCCCTAATTGGTCTACGATCGACAAGGCCACTAGATTCATAGAGCGAATTCAACACATCCGCCAATAGGTCCAAGAGATTTTGTAGAAATCCAATGCTAAGTACAAGCAACACCATGATCAACATAGGGTACCACACCAATTTCAGGTTGGTGACAAAGTCTGGTTACATCTATAGAAGGAGCGTCTCACCGGGCCCCATTAGAAGCTTCGCCTACTTCATTATGGGCCTTACACTATTACCAAGGCCGTGGGTAGTAATTCTTTTGAGCTCAACACTCCACCCTTCCTTGCTCTGCATCCAGTATTCAATGTGGACCTCCTTCGGCCATATTTTCCACCATTATTGGACACTTCTGAGATCGCAAAACATGTGACACCAACATAGCTCAACCTCGACTGCATGGAACAAGCATCCACTGATCAGATCGTGGACACACAGGTCAAGGGCACTCGCCAACAATGGATCCAACTTTATCGGGTTGTCAAGACAGGGCAACTCCTACACCAAGGCAAGTGGCTCACTAGGGGCCAAATCCAGCAGAAGTTTCCTCACCTGATGGGGGAACTCAACGCAATGGAGACCATTGATTCCTAAGGGGAGAGGATTGATCTAGGTGGATATTAGTGGCCACCCACCTATTCCAACTAGCTCCTTGTATCCTTTTTTGTTGATCACGTTCTTCTGTACTACTTTGTAATTGTGGGTTCTACACTTATGGGGCTATCTGAAGCCCCACACATCCTCCAGGTGGATACGGGTGGCCTCTCTCCTAATCCAATTGACTTATTTTGTATGTTTTCATGTCAACACATCTTGTTGTACTTTTGGGGTTGTTTTGGGGCCCTAAATGTTGTTTTTTTGGCTTGCCATAGTGAAACTATATATTAAGTCAAAGTTGGATGGTGGAATGTGTAGTTCTCTGAAAGACCTTTCCAATGGGCTATCACGTGCCTAAAACAAAGGTCGTATGCAAAAGTTACAGCCCTAGGAAGTTGAGGTACCAAATTACACCAACTTACCTATAGGGCCCACATGACTTTTGTCATTTCACCTTCTAGGGTTAGGTTTTTGGATGTCTAGGGTTTTGGCATTCATGAGTAATATAAAAAGTGCCTATGGAGCCTCATTGTAATCCATTATGCTCAGACGGATGCGCATAGTAGCCACATCTCTTCTCAGAGATATACCAACATTTGAGCAAGTGTTTTAGTTCTGCAGTTTTACAGTTCCAACCTATTTCATTATTTAATAGAAGATATTGTTCACTAGATATTTGTGTTATTCTTCACTTCTATGAGTTTATTGTATTCAGTATGTTAATCAGTTCGTTTCGCTCCTAAATCCGGATAAGAAACAATCTAAGAAAATGGACATAGTTCCGAAAAATCGTAAATCCAAAGAAAAAATTGGCTTTGTTCCATGTGAAAGAAACACTTTTTACCCGTTTGATTAAAACATGGATATCTTGAGCATACAAACTTGGATTTTGAATTTGAAAAATGTGTGGTGAAGATGAGACTGAGTGCTGTGAAATGAACTTATAATAGTTAAAAAATTGTCTTCTTTTGATATCATTTTTTGTTATTAATCCAAGATCGGGAAAATATAGATGGCCACATTTTGGTCAACAACTGGCTCCAACTGCGACACAATGACCCCCCTGTGGGTTACTGAGAACCCATAATCTGAAAACCAACTGCCTTCTCCATTTGACTATGAAGTCATCTTCAAAATAGATTCATGCAATTCCTCTTTTTTCATGAAGTTATCTTCAAATTTCAATATAGAGGCTGTCTTATTGTGCAAAAATTGGACTAAAGAAACAAAATATGTACATACATGATCTACCTACCCTATCTTACTTGGAAGAAAAGGGACACCTTAGGTATAGGTAGATTTCCAATGGAGACATTCAAGCATCCAACTAATCTGAGAAATGAGCTCCAAAACTTTGGAACATATTGGGGCTTGTACTAATGAGTCAAGGGCACTCTCAATGTCTACTGGAGAAAAATTGAACCAAGTGTGCTGAGGATCTGATTGCATTGCTTTGCCAACAATGCTTTGGAATCATAATTAAATGAAATCAATTTTTGGTTGCTCAATAAAACTATTATCTTTAATTAGATGATGGATTTCCAATTTTAACATTCTTTCATATATCTCCTTATCTCCTACCACTTCCAAGGTTCGTGATTCATCATAATGTCTTGAAAAGGCTCTTCCTTCATGTAAATCCAATATTGCTCATTATTCTTCTAAAAATTCATTTCTTCTACCAATTTTTCTTGCCGCCAATGCTCTTGAGGCTTTTCATCATCTACTTCAAGGTTGAAATCTTCTTGTGCATTTGGTGGGGGCTTCTTGATTTCATTCTCAAATTTGTTGTTTGAAAGATCTTCATATGGAGTATATAGGAGGCTGGAATTTTCTTCTTGTAAATTGGAATTTTTATCTTCATCTTCATCTTCAACAATATGACTTGACTTAGAAAATTCATCCAATCTTTGATTAGATTCTTCTTCAAAATTAGTCACTTCATTATCTGGAAATTTTCTTCTAGCAGATTTAAAGGACCTCTATGTAGTCGCCTTCTTCTTTGGGAGTTGTTCCTTTTGATGCATCTCTTGAAACCATTGATGGGATCAGTGAAGAAAGTAAAGGAGTATCATGACATGAATGAAGTTCTTCATAGGAATCATAATATACATCTTCTTGACATTTTTGAGTCTTTCTAATGGAGTTTCTAGTGAGTTCATTCTCCAGAATATTATGTGCTTCTTGGCTCTTTTTGAGGTCATTGCAACATCTTTCAATAATTTTTTTATAAACCCCGTGCATTTAGAGAAGTAGCAATTTTTTTGAATTTTCTTTTAAAAATATTTAACCATGGAGACTCTAGTTCCTCAATTTGATCTGAAGCAGGGCCTAAAATATCTTGAAAATAAATGGCTTCCCGGTATGGTCACAAAAAATGTTGATATTTGAAACTGTTAAGACCAAAACGACAACCTCGTGAGGATATAAATCCCCCTGCATTTTTATAGAGGTGATACTCCTCTTTGGCTAAAAGATATATCTGTGATGTCTTGGATTAGGAGAATGCTTAGGAAGCAAACCCTAGATCTTTATTTCTTGAATTTATATACAAAATGGTTCTTCAATAACGTGATGTGATCTTTATGCGTAGCAAGAAGTCTTTTAATAAGACAACTTTTGAAGGAAAGCTTCAACATTAGAATATCTTTGTGCTCAACATCATATATACAATTTTTTTAATCACATACAAATGCATCCATATATTCTTCACAAGAAATAGGAGAGAAATTTTTTTATCATCTCAAAGATTTTTAAAAGAGTGTAAGAGTTAAAACATAAGAGAATTTGATAGGTCAATCTCAAATGTCTCATACTCAAGACTCAAAGTTACAATATACAATCGAAATCAACCCTAGAGTAATTATTTGTGGAGTTTTATTCATGAAAGATGTTCTTGATTACAAAATATCTGGTAGTCGTAAATATGGCTACAAATACTCCATGTTCATATAAGAAAAATATTTTGAAGAATATAAGAAGAACACTCAAGAACTTAGCCTTGTGCCCATTTCAGAAATTCAAGTATACAGCCATAAGAAATGGTGTAGAAGAAGAAAAAGAGTGGAGAAGATGGATTTTTCTCTTCGTTGATCAGAATCTTCACTGCATATGATGTCTGTACATTCTTGTTCTGATATACTATCCCCGACCCTCTGATTATTTGATTCTGGAACCCTTGATGAAGCCTTTCTTCTCTTTAAAAATAAAATTTTCTAACTACTTGAGTAGTTATGGCTTTTCCTTTCTTGAATTTCCCATACAATTATTTTCTTGAAACATATACTTTAATTAATGCCTCATTAATTCCTCATCAATGAACTTACATCATTAATATCCACATCTTTCAAATGGGTCCCTTTCCTTTTTTAATAAAAGTTTTTAAATAAAATTTTATTCTCAAATTTTAATTGATTACCCCTTTAAAAGAAGAGGACTTTGTTTTAAATTTTTGGAAGTGATAATCAATTTTTTAGCCATGAAAATCAATTCATATGTGATATTCATTGTTTTATATTTCCAACGATATAAAATTTTCCCAAATCCGACTCCCAGATCTCAAGATATGACCTCGTGAAGTTCAATTGTCAAATAGGCTCATTAGAAAACAAGTTGATTGTTCTTTTAATTTTTGAGAAAAATGTGGCCAATTTTGATCCTTGGAACTTGTACCAACATCTTCTTCATCGAAATACCTTTCCAACGGTATAAACATTGTGTTATTTCATCGCATGGAGCTCACGTTATGGTCTTTGCAAGATCGTGACTCAACCATTGTCGATCAAGTTTGATGGGCAAATGTGGGCCATTGATCTTAAATTCGTTTTTCTATTTGTAAATTTTGACTTCTGGGTAAAAATCCTCATCCCACATGCATGGGAGTATGGGATTCTTAATAGTGTATAACATTAAGTGTATCTTACACTTAATAAGAAACATAAGAGAGAAAACCATGGAGCTTAAGAGGGTTTTGACCTCCCTTGGAAATCAATTAATGAATATAGTTTTTCTTGCCAAGTCAACCTCCACATATGCCCAGTCAACACTAATGAGTCAACTATCCACTGCTACGTGTCACAAATTAATCGACTGCCACATCCCTTCATTAATAATTTGCTAGGTGTCTTCCTCCATTAGCTGCCATGTGGATGTATTTTGTTGGTTAATAAAAGTGCCATGTTACCCACTCGTGGGATGCCATGTGTCATAATGTAAGTAGTTGGAATATATAATATTTTAATTGGTTAATGGTGTAATGGAGGTAAAGAATATAGTTTAAGTGTGAAAGGAAAGTGAATGAAAGTAAGGGAAGGGAGTGTAGGGAGAAAGGGTAAAGTGTAGGTAGCGGAGGGGGTAGGGGGAGGAGGTAGTTTGTAGGCAACGAAGGCGAGGGTTGTCAGGGATGAGGGATGTGAGGGGGTATGGGATGAGTCCACTAAGTGATGGATGGAGTGTCGGGTTGGGGAATGAGGGATGTGAAGGTTGGTGGGTGAGGAAAGTGAGGGGGTGTGGGAGTATGGCGGGTCCACCAACCTGCCACAGAGTTGAGAGAAATGAGTGTTGGGTTGGAGAGTGAGTGAAGTGAGGGGGTAGGGGAAAATTTTCAATATTTACATGGTATATACATAAGATTTTATACATGGTTTATTCCATGGATTTATGTGGTATATCCATAAGAGTTTTATATGGTTTATTCCATGGATTTACGTTGTATATTCACAAGATTTTTATATGGTGTATTCCACCAAATTTTCATCGTTTATACCGCACGATTTTAGATGGTTCATTCCATGAAATAATCTAAGAAAATGGACATAGTTACGAAAAATTGTAATTCCAAAGAAAAAAATGGCTTTGTTCCATGTGAAAGAAGCACTTTTTGCCGGTTTGATTAAAATATGGATATCTTGAGCATATGAACTCGGATTTTGAATTCAAAAAATGCGTGGTGAAGCTATGACTGAGGGATACATAATGAACTTATAATAGGTAAAAAAATGTCTTCTCTTGATATCATTTTTTTATTAATCCAAGAGCGGGAAAATATAGATGACAAAATTTTGGTCAACAACTGGCTCCAACTGTGGGACAATGACCTCTTGTGGGTTACTGAGAACCTAGAATCTGAAAACCAACTTCCTTCTCCATTGGGCTATGGAGTCATCTTCAAAATAGATTCATGTATTTCTTCTTTTTCATGGAGTTATCTGTAAATTTCAATATAGAGACCATCTTATTGAGCAAAACTTGGACCGAAGAAACAAAATATGTACATACATGATCTGCCTACCCTATATTACTTGGAAGAAAAGGGGCACCTTAGGTATATGCAGATTTCCAGTGGAGCCATTCAAGCATCCAACTAATATGCAAAATGAGCTCCAAAACTGTGGAACATGTTAGGGCTTGTACCAATGAGTAAGGGGCACTCTCAATGTCTATTGGAGAAAAAATTAACTAGGTGTGCTGAGGATCTGATTGCATTGCTTTGCCAACAATGCTTTGGAACCATAATTCAATTAAATCAATTCTTGACTGCTCAAGAATAATATTTCCTTTAATTGGATGAGGGGTTTCCAATTTTAACATTCTTTCATCTCTCTCCTTATCTCCAACCACTTCCAAGGTTCTTGATTCATCAACATTGTCTTGAAAAGACTCTTCCTTCATTTAAAGACAATCTTGCTCATTATTCTTCTCAAAATTCATTTATTCCACCAATTGTTCTTGCTGCCAATTCTCTTGAGGCTTTTCATCATCTATTGCAAGGCTGAAATCTTCTTGTGCATTTGGTGGGGGCACCTTGATTTCATTCTCAAATTTGCTGCATGAAATATCTTCACATGGAGTATATAGGAGGCTGAAATTTTCTTCTTGTAAATTGGAATTTTCATCTTCATCTTCAACAATATGACTTGAATTAGAAAATTCATTCAATCTTTGATTAGATTCTTCTTCAAAATTAGTCACTTCATTATCTTGCGTCCATGTGGGAGAGGGTGGGTGGGAAACAACATTGAAAACGTCAGCAAAAGCCTATGAATGCGCTCTTGGGATGAACATTTACGCAAATGAATTTTCCAACACATCCCAACTAGTAATGGAATTAGGCAGTAATGAACTATACCATTCAAGAGCATTCTCATGCAAAGTTTGTAAAAATATTCTGCATATAATATTTTCTTTAGTAAAATAAAAAATTTGACATGCACAATTGAATCTACACAAATGTTGATTTGCATCCTCCAAAGTATTTCCAAAGAATGTAGAAAATTTTTCCATAGGAATATTAGGCGTCTGAAAATTTTCTTCTAATAGATTTAAAGGGATTCTACGTATTCACCTTCTTCTTTGGGAAACTGTTCCTTTTGATGCATCTCTTGAAACCATAGTTGGGCTCGGTGAAGAAAGTAAAGGAGTATCATGACATGAATGAAGTTCTTCATAGGAATCATAATATACATCTTCTTGAGATTTTTGAGTCTTTCCAATGGAGTTGCCAAGGAGTTCATTCTCCTGAACATTCTGTGCTTCTTGGCTCTTTATGATGTCATTGCAACATCTTTCGATAATTTTTTTATAAACCCCTTGCATTTAGAACCAACAACAATTTCCTTGAATCTTCTTTTAAAAACCCTGAACCATGGAGACTAGTTCCTCAATTTGATTGAAGCAAGGCCTCAAAAATCTTGAAAATAAATGGCTCCCCAGTATGGTCGCCAAAAATGTTGATGTTTGAATATGTTAATACTGAAATGACAACCTCACGAGGATATGAATCCTCTTGCGTTTTTATAGAGGTGGTACTCTTCTCTGGCTAAAAGATATATCTGTGATATGTTGGATTAGGAGAATGATTAGGAAGTAAACCCTAGATATTTATTGCTTGAATTTAAATATAAAATGGTTCTTCAATAACCTGTTCTAATCTTTATGTGTAGTCAGAAGTCTTTTAACAAGGATTTTTTTGAAGGAAGGCTTCAACATCAGAATATCTTTGTGCTCAACATCATATATACAATCTTCTTAATCACATACAAATGCATCCATATCTTCTTCACGAGAAATAGGAGAGAAAAGTTTTGATCATCTCAAAGAATTTTAAAAGAGTGTAACAATTATATCATAAGAGAATTTGATAGGTAAATTTCAAATATGTCATACTCAAGACTCAAAGTTACAAGATACAATCGAAATCAACCCCGAAGTAATTCTTTGTGGAGTTTTATTCATGAAATATGTTCTTCATTACAAAATCTCCAATAGTCATAAATATGGATGCAAATACTCCATGATCATATAATAAAAATATTTTGAAGAATACAAGAAGAACATTTAATAACTCATCCTTATACCGAATTCAAAGATTCAAGCATAAAGCTATGAGAAATTATGTAGAAGAAGAAAAAGAGTGGAGAAGATGGAGTTTTCTCTTCATTGATCACAAGCTTCGTTGCATATGATGTATGTACATTCTTCTTCTGATATTTTGTCCCCGCCCTCTGATTATTCGATTCTGGAACCCTTGATGAAGCCTTTATTCTCTTTAAAAATCAAATTTTCTAACTACTTAAGTAGTTAGCGCTCTTCCTTTCTTGAATTTCCCATACAATTATTTTATTGAAACATATAATTTAATTAATTCCCCATCAAGTCCTCATTAATGAACTTATATCATTAATATTTTCATCTTTCAAATGGGTCCCTTTCATTTTTTTGATAAAAGCTTTAAATAAACTTTTATTTTCAATTTTTAATTAATTACCTCTTTAAAAGAAGAGGACTGTGTTTTAAATTTATGGAAGTGATAATCAAATTTTTAGATATTTAAATCACTTCACTTGTGATATTAATTGTTTTATAATTACAACAATATAAAGTTTTCCCAATTCCGACTCCCAGATCTGAAGATATGACCTCGTGAAGTTCAATTGTTAAATAGGCTCATCAGAAAACAAACTGTCTGTTCTTTTAATTTATGAGAAAAATGTGGGGAATTTGAATACTTGGAACCTATACCAACATCTTCTTCGTCCAAATACCTTTCCAACGGTATAAATGTTTCACTATTTCATCGCCCGAAGCTCAAGTTATGGCCTTTGCAAGATCGTGACTCAACCACCATTGATGAAGATTGATGGAAAAATGTGGGCC
The DNA here is from genome assembly GCA_009831015.1 of Picea engelmannii. NCBI lineage: Eukaryota > Viridiplantae > Streptophyta > Pinopsida > Pinales > Pinaceae > Picea > Picea engelmannii. The sequence continues at coordinate 281,164 of ML784832.1, forward strand.
CTTGATCTTAAATTCGTTTTTATCTTTGTAAATTTCGACTTTTGGGTAAAAATCCTTATCCCACATGCATGGGAGTATGGGATTCTTAATAGTGTATAACATTAAGTGTATCTTACACTAAATAAGAAACGTAAGAGAGAAAACCACGTAGCTTAAGAGGATTCGACCTCCCTTGGAAATCAATTAATAAAATATAATTTCATTTGCCAAGTCAACCTCCACATATTCCCAATCAGCATTGATGACTCAACCATCCATTTCCATGTGTCACAAGTTAGTTGGTTGCCACATGTCTTACTCCATGAGTTTCCATGTGGATTTATGTCATTGGTTAATAAAAGTGCCATGTTACCCACTCATGGGTTGCCATGTGTCATAAAGTAAGTAGTTCAACCTCCACATATGCCCCGTCGACGCTCATGAGTCAACCATCCATTGCCATGTGTCACAAGTTAATTGGTTGCCACATGTCTTCCTCCATGAGATGCCATGTGGATATATGTCGTTGGTTAATAAAAGTGCCATGTTACCATTCGTGGGTTGCCATGTGTCATAAAGTAAGTAGTAAAAATATATAATATTTTAATTGATTACTGGAGTAATGGAGGTAAAGAATATAGTTTAAGTGTGAAAGGAAAGTGAACGAAAGTAAGGGAAGGGAGTGTAGTGTAGGGGGAAAGGGTAAAGTGTAGGTAGTGGAGGTGGGGGTAGTTTGTGGGCAACGAAGGTGAGGATTGTCGGGGATGAGGGATGTGAGTGGGTGTGGGATGAGTCCACTAAGTGATGAGTCCGCTAAGTGATGGAAGGAGTGTCGGGTTGGGAAATGAGGGAGGTGAGGGTTGGAGGGTGAGGAAAATGAGGGGTTGTGGGAGTATGGTAGGTTCACTTACCTGCCATAGAGTGGAGAGAAATGAGTGTTGAGTTGGGGAGTGAGTGAAGTGATGGGGTAGGGGAAAATTTTCAAGATTTACGTGGTATATCCATAAGATTTTTTACATGGTTTATTCCATGGATTTACATAGTATATCCATAAGATTTTTATATGGTTTATTCCATGGATTTATGTGGTATATCCACAAGATTTTTATATGGTGTATTCCACCAGATTTTCATGGTTTATACCACAAGATTTCACATGGTTCATTCCATGAAATAATCTAAGAAAATGGACATAGTTCCAAAAAATTGTAATTCCAAAGAAAAAGTTGGCTTTGTTCCACGCGAAAGAAGCGTTTTTTGTCGGCTTGATTAAAACCTCGATATCTTGAGCATACGAACTTGGATTTTGAATTTGAAAAATGCATGGAGAAGCTGAAATTGAGGGATACACAATGAACTTACAATAGTTCAAAAATCATCTTCTTTTGATATCATTTTTTTTATTAATCCAAGAGAGGGAAAATATAGATGACCAAATTTTGATCAACAAGGGTGTGTTGCACCTTCGTTTTCAATGCATATTTTTCCGAGCCCATTTATTTTCCATTAATTTATTTAAGTCCAAAACAATTGGGTACTCAAAGTGGGTAACATAAGACTTGGAGGCAGTACCACAACGTCACTTGAAGCCAAAGGTACATAGAGTTCCATGTGGGTAAAGCAAAGGGTATAACACCCTTGTGTAGATTCCTCAACAAGTGGGACATTTATATATGTGAAATTGTTTCTTGCAAGTCTTTGCTTTTTAGTAGAAACGTTTCATTATTCTCAAGACCTCTCTGGGAGAGCATATGGAAGGTTATAGTTTTGGATTTTATCTTTTTCCATCTACATTCCCTCTGGGCCTTCAACCCCTTCTTCCCATGAAAATAGGTACAATCCTTTCTTGGGTCAGTACACCCTGAATCCCAAAAGATAAGGAGGTGAAAAGGATGAAGTGTGAAAAATGATAAGTATGATCCTGAATGTTATGATGACTCGTCAAGGGGACCTCCTAGTAGAAAATCCATCCCCAAGGGTGATCACTTACTAGGGCATAATGTCAACCACCAAGGTGAAACAAGTCAAAGAGTATAATTTCTAAGCAGACATTCTATAATAAAAAACAACTTTAAATGCAACATACTCAAATGCCTCAAATATGAAAGTGACACTTACCACAATACCTGACTTGTACATCATGGAACAAGACCCTCTATATTCCGAAAGCAAGTTGATGTGGTGAATGCCATCATGATGAATCGAGTATACATGGCGGTGAAGCGGGTCTCTATCTGTGCATGTGGAAGTCGTCAGTCATCTCTCTCTCAGTATTCCATGCCTACAACCTAAGGGCCTCGAGACATCGTCTCCTTAGTTATCCCTAAAAATTGTGGATAACAGTGACAACATACAAGAATTAAACCATATCAAACATAGATAATGATGCACACAGTAATCGAGACAAGCACATAAATAACACTTATCTTTTATGAAAAGTCACCAACTGTGTGCAGAACTTAAACGTTCCTCCCAACCATATAATTTATTTCTCATAATATTTCAGCAACATGTCACCCCCGAGCTAGGGCTTAACTCCACCAGGGAAAAAGGGTTCCTAATGCCAGGCTAAGGTATGATACTCAACAAAATTGCTCAATTCAAGGTGCCACCATTGCAACTAGCCTACAGTCTCTCATTCCCTACGTGCCTACTACACCCAATGAAGTGTGCCCCTTTTATGCTCAACAGTCCCTTGGATGCCCCACTTCCTTTCCAGGGTTCGAACAACATGCCAGACATAAATCCTTAGAGCCCTACATGTAATGGTCAACACACTAGGGAACAATTCCCAACAAAAATCTCACTTGGAGAGAATGTTCACGAGCCTAAAAACCCACCTCTTCGACATCAAATTTCTCACTTAGAGAGACTACTCACGGGCCTAACAACCAACCTCTTCGACAACACATCTCTTGTTACAAATCAAAAACCCCTTACAAGTTGTTCTATGTAGATAAGGTAATAGTTGGATTTTCCAGACAATCTGACCCTTTCTACATACGAGAAAAATCAATCAATTTTCCCCTCGCGAAATACACTAAGGACAACAATATATATTGCATGCCTTAAACTCAACACTTGTCACCTTCAAGAATAACTTTAACCACTTGGTGACTCGTTCCCATCCCTAGGAACTTAAGATAAAATAATTTATCCATAAATTACACTTTTCCAAAAACATTAATAAAATATTCCCTAGGACTTAAGTCCCCCCCCCGTTTTCCCTTTTTCGGTGGAGTTAGCCCCTTGTCTCTTTTCGTCTGATCTGTCTATGCACAACAATGTGGTAATATCAATAAGGGTAATTACATTTACATGGATAGGTGCATTGGCTCCTTTGCATCTTGACTCACTAGCCTCATAACTACACATGCTCTCCGACCTCAACACATGTACATCCATATGTGATCCAGGCAGATCTCCACACATGGAAGGGACTTTAATTTGTTCACCAAGTTGATTTGAAGTTGGTGACAAAGTGGTGAAAGTGGTGAATTTATGTTTTTGAGTTCTATTTTCTCATGCATTTTATTAATGCTTTGTGAGGAAAAGGTCTCATGCATTCTTATGCTTTTATGTGGTGCTCATACATTTAATTATGCTTTATGAGCTTTTGTAAAAACTCATACATTATTATTCACTTTTGATGTAAAATGATTAATACTTGTGAGGGAAATTAGACTCACGTATTTATCATTAAATTATAATTTTGGAAAGAGTCTTTGGGTGGTTTTGAGACTTTTCCCATTATGTGCTTGAAGATAGTTTGGGATCCTACATTCATGGATCTTGTTTTTCCTCTTTTATAATTAGATCCTATTATTGTGGATCTAGGAATTAATGCTCTTTTTTAAGAGAGAGTGAGGCAAAACTATATAATGCTTTATGTGAGCCCTATGTAAAGGGGGAGAGTAATGAGGAATTAAGAAGTGGAGTTAGAGAGCCATAGTGCTACTACTCCTAAGCATTGAGAGACTTATTCATGTAAGGAATTATCCTTCTTGATGTATGGAGAGATATGAGTGTGATTAGTCTTCTGGAATCCTCATTGAAGGAGAAGGCATCTTTTATGTAATCACTTATGAGAAGGTTCCAACATCTTTTGAAGAAGGAATGAAAGCGACTTGTTTTCCAATTGAAGTGGGTCCGGAGACGTAGCCCAGGAGAGGTGAACTCCGTTACCAACATTGGTTGTCTCTCTCTTGTCTTTTCATGTGCTTTATTCCATTTGATTTCATGTATGTTATGTATTCTTATTTAAAAGCATGGTTAATCATGGATTCATATGCCTTTTAATCCTTATGCAAATACTTCGTCAGAAAACGATTCTCGATTGAATACTTGTGTAGAGTAAGTACTCGCTTGTTTTCAGATCAAGTGCTAAGTACTCCCCATGTCTCTTGTCTCTTCACTTTGGTAGTGATTTGGAGGACATTGTTTGTTTTAGTAAAATAAGAAATAACTAATTATGAATGATCTTTTAGGGTTTTAAGTGAAAAATAGCCAAACAATAAAAATGCCAAAGGTTCATGACTTAGGCAAATTCAAATGAAGGAGGGGCACCACCACCTAATGAAATAGTTTAATGATCTATAAACTATCGCGGATATTCCACTAGAATAGTTTGTCACAACATATCTAATAAAACACTGAAAATATTTACTATTAAGGTTGTTTTTCCTTTAGATCTCCAAAATATTTAATTACCTTTTTTCTGCTTATGCATGAAACATGTAAAATGAGAAAGAAAAAGAACAATAAAATACAATCACACCATCCACAAATAAACACAAGATATGACATGGAAAAACCAATATGTGAGAAAACCTAGCTAGAAGGTGAGGTTGCTCTACTCTCTTTTCTTTGGTATAGAAATGATGCAAGTACAAAGAAAGAGGCACTTTATATGGACTTTCCTTTGAATTGTGGTCTGTATGGCTGCTACAAAATATCTCCTCCTTTGTTAGGCTCACAAAATATCACTCTTAGATGTTTTTATAATCTATGGAGCAAGATACAATGCAAAATAATGTAACCCCTTCTCCTCCTAGTGGCCCGATATTTAACATATCCCAATAGCCATTTAGGGGTAGGTTTTTTACTTTCTCAATCCCCAATTATGATAAGGTTTTGGACCTTCTAGAATCTTCTTGAAATTACATACCTAGATATCCCCATATGTGTGAGTAACGGGGGCTGACATGGCATCCTCTCGTACCATGGTGGTCAACAGGGTAGGTCAACTTGCAAGAGGCATAACATTTTCATATGGACTTCGATTGATGCACATTCTGTATCGTTGGAAAGGTCTTGTAGTGTATAATATTGTCAATGGGGCATGCAAAGGTTTTGGCTACCAGAACCCCAAAAAGCATCATTTAATTCCTCAAAATGGCTTCGAAAGGTTCTGAACCCCAATTTTCCAAACTAGGACCTGCCATTAAAATGGCCTTGCAAGTTGAATCCTCCAATTTTTTCCACTCTGAAAGGATTGATATAGATGGAAAAGAATATAACAATCCAATCCAAATCACTTAAAGCACCCAACTCATACGAGTTGTGAACTCTTAAATCTTATCATTCTCCTTATAGCTCCCAAAAAAGTATTTCCCTTATAACTCCCTAATTTCCCTTATAACTCCCTCTCCTTACACCTCCCTCTTTAAAAAAAACTAGTTTAATAAAAAGGAAAATAAGATAATTATAAAATAATAAAGTAATGTCATGATCACCATATGAATCATAGATAAATAACTACCCTACATTTCCAAACAAAAAAACACATTGAAATAACTATGTAACATGATGTTGGCATATATATGCTCAATAACAAGCATGCTGAAAGCAAATGTGCTCTATATACCAAAAATATGAGTGAGTCTAGCCATATCCATAAAAAATATAATGGATACATAAATCAAAATATCTCATTGCCCAAAAGAGTATCCAAGTTGCAAACCATGCTAATCACATATTATAGGACCAAGGGAAGAAGTTATTAAATGAGATGAATAAGAAGGTTAGACATATCTATGGGTAGGACACAAGTGAAGATTTACCTCAAGATGCATCTCATCAAAAACAATTTTAGTTCTCATACCTAAAAAAGGTGGAATAACATGGGAGTAGGGGCGAGAATTGCTAGATCCATCAACACGACTCTTAATATGAGAAGTCAGGGGAGCATCAATAGAAATATCAGTAGGATATTTTACAATAAAGGCCTATAGAGGCTCTTGAGGTGGCATTGGTAAGTCATGAACATGAGATTCTAACTTTTTTGACACAAAGGAAGCCTTGGGAACAATCGCATTAGGGGAATGCCTATGTATAATAGAGGTAGTAGAAAGTGAAGACTCAACAAGCTCATCCCAACCATCAAAAGGTTTAGAATCATGTGTAGAACTAGGGAAAACATTATTTACTTAATGCGATCTAGGATGCGGCTTCAAAGGTGAAGGAAAAGGCAAGAGAGTGACTACTTAGGTGGTTTGCACAAACTCTTCATAATATGTATCAAAGTGCACAAAGAACCTGGCTTTCTTTTCTTTCCACCCCTCCAAATATTAGCATTCACCCCTCCCCTTCTAAAACCTTTAGAAGGATCTCTTCCTAAAAAACTCATGCTTCGAACAAGAAGAAAATATCAAATGATGATAAAAATAAAATTCCAGACTCCACTCTCATACTCAACTCACATATATGATGCTAAATCAAATAATGAATGGAATACAGACTTAACAATGAAGAATTGCCACAGACAACTTCATCAATGAATAAGAAAAATGAAAAAGCAAGTTGGGAATGAGGAAGTTCGAGTTTTTTTAAAAGTCTATGAAGGTAGATGGAGAGGAATCCTTACTGTCTAGAACATTAAAGACCATTGGCATTTTCACTTCTCTTCCTTGTATATAATTAATTAACCCGACTCAATGTCTGTTAATCAAGGGCCCAATTAAAATTTTAAACCAAACTGCACATATGCAAAGGATGACCAAAACCCTTCCAAGGGTTAAGATTTCTCCTAACATTCTTTTAAAATTCAAATGACTTGCAACATATCCCAACATATGATTACAATTTCGAAGGAGACAACATAATTTATGCCAAGAAATCCCAATTAAACATCATGAAAAGCATGTGAGGAATCAAACATATGATGCTACTGCAAATAACCAAATTGCACAATCAAATCTCTACAATATTGTAACAATTTAGATCCATTGAAATACTTCCAAATAACCATGATTCCGCAAGCAGATTAGTGCGATGTGACGCTTTGAAACATAACCATAAGGTTACAATAGATATCTTGTCCCAATTTCTTCAAATGCCAACTGTAACAATTTCAACAACCATGAAAAACACAAAATACTTTCAAAGCATAATTTGTGTAAGAATTAATGCTCAAGGTATCAATAAAAGAATGCATGATTAAGCTACAACTCAAACAAATTATTCAACCCTTCCATACATATCTCTAAGATTTCCAAAATAAAAATTATCTACTAATGAATGCCTCCCCATTAACACATGGTAATATGGGCACACCACAAACACTGAAACACATGTCATTGTCAAATCTACCCAATAAACAAGACAATGATAGTTCCTCACTTTGCACTGTATGCTTCAACGCAAGGTCTATAATTGCAAGCAAGGGAAGACCATCATCATTGTGCATATGTCACCATAACCATTTCAAAATTGGAAATGTGGACACATAACAACATTTAGATGAAATGATGCTCCAAATCAAAGGAGGGTCGACGTAATGAACCTGTTACCAACAAAAATGAAATATTCTAATACCCATAACAAAATGAATGCATACATCATGATATAAATTCCCATGCATGTAATATAATTTTTAAAATTCACGAGTACAATCTATTTAACACAACGACATTTAACACTCATAATACAAAGTCTATACAACAATAAAAACCATAAATAAAAACAATGAGCATAACACTTATCTTTATAAGCAAATACAAAACTCACTGTAGATGTAGGACATTCCACCCAACCATAGGCTTGCTGCTTTAGTTCTCTTAGCAACAAGTCACCCCCAAGCCCGGGTTATGAATCCACAAGAAAGGGTGTCTCTGTTGGATTACTGAGAGGGGGGTGAATCAGTAATAGAGCAATTTAATCCCTTTTAACCATATAATCCAAGTGTTATATCAATGAAGCATTATCATCCAATAACTGCAGAGTAAATAAGCAATGAACAAATGAACAATCATACA
>ML784832.1:308422-350974 GCA_009831015.1 Picea engelmannii
TCTTTATAAGGTTTTTACATAGGAAAATGCAACTTCTTTTCTCAGGAAAAGTTCTTCTTCCTTCTCTCCTCAGGAACTCAGGCCACTGTGACCCCTCTAAAGGCAATAGATAGGTTTACATCATTAACGATCATAGGGATGACAAAAATAATGTGTAACACATGGGAACACGAGGAGGCCATGTGGGAAGAGTACTTGCATTTTTTTGTAGATTATGAGGGAATATGAATGTACATTTGTACATAAGTGTACAAAGACTCTATTTTAGTGTAGTTGGAGTTTTTGGAGCCACAACTTTGAGACTTCTTGTTCAGCCTAGGTTAGAGCCTTGGAAGGGAAGGGGGACAACTTGAGGGACTCTGGTGCATAGAAGGGGGTACACTTCCTTGGGTTGTGCAGGCTAAAGGGGAATGAGATATTGTTGGTTGGAATTATTGCAGTAGTCATTAAATTGTGACATTAATGAGTATTGTGGTGTAATAATATGTATATGTATACATGCACACATGTATGGTGACATGCATTGATGACAATGCAAATTGTAGGGGGAGATAATTGTAACACCTTATTTTTGATCCCCAATGTAGCATTGTATATTTGTAAATATTATGAATGGTCGGGGGGCCAAGCAATGTAATATGTAAACATTGTATATTGAAAATAATAAAATGAAATAAATCGCTGACCGTAGATGGGTAAGGACCAGAGTAATGGGGGGCTATGATTCCACAAGAGAGGGGGTTTAATGTGGGGGGGTGGGGTTGAGGGATTTTCAAATTCCTTGAGTCTTGAGCCACTTTCCTAAGTCAGTTTTTCATTAGCCATTTATCCCTTTGACTTATTAAGTGCTCAATCATTGAATTCATGTAAAATATTGGGTGAGGAAGTCAACCCACTCAGTTATGACAACATGGGTTGAGTGTAATCATCACTGGGGGAAGAGTAAGGGTCAAGCGAGCATGGGAGAAGAATGAAATTTGAGTACGAAGGAAGACAATTTTTAAGTTAGCAATAAGTGAGGAAAACTAGAGTCGAGGTATGGAAAAGAGTGGCTAGCCATAGTGGGTATTAGAGACACTTGCTGAAGCTGGTAGTTATGTTGAGGATCGGGTTGTTATTCCTGTGAGTGTTTTTTGGTGAGAAATTATGTGAAGAGAATTTGTAAATGCTATGTGAGAAATTTTGATTGTAGTTGAATTTCCTGGAAACCCTAGTAGAGAGATTCCTAGTCGGTTTGTGTTGGAGCCCTGGAGGGGATGGATATTGTCTAAGGGGTTGCGGTGTAGATAAGGAAATCTCATCCCTTGGGTTGTGTAGACTAATAGGGAAGAGAGATATCAAGTTTGAATTGCTATATGAGTTGCGTCATTGTGTTTTAGTGAGTTTTGAGCTGTTATAGTGGACTATAGACACTAGTAAGAGCCTGTGTGTCCTTGTGGAATCATATGCTTAGCTCGGGGGAGGCTCGTTGTAGATAGGATTGGTGAAACATAGCCTATGGTTGGGTGGAATTTCCATTGTTTATAGCCGGTTGTGTAAAACATTTTTAAAGATAAGTGTTTTGATCATTGTGTCATTTATAGTTTTAATGCTGTGATCGAATGCTGCATTTACTCTATACTTTGTATGCATGAATGTTGTTGTGGGTGTTTAATTGTTTATGAGCATGTTTAAATCATTTGCATTCAAGTTTTTAAGAATTAATGGTAGTATCATGAATCTGTATGTCATGCTGCATGTATTATTCCGCATTTAAATCAATATGTTATTCAATTTCATAGTAACGCGAGCCTGCCAGGGAGTTGGGTACATTACATACCTCTACATAGATCCTTGCACATGCTAATATGCACTTATTTGGGATAGTCTTGTCAATATAATGTCCTAGAGAGTTTGCAATGCAACATAGTATATCATTGTTCCAGTAGTGGAGGGGCGGGTGGGAAGTTGAACCCATACAGGAACTACAGAGGGAATATCATGATCAAGGTTGAACTTTAGAGTCCAATGTTTAAGGTACATGCCACGAGAGTTGAATAAGTAAGGGCCATTCCTGAATATTAAGTCCTTGTCTTCCTTGGTTTGGAACATGATAATGTAGAAACCCCTTCCTAAAAAATGGTGGGTCAATTTTCCTTTAATCAATACTTTCCAATTTCATTGAACCCAAGTTTCCATGGTCCTAGAAGATCACTAGATGTCGATGAACTATCCAATTAAGACACACTTTGCAAGAGCAAGAGCCATGTGCTTTGAAGAGGCCACTGTGATAGAAACTTTAGGAATATTTTTCATTGTTTTAAAAAAACTTGATGGTTGAGACCTGGTGGATTTCCTGATTGCAGAAACCATGGCATGGAATTTTGAAGCCTCCTAGTATGGAGGGGGGTGGAATCCCCCTCCATAGGCCAAATCCATTGAAGTCGGTCATGGTAGCAGGAGGTTGCACCGAGGGCTAGCAGAGAGTGTGGTTATTACCTTGGTTGTTAATATGTTTTCACTAGTGATAGGTGGATGATTTGTGATGGGTTGCTAATTTTTCTAATGGATGCCAGTGTTTGGAGTGGATTGATGCCTAGCCATTTTATTGTTTGTTATTTTTTGGAGCCTTAGATGGGCTAATTCATTGTGTAATAGATTGGTAATTATTGGCTAATTTGTTTTGGTTGAGTTGTGAGTCAAGGGTTTATAGAAAATGGTGACCTTGCTGAGTTCAATGATTTTTATAGATGGAGGGAGATTCATTATAGATATCTTGAGTCTAAAATGGGTCTCCTAAGAAAAATAATAAAATAATAGTTAAAAAATAAAATAAGAGTGATGAATTTTCAAAGGGAAAGAAAGACAACTTTTTTTTTTTATCATATTTTTTTCCAACATATGCCCTTGTAGGTTTACTCAAATTTCAAGTATAGGCACTTGTTGGATGCATAATTTTATAAGTAAACTCATAAATAAATAAGTAAAAAATATGATAAAAAAATAGTTTTCTTTCCTTCCCTCCAAAACTATTTACCCTTATGGTTGACATCATCATCTTGAATCCTATTAGTTCTTTTAAAGTTAATGTTAGTAGCACATATTTTGTTTTGAGGTCCATTTTTTACCTCAAAATTTCTGTAATGTTAAAATTGATAGTCATAATCGACTCATGACTTCCTTCAATGACATTGCTTCATATAGAAGGGTAGATTCAACAAAGACAAGTTGAAAGTAATTATCTTCACATAAATGAAAGGTGTCCATACACCATCTCACAAGTGTCCTCTATATCACATTAGAACAATATTATTTTTGTATACTCCCCTTCAATGACCCCGATGATGCAAATTTATGAATGTATCCATTTTTTTTTACATAATTCCCTCTATTTTTGCAATGCTTTCATCGTTTTCTCTAGCATTTTTCTAAATAGTTCCATCATGTGGTTCCCTACGTCATTATTTTTCCATAGTGCCATCCTTTGGTTCTACTAGGGCTTTGAGATGGCAATTGAAAACAAGTATAACTCCAATACAACTCAAAAGCATATCATATAATATGTCAAATTGTAGTTGTTGAAGCACTCTTCTACTCGAGCTTTGGTATAATGGCTTCAATTTGTGCAATATATTAAAATCTATATGCACTGCAATACCCATAATAAAGTTGTAGGCATCATAGAAAAAACCATAAGATCATTGATTTTAAATAAAAAATATCTTCACTTTCTGGACTTTAATTTGAACAATTTTTTTAAATCACACATATTTTTGAGAGTAACCCAAATTCGCAGTTTGTTTTTTCAAATTCCAAAAAGAAAACTTTAGTAATTAAAAGAAACTTCAACTTAAATAATTGATATAAGTGTCACAACTCAATTTGTTCTTCTACAAATCTAAAAAAACCAAAGGCAAATTCTTCCCTCTTTTTTCCCAATAAAGTGCTTCGATACGACTCATTATGATCCTTGATAGATCTAAGGATGATTCACAAAGCGTAACCATGAAATGATAGAAATGCCCCTTTACTTCATTAAATATAAAACCCTCAAGGTAAGGCAACACCATAGAACAACCCTTTTATGAAAGGATAAACTCTCATTGACTTGCCTCTTTAACCGGGTAACCTCCAAATGAGCAATACTCTAGTACAATGATAATTTTTTGACATATCACATTAGGAGTGTTGGAAACATAATTCATTAGGTTTATTGTATTATTCACTTGAGATGGAATATGAAAAGCCAAGTAAATAGGAATTATCATCGAGAGTCCAAGAGATCTGTTGGAAGATGAATCCAAAGGTCATGGATCGTGTGATTATACATATCTCATATTAATAAAATGATTTCCACGTTGATTTACATTCATGTGCATTCTTACAGTGGTATTAGAGTGCCTATAGTTCTCAGTGTTGATGTTTTGGTAGCTACATGAGGTATTAACCTCCAATATAACCTTTGTACTTAGAATAGAATATTTTGGAAGCAAGAGAACCGTTAAAAAAATGTGGAATTACCCTAGGAGAGAAGTCAGCCCAAGGAGAATAATAATAAAGAAATAGAAAACCCTAGAAAGAGAAGTTGGCTCCACCAGAAAAAGTCACTTGGACATGATAGTATAAATAAGGAGGCACCTAGCTCATTTGGAATCACTCACTCAGAAAACAGGGCACAAGTCTAAGGAGCAACTGTGGCAGCAGCTAGGGTGAAAGTCTAAGGAGAAGTAGTGGCAACTAGGGCGCAAGTCTTTCTGGTATCTCCTTCTTGTTCACTTCTCTTGGTAAAGGTACGCTATATTGGTATTGTGTCGCTATTCCAACATTGGTGTTTCTGGTTAGGGTTTATCTGTTGGTTCTAGTGTGGACTTGTCATAATCATTATATCTAAGAAAAGGTTATTGTGCTCAGGGGTGGCATATGTGAATGCCTATGGTTGGGTGACAATGATGTGACATTGTCTATGGTTAAACTAGCATATCAAAATTTTAACATGGAATCAGAGCTGGTTTCCTTCATAATAGTCTAACCACTGGAAGGAAGATCCTCAGATTCCCCCATTTTTAAGCTCATTGAGCACTTAGTTTCCCCCATTTTTAAGCTCATTGAGCACTTACTGAACCCACCAAGAAGGTCACCTAAGTAGGGTGCATATTTTTCCCAGATCAGATCTACAAATTTATGAAGTTGAGAAATTAGAGTTTTCTCATAAAACCCTAGGTCAAGGCATCTGGCATTTAAAGGCTGAGTTGAAGTTGATTCTTGGAGAAAGGAGGTCACCTTGACATAGCTCACTCACTGTGCTAATTGAAACACCGGTTGCAGTGCCAGTTGCAACACCAATTGCAATGCCAGTTGCAGTGATAGTTGAAGTACTAGTTGTAGTTCCTATGGTCCAGTGAAGTTTATGGTAGCTTGTTGAGCAACTTATTGAAGGATGCTAAAATTATTATTACCCTAGATCAACTCGCTAGCCATTCTTTTGACATTTCCATCTAGGGTTTTTGGTTTTGCAGTGACAACAAACCCTAACCCAAATTCGTTGGGCACTTTTAGTGATGTGTTGGGCCTAACTCTTGGTTTTCCTAGTGCGCCCTAGCCTAGCGCACCTTTTGGTGCCCTCAATCAGCAAAAATGTCAAGGTTTATTTTTTGACTAAGACAGGTTGAAGTCAAACCTCTGGTCAAAGTTAAAGTTATAAGCTAACTTTAGTCAAAATTTGAGATTGATTAAGGTTGAGATTTTAGATTTTATTTGCATTATATTCCCTAACTCATATTTCTGTCAAGAAATCATATTCTCTTAGTGCAAAGGAGAGGTTGGAGAGAATACTTGTCATCTTGAGTGAAGGAGACTTGGAAGAAAAGCACCAACACTCATTCTTGGAGATAAGACTCTAGGCTCCATGTTTGATTAATTAAATTGATAAGTTTCCAATTTGCACATATCAAGTTTGATAATTGATACATTACAAGTAAACACTATAGTTGTGACAACAATCTTCGAAAGGATTTATTACTGCTAGATACAATGAATACTTGGTAGCATGTGACTATGATGGATACACTTGTGACATGATCTGTTTGATCATGAGATGGTTTGTGTGGCCATGCTACTTGTGACATGATTTGTTTGATGACGAGATAGCCTATGTGGCTATGGTGATGCTACCTGTAGACTAGTTTGCAAGACCATGTGAGTTTTGTTGATGCCATGTGAGATGGATGGATGTGATTGAGACCATTACATGAATAACATCTTAGTTAATACCTCCCTAGGTAAGATGGAGTGTTGATGTTTTGGTAGCTACATGAGGTATTAACCTCCAGTATAACCTTTGTACTTAGAGTAGAATATTCTGGAAGCAAGAGAACCATTAAACAGATGTGGAATTACCCTAGGAGAGAATTTGACCCAAGGAGAATAATGATAAAGAAATATAAAAACCCATAAAGAGAAGTTGACCCCATCCGGAAAAGTCACTTGGATAGGCTAGTATAAATAAGGATGCGCCTAACTCGTTTGGACCCACTCACTCAGAAAGCAGGGTGCAAGTCTAAGGAGCAACTGTGGCAACAACTAGGGTGCAAGTCTAAGGAGCAACAATGGCAATTAGGGTGCAAGTATTTTTGGTATCTCCTTCTTATGCACTTCTCTTGCTAAAGGTACGCTATATTGGTATTGTGTTGTTGTTCCAGCAGTGGTGTTTTTGGTTAGGGTTTATATGTTGGTTCTAGTGTGGACTTGCTAGAATTATTCTATCTAAGAAAAGGTTATTGTTCTCGGGGGTGGCATATGTGAATGCGTATGGTTGGGTGACAATGATGTGACATTATATATGGTTAAACGAGCATATCAAAATTTTAACACTTAGGGCTTGAATTACCCTATGATAGTTGTTCATTGTTGATTTTCTGCCTCACCCAGAAACGATTCCTTTGCCCACAAGTCTATCCACTTGCCTACATGTATGTTTAGGTCAATTTTTTTCTCTCCCTTAGGCGTTTCCTTTCGTCTCACATGCAAACACTTCACTCTGCCTTCCTTATCATTATTCACACCCATAATTTTTAGTATGTGCCCCTCTACATGGATAACCATTTGTAGGTCTGTCTATCATCTTATTTGCCCCTCTATCTTCCTAAATATTCACCAACATCTGTACACAACTTGAATGAGCAAAATTTTGTGCAGAAGCACAAGCTTCATCTATAAAACCCACCCACTTTGGAAACCCCTCTAGTTCTACTCATGGTGGCCCTCTTCATGTGAATTTCTCTATGTAAAATCATAAAACATTTGGGCAGAGTCATCTATATCCTCTGACATGTGACGAGCCCTTCTCAATTCACTCAACCTCCTTTTGTTGAAATTTTTCCTCCTTGGGATTGAGCCTCTTGGTGTTTCTTTTGGTATTTTTGGGGGTTTCATAATTGTTGACCTCAAATTCCACCGGAAACAACACTGTTGAGACCTCATTGCTGTACATTTCCAGTTCCAAGCTTCTTTCCCTCCATATATGTGGGAAAGAGCTTCAACAAAAGCTTTGACTGCGATGGTATTTTGATCGGTTCTGACTCTATGGGTGATGTGTTTCCTCCTATTATGCTAAAGGGAACCATTCCACGAGGAATATCACACAACTTGGTGTACTCAATATGGTCATGATCGATTCTCTAAGGAACCCCGACCTTTAGAATGGTTCGATCCATGTCTAGTGTGACCTCCACGCCTTCTCCTTTAATAATGGAAGCCAAATTTACTGTAAAATGGAATGAAAATATCCCATCAAAAGGAAATGATTAAATATAGCCCCAATAATAAAACTACCACATTTGAAACGAGTGACCTTTCTCGAATTCTATATGACACATTTCCCTTGGGTGAGTACTTGACATTCGTTCTTCATCATTTCCAACATTCGAAAAAACACATGATGCACAAGATGCGAATTTCGCTAAATTATCAGAGTATGGAATCAAGTTGTGTATGAAAAAATATCGTAGTATGGAATCAATTGTTTATGAATAAATGTGGCGAGGCCACCACCAACTCAGCTTATAAATTATAAATTTAATTCCAACTGAATTCAACACTGGATAAGTAGCAAGGAAAGGAACATTGTGGATAGATATTTGTCTTCATCACTCCATGGATTTCTTGAGCTTTTGTCTGTATGCGTTGCATTTTGAACTATTCAAAAGCTTCTAGCCATTAGAGGCTTTATTTGTATTTAATTGCATTTGAACATTGTGGCACAATTTTGAGAAATCAGGTCATGTAGTTATGGTTTTGTCGTGGTTGACTAATGATTCACAATCTGGCATGGAGTTTGAGCGAGTCATGAGGAGACCAATTTTGGATGCTGCAAAGGATTAGTTATGATTTTTTGATTGAAAATCTTCTATATTCTCTCCATTTTCTTTTATCCAAGTCACATTGGCCTTCTCTTACACATTTTGTCCTTTTATGGCAACTAAAACAACCTTTAGAGAAGGATGCCTAGCACGAGGAGAAAAACTCCTCTTGAACACCTTATTTGAATCCAGGGAAGAGAGGGTTTTGCGAGATTCTTCAAAGGCATGGTATTTGAATAACATTGTATATTCAATGATTTAAACTTTATGTGTAACGACCCCCAATTTCACTTAGGATCATTACGACGCAAAAATCACATAAAATATAATTTTTTATGCTAACTAAAATTCCTGTAGCTCATCAGATATGAATTACACACATATTTAACTATTGTCTGATACCATTAAAGAAATGCATCTATAACATGCTAAAAACAACGTGAATTCAATTTAAATAACTCAACACAACAACATATAAATTATTTTCTAACCCAGAGTTAATGCACGACAATTAAACTAATAATGCAACACAAAAACAAGGTAAAAAACTTATTTTCTAAAATGGTTGTGCAACCAGCTGATTGGGACACACTTTCCACCCAACCATAGACTTTTTGTTCCAAATCTCAATAGAAAGTCACCCCTGAGTTGGGGCTAGCAATCCACAAAAGAGGGTGGTCTCTCATTGCCCACTCACAACTCAAAAAATCCCACAACCGACTGGTATTCTCCTACAACAATCCTAATTTTCCACAAGCTCTCTTCCTCTTGACCTTACCAACCCAAGGAATGTACCCCTTCACCGCTCTTAGTCCATTGAGAATCCCATTCATTTATTAGGATCCCTCTGACATAACTAACATGGAATATCTCTACTAGGAAACTAAAGGGATCTCACTGCTAGGAAAACTACAAGGAAAACAACAACAATCACTTGATTTTACAGTGCAACTGACATAGGAGCTCACTCTTCAGTCCTAACAACCCGAATCTTAAGTCTTCTACTCCAAATACGCTCCAAAATTCACCCTCCATGGTTGCTATGGCTCCAAGTTTTTCTTCTCTATTCTTTGCTTGTTGTTCATGCAAAATCATTCATTGTCTAATACAAATTTCCTCTCTTTGTTTTCTTGCTTGAATTACACACTTCCCCAAACTGATTGTTCTCAGCCCCCATGCTCCCAATAACTATGGGATGTGACTTTTCACGACCACCGTCGTACATATATTCAATGATTGGCTTTGGGGACACCGAATCATAAATTAGAAGGTTCATATACCAATAGTAATTTTAGGAAGTGGGTTGAATTAATAGACATGGGTAATTCCCCTTTCGACCCCTCTTAGACATTCTCTTAGACCCTCCCCTCTCTTGTGTATTAATTCATCCCCCATCTTTGTCCATATCACCTAGTAGTTGACATCACACTTTGTTATAAAATTCAGAAATATAATTTGCATATACATTGCTTGGCTACGGCCACACATTATATCTACATTAAGCATTAATTAAACTAGGGATTATAGAAGGGATGTTACATTTCCCCTCCCCTACAATTGTGTGTTTTCCTAGGTGTACACTATGTCGATATACATGTACAAATTTACATCATAATACTAAGAAATACAAATTCTACAATTTTACAACTCTAGCAACAGTTCCAATCAAAATCTCATGTTCCTCTCAACCCGCTAACCCAAGGAATGTACCCCCTTCACTATTCCCATTCCATCAGGATATACCATTTGTTTTTCAGGACCCTTGATGCATGTAGGTTAGGACTTTGAGATGTGGTTCCATAAATCTAGCTGCTCAAAATGGAGTCTTGCATTCTTGCATTATGGTTTTTTTCAAATTTGACAAAAATCTACTGGTATTCTTCATGCATATTTTCTTCATGATACCATGTTACATCTTTAGGACCATCATACGTCCATTGAACCTTTAATAACCCTATGTATTTGTTCCTGAACACCTTTACTTTTCAGTCCAGGATGCGTACTGGTTCCACCCAGAAATCCTCTTCATCTTCCATATGGATCACAGTCAAATCAATTACGTGGTTAGGGTCAGACACATATTTCTTTAATAATGACACATGAAATACATTATGCACTCTCATGGATGCAGACAATGCTAGCATGTATTTAACTGTCCCTATCTTTTCTAGGATTTCAAAAGGTCCACATATCTTGTTGCCAACTTTGGGCATCTTCTTAATCTTAGCAAACTTCTTTTCACTTTCACTTTTAAAAATACATGTTCACCCACTTTAAAATCTATGAAAACTCTGTTCTTGCATGCATAACTTTTCTACTTGTCCTATACAACTTTTAAATTTTGCTTGATCTTTGTCATATGCTCTTCCATTATGGAATAACTTAGTAATAAAACCATCCGTAACTACTTCCCACTTCCATTATGGAATGGGAAATCGCTGCAATAACCCACCTGGATGCCTATGTTCTGTCTTCACCTTCTGACATTCTAGGAATTTGGCTATGTAATTGGCCACTTATTTATTCGTTCACGGCGAAAAGTATTGGATTCTTACAACAACAATTGTTTTCCGATATCTTGGGTTCCTGACATATGACACATTATGCATTTCCCTCATTACTACATTTTTTAGCTCATTGGAATTTGACACATATACTTTGTTTTTGTACATGAGAATTCCATCTTCTTTGATCCAGATTTTATGAGCAGAACAAAATGAATACAGATTTTTAAAAGATTCTTAACACAAAATAATAGAGATACAATAAAATTGGTTTTCTATTCAATAAGGAAATAAGCTGAAACTGTAAAATGCAGCGGAAAACAAACTTGCTGGAATGGTGGTGGCTTATCTCTGAGAAGAGATGTGACGGCTGCGCTCATTCGCAAGAAGATGATTACAATGAGGCTCTGAAGGAATTTTTATAATAAACAGGAATTCTCAAAATCCTAGACATCTAAAAACCTAACCCTAGGAGATGAAGTGCCAAAAGTCATGTGGGCCCCGTTTGGGTAAGTTAGTACATCAACTTCCCGAGGTCGTAACTTTTGCATACGATCTCCGTTTTAGGCGCATGATAGCCCGTTGGAAAGGTATCATCGAGGAGATTCATTTTGGGGCCTCAATCATGCTTTCAGGTATCATTGAGAAGCTCAATCCTGAAAAACCTTCATTTAGGCCCTCAAAATGGCCCTGGAAATTAAAATTGCTAAAAATAGTAAATTGCCAAAATTGCCAGAAAACTGTTTTGAGCCAATTGGAAAAGGTGGGTGGCCACCGATATCCACCTAGATCATTATTTTAGCTTAAAGATTTTAAATTGTGGCTGTAAATTTCTTTGTTGTAATGCTTCTTTTATTGTCAAATAGTGTTGATATGAATTTGCAGCCCCTAAAATTTCAGCTTTTAAATTTGTGTTGTACATGCTAATGGTTGCAGTATGCATTTCATGAGATCTTCTACTGAGTGCACCAACCACCTGATTCTCTTTTCCCTTGATGTGTTTAATTTCGAATTCACATTCATTAAGGAATTCCAACCATCTAGTTTGTCTAACATTTAATGTGGGCTTTCCAAACAAATGTTTCATACCACGGTGGTCTATCCTTATCTCAAATTTCCTCCACATGAGGTAATGTCTCCACAATTTTATTGGATGAATAATGATTTCTAATTCTAATTCATGTGTAGAATAATTCCTCTCACGTTCTTGTAATTTTATGGATTCATAGCATACCACATGATCTTTTTGTATGAGGACTCCACCGATCCCTTCCTTGCATGCATCAATTCACATAACACAATCTTCATTCGGATCTACAATATTCAATATTGGCACACTGGTCAATATGTCTTTTAGCTGTTGAAAACTTTCTTTACACTTGGAAGTCCATTCAAATTTCACTCCCTTCTTTTGCAAATAAGTTATTGGGCTTGCAATGTTTGAGAATCATTTTATGAATCTTTGGTAATAACCGAAAAGACCCATGAATGATCTGACCTCTGTCACATTTCTTAGCACTGTCCATCCTCTAATGGCTTCTATCTTCTCAGAGTCCACTACTATCCCCTCTGCTGAAATAATATGCCCCAAGTAGTGAATCTTCTTTTGATAAAATATGCACTCACTTAGCTTGGCATACAACTTATGCTCTCTTAAATTTTTTAGCACCCTTCTTAAATGATGCTCATGTTCCTCTTCTATCTTTGAGTAGATGAGTATGTCATCTAGGAACACAATTACAAACTTGTATAGATATTATCTGATCACTCCATTCATCATGCACATGAAAACAACTAAGGCATTTGATAATCCAATTGACACTACCATGAACTCATAATGCTCATATCTTGTTCTGAATGTTGTCTTGCTGATGTATTCTTCCTTTATCCTTACTTGATGATAACCTAATCTTAAGTCAATCTTGGAAAATATATTTGCACCTTTCAGTAGATCAAATAAGTCATCAATCCTTGGAGATGATATTTGTTCTTTATGGAGACCTTGTTCAACTATTTGAAATCAATACATAGCCTTACAATTCCATATTTATTCTTCATAAATAGCATTGGGGCACCCCAAGGTGACACACTTGGGCATATATACCACTTCTTTAACAACACTTCAAGCTGCATATGCAACTCCTTCAACTTTGGTGTGCCCATTCTGTAAGGTGCCTTGGAAACTGGGGAAACTCATAACACCAAATCAATAGAGAAATCAATGTCTCTCTTTGGTGGAAATCCTAGGATTTCTCCAAAAACATCCTTAAAAACCCTCAAGACCAGATGGTCTTCAATGGTTGCCACTTTATCTCTAACTTCCTTTTCCATATGAGCTACAAAATTGGACATCCCTTCCTGAAACTCTTTTTCAGCTGCATGGATGAAATTTCACTAACATATACAACTCATAGAATACCTTGAATCTTGCCTTGCTGGCCTTCTTCATCAAGACATGTGATTTTCTTGTTGTAACATTCTAGAACAACATGGTGTTTTTCCAACAAATCCATTCCAATTAGACAATTATATGAACCCAACAGAATGATGTTCACATCTACCTTTGTGCTGAGCCCATTCATGTCTATTGGACAATCTTTAACTAGCTCATTGATTTTCCTCTTATCCCCTATGGCTAACTGAACTAACCAATATTTCTTATGCTTACTCCTTCGCAAGTGAAATATTTCAATGATGTTAGATTTTATGTAACTATGGTTAGCTCCAAAATCAATTAAAATTGCTATGGGTTGGTTATCAATCTTACCTTTCACTTCAATCATGGGGGATTGATATTATTATTTCTTATTGTCTAAATATGCATAAATCCTTGGCATGTTTCCTCCCACGTATTCAATTGTTTCAGCCTCCTGAATATTGTGGACAATCCTCATTCTTTCTCCTTTGTGAGGGCAATCTCTATATAAGGGATTTTCCTCACATCCCAAACAATGTACATATTGTTTCCTTGGCCTTTCCCAAATGAATATGTAGTCTTGTGCTCATTTTGGGTTGACTGACCTTGCTTATTTGCTTGGGATTTGTTCTTAAAAAAGGGTGGCTTATAACCTTTCTGCATATGATCCTTTTTACCCTTCATCTTGTCATTCCAATCTTTTTGGAAAACTGGTCTTCCTTTGCTCTACTCATAAAGATGATTTTATCTTCTTATGGCCTCCTCCAAAGTCCAGGGTTTATCATATTATATCTTGTCACAATAGAAAGAGGGTAAATCACTCAAAAACCTTTGTATTTTGAATTTTTTATCCTTTATGAAGTCGACACACTTCAGGAATTCAAAGAATCTCTTCTAATATTAATCCATTTTCATGCTTCCCAATTTTAGTTCAAAGAACTCTTTCATGTTCCTTTCATAGTAATTCTTGGACAAATATTTCTCCTGAAAATATTTTTTGAACTGCCTCCATGAGATCCTCTTCTCATCAAGGTACTTGACTTGATTAAGTTGATCCAACCACATGGCTTCCTTTCCTTGCAAGTGGTAGGTTGTAACTCTAGCTTCTACCCTTGAGGGGTAATCATGCAACTGGAGATATTTATTCATTTCCAACAACCATGCCTCAACATATTCTCCTTTCCTATGCTAACCATTCAAAGTTGGTGGCTTGATTTTCCTTAGTTCACCTTGCAAGATGTCTGCGTTAGGCCTTCTTCTATACCTCCTGACACGGGACACACTTGGGCTGCTTCATGGCCTCGAAATTGCACAAGTTCTTCTAGTGGATTGCCTTGGAGAATGACGATGGATACTCATGCTTCTTGACTACCTATCATTCCTGTGATCATCCCTTATGCTTTGGGATCTAGATGTTGTCACTTGTCTAGCACTAGCTACTTGCTTAGTGCTAGAGTCTTTGTTGACTTGATTTGGTAGCATGCACAGAATCTGAAGTATCTCTTCCTGAGATTTCATAATCCTTTCATTATATTCCCTACAACTCTACACTTCTATCTATAGACTTCTCATAGTTACAGGCTGATTTGTAAACGAGAAGCTTATAACCTACCTGTCTCACCAACACAAATTTATGTGTGAAAAATTACAACTTTGTCTCTTTGGATGACAGGAAATTCTCGACCACTCAAGCCATAATTCAAGTCAGAAAGGAAATGAGTTAAGTTGAGTCAAAAAGGAGGTCGAAAACAGGGCAAGTCGACCAAGTTGAGCTAGACGAAAGTTGGGTAGACAAAAAGAGCGAAAACTGACCAAAATGACACACGACCGAAGTGAGGGTGAATTAGGTCAGCTAAGAATGACCATCGGTCGAATGGGGAAAGGAAGGTGACAAAAAGGAAAGCCCAGTCAAAATGGGTCGACCTGTGGGAAGAATAATTAGTCAAAGGGCGGATTCAATGACCAACCATGAGGGAAAAGCCATTTAAAATCAGATTTTGCAACCAACACTTGTGGGGAAAGTATATAGGGAGAATTTGATAGTCGAAAGTATGTAAAAACTTACAGAGGGTGGATTAGACAACATCTTGTGTAAAGAAAACATTTTGGGCAATTTGGAAACCCATGACGAGTCAAAACGTGTTGGAAGTCAAGTAAGGTAATCAATGATAGAGGAAAACGTTTTGGGGTAGAATAGGAAACATGCGAATGTGCATAAATGTATATATGGTCCACTGGTGGCTAATGAATTCCTCGACAACCCCGAATTTTGATATACATGTCATCTATGATTTATGGGCAAAGGGAAAATGCCCAGCAAAGTCAAGAATGTTCCCAACGACTCAAAATGAAATTAGAAACCCCCACTGAATTCACAACAGTTAAGGAAGGATGGTCGTCGATTTTCCAACACAGAAATCAATGCACAAATATTGTTAAGGAGATGTTAGGCAAGCTTACGAATCCATAACGACCAGATTCATATAAAACAAGCTCAAGTCCAAAATGGTACGAAATTCCATTTTACTAAAAAAAAAAACGTAGACACCCATTGAGTTATAGTGCACAACATTTAATATTCATAAAAAATACAATCATAGACAATCATCATGCATAAAACTTAGAATTTACCCTGGAAACCCAAACAGGAAAACCAACATTCTTTTGGCTTCGACGTGGCTCTTATTTATTCAACAATGAGCAAGTTGTAGGTTCTCTTGTTCATCTCTATGCTCCTTAGTGACATATGGGTAGCCTCTCTACATCATTTATAGCCAAAGAACCCCTTTCTCATCGTGGGGATACATGATATAGAATGTTGAGTCGGCTGGGAGGATAACTGGAAGGTCAGGCGTCCTTGATACTTTAACTTCTCTCTAGTTAGTCTCTCCTTCATTTCTTTACTTGTTTGTCTTTTATCCCACATGAAAAAGGTATTATGAGAGTCTCATTATTCCTTTACATACAACCATATACTGCCTGACTTTACATATATTACATACAAAATGGACATCAATCATGATGGAATGGGGCCCTTCACGCCAACAAGTCGGTCTCCTTCTTCGTCCATAACTTTAACTTTGCCTGTGCTGATCATCTTAGAGTCCTATGTCAATAGCCAATTGTTCTTGTCGAATCTAATTCAGATCACACCTCCCTATTGGGAGGCTTTTGGTCCCCCAAAGATGCCAAGGATAGATGAGGGAACTTTCTTGTGGTCTAGTCCCTCTCATACCACTTCACTTTCCTTGTAGTCTATCCCTTGAGACCAATCTGCCACATTTATTGATGTCCTCTACTTGTCATCTGCTCCTTGTGCTATAGAATCATGTCTTCCTTCAAATCCTCAAGTCCATGAGGTGCAAGGTCTTCAATAGTCGAGAGAACCCGATGTTCTTCCTCCTCATCCAACATGGAGGGTTTGAACAACTTCAAATTGTCCACATTCACCACTGATATGATCTACATATAAGGTGGAAGTTTCAGTCTGAAGTCATTCTCGTTCACTTGCTCAATGATCTCAAATGGTCCATATCTAAGGGGATTGAATTTATTTGTTGCTCCTTGCAGTTTTTCCTTACAAATATAGAGCCACACCTCGTCTCCAACGCAGAATTTATGAACTTCCCTGTGTTGATCATGTCTAGATTTATACAACTGCTGGCTCTTCTTAAGCTACTCTTGAACCCTTAGATGTATCTGCATGATCTTATCCATGAATGTGCTCACCCTCTGCTCTTCTTCTTGTAGTCCCGTTTCTTCATTCCGCTATCCATAAACAATATCAAATGGTGAAGGAGGTAAATAACCAAAACAAGTCTCGAAAGGAGACTTATTGGTGGAAGAATGAAGTGATCTATTGTAAGAATGTTGAATGTAGACTATCTGCTCATCCCAAGTCTTTGGATATTTTCTATTGTATCCTCTCAACAATTTCTCCAACGTCCTATTTAATACCTCAGTTTATCCATAAGTCCGAGGATGGAAGGAAGTGGAGTATTTTAAATTGGTATCCATTCTTTCCCCAAGCGCTGTCCAAAATCTGCCTAAGAACCTGTTGTCCCAATCATATATGATGTGAGTTTGCAATCTGAAATGTACCTAGACATGGATGAAAAATATGTTGAGTTTTGGTACCTTGGGAAGTGGTCCCCTAGTGTTATTGATGTGCCTAACACAAAAGGGGAGAAAATACCCCTCCCTCACTTTACTTTATGTTATAAAGTCAAAGTGAATTTATGAGCTCATTAATCATAAAGTGACTTTATTAACATAAAATGACTTAGGGAACTTAAGTAAAGGGGGATATCTAATCTCCACCCTTTACCTTGGTTGGATAAGATCTAATCCTAGCCATTAGTTCCTAGGTTAGTCTAATGAGAAGGCTAAAGGAAAGATGAAGCATGATAAAGGAAATTCATTTTTCACTTGTATGAGAGGTGAAGAGAAGAAGAGGATAAGTGTGGAGAATAAAAAGAGAAGGGGGACACTTGAGAAGAGGGCGCACAAGTTAAGAGGATGAGGGCACACTTGGGAAGATGGTGCACTTGTTAAGAGAAGAGGGTGCACAAGTAGCTACAACAGACACACTCGCTGAGAGATAGAAGGGTGCACAAGCAACTACAATAGGCACAAATCCCAAGCAAGAGGGAAACAAGAGGAAGGATGCAAATCCCAAGGAAGAGGATGAACACTTCAAGGAGAAACTCGCTGCCAAAATTGAGATAAGTTGGTTGTAGAAAATTGGGTTCTTCAAGTTTAATTTCTCTGCTGTAATATTTCTCTAAGAGCTCCATAATAAATTTCCTATTCTCTAGTTTTTCCCTTGGGGGTTTTTCCAGGGTCATGTTGACAAAAAATTATTGAGTACAATTCTGTGGTTTGCATTGTTTATTATCAAAATCTAAATGTAAACGATCTAGAGGTGTATTTACCATTTTTAATGAATGTTTAAAAAATAATGTATGGACAACAAACCTATCATATCTAACCTTGAAAACGACAAAATTAAAATGAGCAGTAAATCAGTGTTGAAGGCAACATATTAATGATTTGAAAACAACACTATAATAGGCTTGCTAGTGTCCTTGTGACAGTCAAATATCAGAACTGTTAGGAAACCTTTTAGAGCCTTAATATTCTTCATGGTATCAGAGCCCAAGGGAACAAGAGGGTTGATACAAATTGCAGACAGTGGGCATATTTTTATCTCACCTTGGAAGCTTCAAATACACACCTAATATTGGTGTGTGGACAACAAATTTATTTGGTCGTTTTTTTCATCAGTGGGTAGCCATGTCAGTTGGAGGCCAGTTGAGGGTGGAAGATAGGCTAGTTGGGGTTGGAAATTGGTCTCCATGGAAGGATATGATAGTTTTGATTTTGGAGGAGGGTGAGCTATGGGACATTGTGGAGAGTCTTGTGGTTCCTCCTATGGATGCAGTGATCTTGGTAGAGTTCATGAATAGGAACATCAAGGATAATATGACTATCCTAGATGTAGTGAAAGACCACATTATTCCTCATGTTTTTGGAAAGGACTTTGCATTTTATATGTGGCAGTCCTTATGTAGCCTTTATTAGAGCCCTAACCAGAACTAGAAAATGTTCTCCAAGAGAAATTGAGGGGCACTAAGATGACTAACACTGATTCTGTCACCTCATTCCTCACGAGGCTTTCAATGATTCATGATGACTTGAAAGTTGTGTGGGAGATAATGTATCCATTAGAGTTGGTTATAACGACCTTAAATGGATTCTCCAAACCTTGGGAGAGCTTTGTACAAGGCATTGTAGCCATAGAGCATATGCCTAGCCGGGAGAGGCTATGGGATGACTTTGCACAAGAGGAGCTCAGGATTGGCTCAAGATATACTAGTCAACAACATGGTGGGTATGATGGTGAGGATCTTTCTCTTTCTACAAAGGGAAAGAAGAAGACCAAGAAGGGTCCCAAGGGTGGGGCCAAGAAACAGTAGAAGGGAGGTGAGCAACAAAGGGATATGAACAAAGTTAAATGAATTTCTTGTAATAAGATGGGGCACTATGCTGGACAATGTCCCAACAGAAAGAAGAAGATGTAGGATGATACATCATAGGGGAGACAACCTCAAGTGTCTATTACAATGAGTTCAGGGGTGAGTGGTCCACCCAATACAACTGCTGGATCACAGGTGTATGGTACACAAAGCAATATAGGTGCACGTTCTTCAGGATCTCAAACATCTATGGTGAGATCTGTGGATGAGACTAATGGGCATGAGGGTACTTATCCATAGGCAGTTACTTTAGGGAAGAGGAAACCGATATGGTTTCAGGAGACCTTGAAGGAATCCAAGGAGTATGTTGGTGAGCCCCAGAGGTTGACGAGAGAGAGAAGAGCACTAGAGATGTTTGGTTCCTACTTGGCCATGGTGACTAACATCAGATATTATGAGCCCACTACTTTTGTGTAGGTAGAAGACCAACATGTATGGAGAGATGCCATGCAGGAGGAGTATGATTCCATTACGTGGAATGATGTGTGAGAGGTGGTGCCTAGACTAGAGGGGAAGTTAGTTGTGACTTCCTGGTGGTTGTACAAGATTAAGTATGCTGCAGATGGAAGCATTGAGAAACACAAGGCTCGATTTGTGGTGAGAAGATTCTCTCAGGTTGAAGGGATTGACTATGATGAGAAATTCACACCAATTGTGAGATATACTTCCATCAGGATTATTATGGCCATTACAATAAAGATGGGTTGGAAGATCCATCAGATGAATGTGAAGACAACATTTCTGAATTGTTTTATAGAGGAGGAGGTATACATTGAGAAACCATAGGGGTACGAGTTGTTTGGGAGAGAATCCCATGTGTGCCTCTTGAAAAATGAACTGTATGGTCTAAAGAAAGATCCACGAGCTTGGTATTCTAAGATTGACTCTTACTTGCTACAGATAGGATTTGAGAAGAGTGAGGCGGATCCAAATATCTATTACATTGTTCGTGGAGAGGAAAATCTCATTCTTATCCTATATGTTGATTACTTCTTCATCACTAGAGTGGAGGAGCTTATAGCTGATTGCAAGAGGGTCTTGCTTCAGAGTTTGAGATGAAGGACATAGGATTGATGCATTATTTCTTGGGGATGGAGGTTTGGCATGAGGATAGACACTTTTTTCGGGGACATGGGAAGTATGTAGAGGATATTCTGAGCATATTTCAGATCCAATATTGTAGACCCATGTCGACACCCATGGTCACTAGTTGGAGGAATCTTAGTGCTTCCGAGTTCAAGTTGGTGGATGCCATGAGATATCGTCAGTTGGTTGTTTCATTGATCTATTTGACCAACACTAGAGCATATATTTTTTTTGCTGTGAACACTCTCAGTCAGTATATGGTGGAGCCTAGGAGAGTGCACTTGATAGAAACAAAACATGTTTTGAGGTACATAGCAGGGTCATTGGAGTATGGTTTGGACTACGTCAGAGGTGATGGGGTCAGATTGATTGGCTATACAAACTCAGATTGGACAGGACGTGCAGTTGGCATGAAGAACACTTCAGGGTGTTGTTTTGGGTTGGGATCCATAGTTGTTTCCTGGTTCAACCAGAAACAGAAGTCAGTGGAACTAAGTTCTATTGAGGCAGAGTATATGGAAACTAGTCAGGCTAGATGCGAGGCTATTTGGTTTTACAAGTTATTGGTTGGTCTATTTGGTCATGAGTTGAGGCCTACAATGATTCACTTTGATAATTAGAGTTGTATCAAATTCTCTAAGAATCCATTCTTTCACGACAGGTCAAAACAAATAGAGATCATATATCACTTCATCCATGATTTGGTTCAGAGAGGAGCAATTCATCTTTAGTACATATCTATTGATGAGCAGATTGCAGACATTCTCATGAAGTCTTTGCTAAGGGGAAAGCATGTCTACTTCAGAGACAAAATGGGAGTGGTGAAGAACATTTTCCTCGGTAAGAGGGAGTGTTGAGTTTTGGTACCTTGGGAAGTGGTCCCCTAGTGTTACTGATGTGCCTAACAATAAAGGGGGAAAATCACCCCTCCCTCACTTTACTTTATGTTATAAATTCAAAGTGACTTTATGATCTTATTAATCATAAAGTGACTTTATTAACATAAAGTGACTTAGAGAACTTAAGTAAAGGGGGAGATCTAATCTCCACCCTTGATCTTGGTTGACTAAGATCTAATCCTATTAATTGGCTTCTAGGCTAGCGTAACGAGGAGGCTAAAGAAAAGGTGAAGGAGGAAAAAGGGCATTCATTTTTCACTTGTATGAGAGGTGACGAGAAGAAGATAAGTGTGGAGAAGAAGAAGAGAAGGGGCACACGTGAGAAGATGGCACACAAGATAAGAGGATGAGGGCGCGCTTGTTAAGAGAAGAGGGTGCACAAGAAACTGCAACATTCACACTTGTTGATAGCTAGAAGGGTGCACAAGTGGCTACAACATGCACAAATCTCAAGCAAGAGGGTAACAAGAGGAAGGGAACAAATCCCAAGGAAGAGGGCATGCACTTCAAGGATAAACTTGCTTCCAAAATTGAGATAAGTTGGCTATAGTAAATTAGGTTCCCCATGTTTAATTTATCTGCTGTAATATTTCTCTAAGAGCTTCGTAATAAATTTCCTCTTCAATGGTTTTCCCCTTGGGGTTTTTCCAGGGTCATGTTGACCAAAAATTATTGAGTACAATTCTATGGTTTGCATTGTTTATTATCAACATTTAAGCGTAAAATGTCTAGAGGTGTATTTCATGTTTTTAATGAATGTTTAAACAAGAATGTATGGACAAAAAACCTATCATATCTAACCTTGAAAACAACAACATTAAAATGAGCAGTAAATCAGTCTTGAAGGCAGTAGATTAGTGATTTGAAAACAACACTATAACATGCATGTTAGTGTTCTTGTGATAGTCAAATACCAGACTGGTTACACAACCTTTTAGAATCTTAAAATTCTTCAAAATAGTTCAACTACCTCACGTCTAGAGATTGTCTTCTTACAAGGAATGAGCACACTCATTTTACTGAAACAATCCACCACAATGAACAAGTAGTCTAGCCTCTATGAGTCATAGGTAAACCTACAACAAAATCCATGGAGATGCTCTCCTAAGGTCTGCTTGGCACTGACAATGGCATGTACAAACCAAGTTTTCTGTTGCTTGGATTGATAGTGTTGCAAAGAACACAACCTCTAACAAACTTTGCCACTTAATTATGCATCTTTGGCCTATACACATACCACTGCAAATTCACCACTGTCTTTGTCCCACCAAAATGTCCAACAACCCTTGAAGTGTGTGCTTCTCTCATCAACTGAACTCTTCCATCCCGAGGTATCCAAAGTTTGTCCAGTTTATACAACAACCCATCTTGGAGGTGATATTCATTTCCTTCCATGACAGTGACCACCCTCTCCTTTAACTGCTTGTAGACTCCTCTGAAATCTTCATCTCCCTCATAATCTTCACTCAAAATCTCATGAGTGAAAGGCTCAAGTTGCATTATCATTCCAATTGTTGCAATCTTCTTCAGTGGTGGTCGAGAGAGCATGTTTTCTAGTCTATTCGCGACTCCTTTCTTGTACTTAATAAATAAATGAAATTGCTGCAAGAAACCTAATCACTTGTAATGTCTCACCTGCTGCATCTTGCTCTGACTTTGTAGATATTGAAGGGGATGATGATCTATGTGTATTATAGTCTATTTTCCCAAGAGGTAATGCTTCCACTTCTTCACTACTTGTACAATTGCAAAGAGCTACTTATCATACGTGGGGTAGTCAGTATTGCTACATGAAATAAATATGAATGGTAGCACACATGCCTTCCTCCTTTCATGAACACTACTCCTAATGCATATCCACTAGCATCAATATCTAGCTCAAAACGTCACTACAAATTTGGCATGGCTAAGATTGGGGATCATTGATTTTCTTCTTCAAGTCTTCAAATGCTCTTTGCTGTGTCTTTCCCCAATGAAATCTCTTCCCTTTGGCAGTTATGGCATGCAATGGCGCTGCAACTGTAGAGAAGTTTACAATGAATTTCCTCAAATACTGAGATGCTCCCATGAAACTCTTGACCTCTGTTAGGTTGGTGGGAATAGGCCATTGGGTGATGGCCACAATATTCTCTGGATCTACCCTCAACTCTCCTCCTCCAATTATGTTCCCAAGCTATATCAAGGAAGTCTTCCCAAACTCACATTTTTGCAAGTTGGAAATCAACTGAGTCTTCTTCAAGGTCTCTAATACCTATGTCACATGTGAGAGGTGCTCTTGCTAAGTGTTTCTAAATATTAGTATGTCATCCAAATATACTATCATGAAAGATTCAATGATGGGGCATGGCACATCATTCATGAGTTTCAAAATGTTGCAGGTGCATTGCATAATCCAACAGGCATTACTAACCACTCATACAAACCTTGTCTTGTTTTGAACACTTTCTTCCACATGTATTCTTCTTTGATCCTCACTTGGTGGTAACTTGATTTAAGGTCTAACTTAGTGAAGAATTTGGCTTGCTGCGGTTGATACAATAAGTCATCAATCCTTGGCAAAGGATATCTATTATTGACAGTGATCTTATTCAAGGCACGATAGTCAATGCACATTCTCTAGCTTCCATATTTCTTTGGCACCATGATGATGGGGGAACCACATGGTGATGTAATGGGTATGATGAATCCCTGCTCCAACAACTACTATAGAGTCTTCTTTACTTCATCTGCTTCAATGACAGATTGCCTATACAACCCAATGTTAGGAAGTGGTGACTCCAACAACAACTTAATCTCGTGTTCAACCTCTTTCTTGGATGGTAGTCCCTAAAGTTCTTGAAACACTTCCCTATAGGCTTCAATCAACTGCTGTATTTGTTGAAGCTGCTCACCACTACATCCTTCCAAGGATGCCTTCATCTCCAACTCGATGCCTTCTCCTTGCTGCTTTCCTTCTCTCAGGAACAATAAGACAAACTTTTTTGCACTTCCTATGATTCTTCTTGCATGATGAGCACTGATAAAAGAGAGCTTAGCTTTGTCCTAGTGTGCATTTACGGCACAAGATTTTCCATCCTTGACTAGCCTATACTGGTTCTCTCTCCTTCTGAAAATGACATCCCTCACGTACAAATATGGACTTCCCAAGATGACTCCACATATGTCTAGAAGAACCACATCTACAACTTCTTCATAAACAAAGTTTTGATTGATGGCAAACTTACATTTGCACTGCTTGCTCACTTCCAATTCCACATCTTGTCTTACCCAACCTAGGGGATATGGATGCGGATGATCTTGAGTCTCCAGTCCAAGCTTCTCAACGAGTTGTGTAGATATCGAGTTGGATTGTGAACTTAGGTCGAACAAACAATTCACCTTGCTTTTCTTCATGTGGATTTTAATGCAGAAAAGTTTAGTCATTGCCTTCTCCTTCTTGTGATTGCAACTAAATAATACTACCTCTTTCTGAAGATGAGTGCAATTAATCTTCCCTTATAGGTCTGATGTGCTAGCCACCCGTTCCTCAACATCCACTGATATTAATGTTTTTTTTTTTTTTTGAAAATATTTGGGGCGCTTCTTAGGGTGAGATTTCCAACAATTCTCCTTAGTGTGTCTCTTTCAATCACATCCTTTACATTGTTGGATGAAAGGTGTTTGCTCTTGTGTTGTTGCCACAATATTCTTCTCATTTCATTTCTTTTTATTTTTCGTCTTCCTTTGTTGCTCTTGTGGTTCTACTTGCTTGTGAGGATTTGTCTGTTGCTTCGCTTGTCCCCCTCAACGTATTGTGTTTGAATATTGGCCACATCAATTGTCTTTGGTCTAAATAACATTAGTTGCCTACAAATCTGAGGTAACAATTCCCCCAAATACTTGACTAACATGTGTGGAATTTGGAGAGAGACACCCATATGAATTGCTCTCTTCCTGAACTCTATCGTGAACTCTTGCATTGATTTTCTTTGTCTATGTTTGAAGTAATTCCATACTATTTGTTGGTGTTACTCATACCCTATTAGATAAAATTGAGATTTGATCATGTTCTTTAACACTTCCCAATTAATCACTAGTGACTCATTTCCTAGTGCTTTTCTTACTGCATCACTCTCCCAACTTTTCAAAGCATGGCCTTCAAGCTTCAATCGATCAAAAACAATATTTTGTTTTCTAGTTACCTCATGCACATTGAAGTATACTTCCATCTATTGTAGCCATTGGTTTAGTCTGATAGCTTTCACTTTCCCAGTATATGGCTTGATGTCCATCTTGGCCTCTACACAGAAAGGTACCTATGTTTTTCTATAGCTACACTCTCCCATCTATGACTCAATCTTACACTCTGTCTCTAGCTTATTTTCTCCCTTCTTGGGGCCTTCATGCCCATCATATTTTGATGGTGTTTCCTTGCTCTTTGTTGCCAATAGTCGTGACACCATTGATGTCAATGTGGCCAAACTCTGCTCAAATAAATCCAACCTGACCTTGGGATCTTTTTCTTCTTCATAATGTTCCCCTGACATTCTTGATGCTCTAATTCACTCTAGACCTAGCAATAAATCTTGTCCACTTATTCTATAATCATTGCAGATACTTAGCATACAGGTCTCATTAAATGCATTCTAACTTATGCTCTAATACCATATGATTCCTAAATGAGAGGCTTATAGTCGATCTGTTTCACTAACAATGAATTCTCTGTTAAACAATTACAACTTTGGCTCTTTGGATGACGGGAAATTATCGACCACTCAAGCCACAGGTCGAGTCGGAAAGGAAATGAGTCAAGTCGATTTGGAAAGGAGGTCGAAAACATGGCAAGTCAACCAAAAGAGCCAAACCTGACCAAAAGGCCACCCGGTCAAAGTGAGGGTGAATTGGGTCGACTAAGAATGTCTGTTAGTCGAATGAGGAAAGGAAGTCGACCTAAAGGAAATCCCAATCAGAATGGGTCAATCTGTGGACAAAACAATTAGTCAAAGGGCGGATTCGACGACCAACCATGAAGTAAAATCCATTTAAAATCAGATTTTGCAACCAACAACTATGGGGAAAGTATACAGGGCGAATTTGATAGTCGACAGTCCGTAAAAACGTGTAGAGGGTAGATTCACGAACCTGTTGTGTAAAGAAATATTTGGGGCAATTTTGGCAACCCACAACAAGTCAAAACTTGTTGGAAGTCAAGTTTGATAATCAACGACAGAGGAAAATGTTTTGGGACGTCATAGGAAACAAGTGAATTTACAAAAACATATATATGGTCCACTGGTTGCTAATGAATGCCTAGAAAATCCCAACTTTCAATATATACACCATCTATGATTTATGGACAAAGGGAAAATGCCTAGTGAAGTCGAGAATGTTCCCAACGACTCAAAACAAAATTTGAAACCCCCACTAGATTCAAAATGGCTCGGGAATGATGACCGTCGATTTCCCAACAAATAAATCAATGCATGACTATGGTTAAGGAGCTGTTAGGCTGACGTACAAATACAAAACGACCATATTTATATAAAACAAACTCAAGTCTAAACTAGTGCAAAATTCCATTTTACTAAAAAAACCCATAGACACCCATTAAGTTACAATGCACAACATTGACCATTCATAAACAAATATAATCACAAACAACCATCACACATAAAACTCAAAATTTACCCTGGAAACCCAAATGGGAAAACCAACATTCTTTTGGCTTCGACCAAGCTCTTATTTATTCAGCAATGGGCAAGTTATGGGCTCTCTAGTTAATCTCTATGCTCGTCAGTGGCATCTGGGTAGCCTCTCTACATCATTTACAACCAAAGAAGCCCTTTTCTCATTGCAGGGATACATGATATAGAATGTTGGGTCGACTAGGAGGTTAACTGGAAGGTCAGACATCCCCAATAATTCATCTTCTCTCTAGTTCATCTCTCCTTCATCTCTTTATTTGTTTGTCTTTTATCCCACGTGGAAAAGGTGTTATGAGAGTCTCATTATTCCTTTACATACAACCATACATTGCCCGACTTTACATATATTACATACAAAATGGACATCAATCGTGATGGCATGGGGCCCTTCATGCCAGCAAATCAGTCTCCTTCTTCGTCCATAGCCTTAACTTTTCCTGTGCTGATTATCTTAGAGTCCTACGTCGATAGCCATTTTTTCTTGTCGGATATGATTCAGATCATAGGCTCATGTCTGCCTCTTCTTCCATTAGCCCCTGTATTAACATCCATCACGATGATATGCAAACCTATGATCTCCTCCTCATGACTGTAAGATCCTTAGGCATCGCCCATAACTCCATTCCTCATATAAGATCCAAATTTGTTTTCCTGTATCTCTAATTCTGCAAGAAGTGTGCATGTAATAATTATTGTTAGCACATGCATACTATAAAACATTTCATTAATTAGAATATAAGTTATTCTTCATATCAATTTACAAAGAACACAATGCACTAATTCAAAATATGATTCTTCAGACTCATTCTTATCTGAAATAGCTCTCCAATGGCTATACTCATGCCTCATTATGAGTTCTAAGCGAAAAGTTACAACATTCACAAGTTGTAATTTTCCACTCATTACTCTGTTTTTACTGCTACAAAATTTACTTTAATACTTTTTGAGAAATTTTATTGCCCAATTAAAAAGTCTGGGTGGATAGATGGCTTCTCCTCCTTAAGACATTTCTAGTGACCATTTTTTTTCTCAAAACTGATTTCCGAGTTGAAAGTTATGGTCCAGAGAAGTTTAGATCGTTTTCCCATTTTATCCTTGTATGCTACATGTGTCTTCTTTTCTTGCATGCACATTTTTATGTACTCATATTTTAAATTTGGTTCCATGACAGACTTCTATGGTTCATAATATTTCTATAAAATACTCATGTTCCCCAAACAGATTTCCCCCTGAAAGTAAATTGGTGCCAACATTATACCCTTAACTATTTCAACTGTAACTTTCTCATACAAGCTCTGTTTTGCGCCTAGAGTAGCACATTGGAAATATTTCTATAAGTTATTTTATATAATTTATAGGGATGTGGTGTGCCAAAGGTACACCCTCTTCTCGTAAAAATTGATTGCTTAGAAGCATTGTTTAGGGCCTCAAAATCGCCCCACAAGTTCAATACCTTGAAAAATTTGGAATTTTTTACTTTAACAACAACCTTTTAATTTGAGTCATTGATCTCAAAATCGAGAGAAATCTCAACCATCAATCTTCACTCTATTGATGATCGACAATCGACGTTTTTCTTCGAACACATGCAACACTATTCCCAAACTGTTGACTTGCCCACCGACCATCGACCCTTTCCTTTGTCAACCGACTTTCAAGACATTAATAAACCAACCAACTCGACCATTGACCATCAGTGATTCCTCTAGGATGAATGAAACTATTTATCAATTTGACCAACCCGATCATCGACCATCGACCCTTTCTGTTGGAATACAAAAAAACTTCGCCAATCTGACCGACCCGATTATCGGTCATCAACCATTTCTTGGTTGACATGGAAACTGCTGACATGGTTTGACACGTGGATGTTGACGTGGCATGACATGTCATCCTATGGTGTCAACCTGGTTGACATGGCATGACACGTTATCCACCTATTTTTTAAATCAAAGAACAACAATTTCCCTGGGATGATCCAAACACCTTGCCAAATTGGTCAACCCGATCATCGACCACCAGGGATCGACGATTCCTCTTGTCGAGCAAAGACCTTGCTAAAACAACCAATTTGACTAACGATGATTTCTCTTGTTAAACCAAATACTTCATCCATTCAGTCAATCCGATCACTAACTATCGCCCCTCAGAGTTATCTTTTGTTGATTTAACTTATTTATGAAATTTCATCGACTTCCAACATTTAGCAAATGTTCAACCAAAAACAAAATGAATCTGGGTCATTGATCCCCAAGCCAAGATGATCTTGACCATCGATTGGCTCCCTTTTTCCAATCATTCGAAAACTAATTCAGACCATCGATCTACTCCACTTTGCAAACCTCCGAAAATGAATCATGTCAGTTCATCTGCTAGACCTTGCCAAACTCCAATAAACCTTACAAGTTTTTAAATTAATTTGCAATGAATTTGGTCTATCGATTTCAAAATCAAACACAATCTCGATCGTTGATCCATCGAACTTCGCCCAATTCTATATCGGTCATTAAAACATAAAATTTGACCTTCCAAATTGAATTTAGCTTTGCAACTATGCATATTGATGCCCCATATCATCCCTTCAACAATTCAGAGGCATTTACACTCAGATTTGGGGATTTCACTCTAATTTTCTCCATTTTCCCCCAAATTCGTCATAGAGAAAAATGTAACAACAATTTTTCCCAAATTCGCACTGATTCTTGGCCCATATGGGTCCAATGTTGAACTAGAAGCTTTAATACCATTGTGTAATGACCCCTAGCTGCATTGAGGATCATTACTATGGAGAAAACATATAAAACATAAATTTTCTACTAACTAAAATTCATGTAGCTTACCGGCTATGAATTA
The DNA here is from genome assembly GCA_009831015.1 of Picea engelmannii. Taxonomy (NCBI): domain Eukaryota; kingdom Viridiplantae; phylum Streptophyta; class Pinopsida; order Pinales; family Pinaceae; genus Picea; species Picea engelmannii. Next base: position 338,239 of record ML784832.1, read on the forward strand.
CACACATATTTAACTATTGTCCGATACCATTAAATAAATGCATCTACAACATGCTAAAAAATATATGAATGTAGTTTAAATAACTCAACATAACAACATATAAATCGTTCCCAAACCCAACGTTTATACATAACAATTAAACTCATAATGCAACACAGAAACATGGTAAAACACTTATATTTTAAAACGGTTGTGCAACCAACTTCTTGGGACAAACGTTCTACCCAATCATAAACTTGTTATTACAAATCTCAATAGTAGGTCACCCCCAAGATGGGGCTAGCAATACACAAAAGAGGGTGGTCTCTCATAGCCCACTCACAACTCAAAAAATCTTGCAACCTATTGATATTCTGTTACAACTATCTCGATTTTCCACCAGCTCTCTTCCTTTCGACCTGCCCAACCCAAGGAATGTACTCCTTCACTTCTCTCAGTCAATTATGCGTCCCATTCGTTTATCAGGGTCTCTCTGGCACATGTAACTAGGAATCTCTCTACTGGGAAACTCGAGGGATCTTACTGCTAGGAATACTACTAAGAAAACAACAAAAATCACTTGCTATTACAGTGCAACTCACACAAGAGTTCACTCTTCAATCCTGACAACCGGACTCTTCAGTCTTTTACTCCAAATACGCTCTAGAATGCACCCTCCATGGTTGCTCCAACTCCAAGATCTTCTTCTCTATTATCTGCTTGATGTTCATGCAAAAACATTCACTGTCTAAAATTGTTGTAATTGCCTACACAAATTTCTTCTCTTTGTTTACTTGCTTCACTTACACACTTCCCCAAACTGATTGTACTCATTCCCCATGATCCCAATAACTATGGGATGTGACTTTTCACACCCACCCTCTTACATGTATTCAATGATTGACTTTTGAGATACTTAATCATAAATTAGAAGGTTCATATACAATAGTAATTTTCGGAAGTGGGTTGAATTAATAGACATGGGTAATTCCCCCTTAGACCCCTCTTAGACATTCTCTTAGACCCTACCCTTTCTTGTGGATTAATTAATCCCTATCTCTATCCATATCCTCCAACAACTGGCATCACGTTTTATTATTAAAATTCAGAAAGAAAATTTGCATATATATCACTTGGCCGTGGCCACACATTATATCTACATTAAGTATTAATTAAACTATGGATTATAGTGGGAATGTTACATTGTGAAGTCATGTCTCATATGTATGTTTACAATTTGAATCCTCAGACAATTGAACATGAGCTGGAGGATGATGGTGAAAGTTGTGGGATTTGAACCCACTCCACTCTAGAATCAAGAATAATGGTAACTTGCAAATAGTCTTTTTGTAAGTTTGCTTGTGCATTTTTGAAATTAAGTTGATTTACATTGTAAACAGGTGCATTTTCGGTAGAAGCCGACACCCTTCATTTTCTGAGTTTGAATTGTTGAGTCTAATTGTTAAAAGGTGGAGTTGAAGAAACCCTTTGAGGTCTAAGTCAGTCTTTAAATGGATCGAAATGATGAACTATTAGAGTTACTGAATATTCTAATACTTTCTATTGTCGGCAATATGGTCACAATTGACAAAGCAACTCTTCAATATGTTCTAACTTGTTTGTAACTTTTGTAAGCTAAAGTAGAACTACTTCAAATTCAAACTCAACTTCTTCATTATCATCAAAAAGAGGGTTGTTCTTAACAAGACGAGTTGTGCATGAAAAAAATAATCTTTCTCTTTCCAAGCCAATCATTAGACCTTGGGAAGAAATTAGAGACAATAAGCACATAACATGTATCAACTATGAAAAGGAAGTTACATTTCATATTCCATATTATAGCTAACCAATCCAGTTCCAAAGTGTTGGATTCCTTCAAGAAAGTTCATATTCACCTGCTCCATTTTAAGATCAAATTCTTAAATGCCAACATTGTCATCGAGTTGGCCACATGGATGATCAGTGTTTTGATCTTCATCCCTATGTGCACTATGGAAAGCATAATCATTTTTCAGAGAGATGTTCGAAACACGAGAAATCTGCAAGAGTAAAGAATCACTATGGGTGGATCACTTCTTGGCAATGGTCATCAATAATCAAGAAGATATATCAGTCATACTGAAGAACTTATTCTCGAGTATTGACACATCTTGCAGTGAACATATTTTCATCTTCTCACTTTGGGGGGTATAATAGCAGTGATTAATAGTCAAACTTCAAGTTTTGAAGTCCTATCAATCAAGCAAAACAAGTGAGCCAGAGTTAGTTCCATACTCCATCAACGTCATTTGGTTTGTGGTCTTCATTAAACCACCATTTAGTAGAAGACTTACAACTTCTGCTAGACAACAATTTATGGTCATCTTAAATCTCCATTTAATAGAATACTTACAACTTCTGCTAGACAACAATTTGTGGTCATCTTAAACCTCCATTTAATAAAATACATCAACTTCTGCTAGACAACAATTTGTGGTCATCTTAAACCTCCATTTAGTAGAAGACTTACAACTTCTGCTAGACAATAGTTTCTGGTCATCTTAAACCTCCATTTAGTAGAAGAATTACAACTTCTACTAGACAACAGTTTGTGGTCATCTTTAAACCACCATTTGAGAGGACTTCCAATTAGCATAAGACATCAACTTCTAGCTAAATTAGAAAATGTTAGGAACCAATGAGCCTTAGAACCAAGTTATAGAGTTTGTGGTCTTCCTTAAACCACCATTAAGTAGAAAACATCAACTTCTGCTAGCCTTTTGGTTTGTGGTCATCCCAAAACCATCAGATTCAAAGAGCAAATTTAGCCATTCGTAGCTGTCCACTTCCATATTTCAACTCTCTACTTGGACTCACATACACCCCTTCGGATTAAAGGGGGGAATGTTGGAAACTTAATCCGTTAAGGTTATTGTATTATTCATTTGAGAAGAAATATGAAAAGTCAAGTGAATAAGAACTATCACCGAGAGTCCAAGAGACACCTTGGAAGATGAATTTAAAGGTCACGGATCATGTATTTATACATATATTGTATTAATAAAATGATTTCCACATTGATCTACATTTGTGTGCATTCTAACAAGGATGACTCGATCTTGATTTATAGTTATCTAGAAATCCCTAACCACTATTTAGCCTTTACATTAATGAATGGGCCATATTGCATTTATTGCAAGAAAACTACCTAGTGGACCTTATTTGATAATAACTAATATATTGGACCAAATCCACTTTACATTAAATATGCACCATACCTATACTACTATTAACTTTGATGAGCCCTTCGTCCCTCATTACATCATGAGGGGGGATGCCACCATTTATTCAAAAACACCCTAAATTTGCCTCTGAATTTCATTATTTTCCAGTAAAGAGGTCTTGGATAATGCCTCATTTTGCAAGAGGACAACTTGGTGTTGATCATATGGAGTGCTTGATTGCACAACTTGGAGGCATCTCATGTGGTTCCTCAAACAACTTATAATAATGTGTCAATGTTCTATCCAACTACTTCTATATCTATAACTTTTCTCACATGCTGAATCCACATGTGATGAAGCCTCGCTATGTGTGCCCCTTATTGGAGAGTGCCACTCTCTCCCCTTCCTAAGCCTCACAAAACTAACAAATAAAACTACGTTGAAGCTTTGATCAATCTTTGCACTTCTACAACTGAAACAAGAGTTAAAGGTGTTGTATCCTTTTGCGTTGTCAATTAGTAGCTTGGAAGTACTTAACAAGTCTATATTGGATTTGCAAGTCCTAGTTCTTAGCAAGCCAAACCAAGGAGTAGGGTTCAAGATACATGAGTGTATGAAGGTTATGTTTCTTTACTATTGCTTCTAAGGCGAGATCTCATTGGCTACCAATATCAAATACCACAATCATAAGCTGCTTCTTGATCTAGATCTTAATGAAAATTAATTTTCCACGCTTTACATGTCCACCATGCGTAATTTCCATAAAAGAAATTCCTTCTGAAGCTTTATCAAGCACTGCTATTTCTTTCTCTCCCCTCTTTGGTGCTTTTCAGGATGTAGCCTCCAAAAGTCATCCTTGGAATGTCCTCTATGCTTACAATAATTGTAGAAAGGAACACCCTTCTTTTCTTTGATGCATTACGTCTTTCTTTAGGTAGCTTGGATTTATTCCTTTGTTGTGTAGTCATGGTGAATGGCTTCTTTAGCACGAGTCTTCTTCCATTTGTTCTTAGCTTCCACTACTTAGCCTTTGAATAAGCATCTTAAATAGCATGGATGTCTAACCTTTCAATCTCTTTTTGAATGGGTGTAATCAATCAATCAATGAACTTGGTGACTATTTGCCTTCTTCACCCATCACTCTGAACAAAATGGTGTCGTGGTTAAACTCTTGGATGTAGGCATCTACCATTTGGTTGGACTTCTATTGTAGGCATTACCATTGTTATTTTTGCTCTTTCCAATAGCTAACAAGAAAGAAGTTGTTCTTGATCAAGACTTTGAACTCGTCCCAAGTTAGGGATTTTGTGATGCCAAGGTTTTGGCAACGCTCACTTAAATTTTTCCACTATAGCGAAACTTCTTCACACATAAGTAACTTTGCGAAGGCAACTCTGTCTTTAAACTCTATGAATTGTTGTATTTTATAGAAGGAATCCAATTATTTTAGCTAGGCTTTCAACATGCATCTTCAAGAGTGTAGATGTCTAACATTTCAAGTGCTTTCTAAATTGGTGTAATCAATCCACCCACGAAATTGGGGATCAACTTGGGTTCTTCATTCATTACTTTGAGCCGAATGGTGTAGTGGTTAAACTCATAGATATAGGCATTTACTGTTTGGTTGGATTTCTATTGCAAGATTGCCACTGTTGTTGTTTCTCTTCCATTAATTGAAAGGATAAAATTATCCTTGATTGAGCTTTGAACTCACCCCAAGTTAGGGTTTGCATGGTGCCATGGTTTTTGCCTCAACCAATCATCAAGTTGTAAGGTGTCCATTTGACCAACATAGGGTGAAATCTCCACCTTGGTTTCCACCTTATGAGAAGAACCCAAATTTTACAATGAACTTCTTTAGAACTACTTGATCCCTTACGTGAACTACGTCTTGAGGGTTGTGTTTGAATGGCGACCTACAAAGTTGTTATAGAGGTTGTCAAAGTATGTAACAAATGGGTGATGTTAACTAATTAACAATTCATAGACTCAACTTTTGTATTAAGGCTAGCGACTTCAACTTTGAGTAACTCAAGGCAACGTTACATAATGTTATCCATTTCTATGAGAGCAAGTCTTACCATAAATTGTGTCACAAATCAACAAGTTGTTGTGAAATGAGTGTTCCAATGCCAATTGATATGAGGGCAATGCTCTTTAGCGGAATGAATGCATCCACAACAACATATATGCAAACCTCTTTCTTTACAATGGCTAGATTACGACAAAACAGAGTAGTAGGCACAAGGATTATGGGCAGAATATCCACTCCATAATTCTATTAGCAAAAATGTTTGTACAACAAGGACATCAACAACATGAAGTTTTTAACAAACCCAATACTAACTGCCATCTACCACCTACCACAAACTCGATTACATTTGAAAGGAGGTGTAACTAGCACAACCGCTAATTCGCGGCTGGCGAACGCCGAAAGAATTATGGCTCATAAAAGAAATTCAATAAAAATGTTAGGTTAAATAAAACTCAGTAAAAATGCCAGGCTTATGCATGAACAAACTGAACAGTTGAAGAATTCCAAAAGTTAATTATTTAAACGTGGCAATCATATAATGTTACATTAATTTCTTAATATGATTAGGTAAATGTTAAAAAGTAAACAGGTTAACGGATGTTTTTATAAATGCAAAGAAGTTATCAACAATAAATCTGACTCATTGATTTTGGAGGACGACTAAGAATATGCCAGCATCTTCAATGCATAACCATCAGATTAGAATTTAAGATTAAAAGATCATTAATTATGCCCATCTTCAATAGGTATACGCCTTTCGGCGTAAAAATAATACTACATACCAAGGAAATACAACAGTCTTGGGAGTTTGCATCACCTCTGTTAATATCTTGATCAATATGATAATATACACATGTCAGGTAGATAAAGATACAAAGAAAAGATGCGGTGATTCGATATGTCGATTGAGCTTCCTCATAATGGCCTTGCTGAGTTTTCCCTCCTTGTTGGCACACTTGCGATAATCTAAGCTATGTGTGCATCGACATTTGAGTACGTATGACTGAGCTTAATCATATGCACCCTACTTACACCCGCACCTATCTTCTGGTTTATGCTAGCATCTCTAACTCATGCTCCTGAATCTCAATGTCATGTCTACACACGCCCATAACACAACTCAACCTGCCACTCCTGGTGCGCATCATATCTGCCACACTCCTGGTGCGCATCATATCTGCCACCAACACGCGTGCATCTGTACTTAGACAACTCTTCTAGGTTGAGCTTTTCTCTAACGCAACTCCATAATTCCTAATTATGTGAGTGAGTGTGTTTTGAATAATCCCACATTCCACATTCATAATAATTGTGAAATATATGTACTTTATCAGGCATTCCCTACACCAAAAACTTTGTTAATTTGTAAGTTGGCTTTGAAATCCAAGTGCTCCCCTTCACTTTGGAACAAACATCCCCATCTTTCGCTCATTGTTATCCAATTTGACTTTGGAACAAACACCCCCATCTTTCGCTCATTGTTATCCAATTGCATGATTTACTACTACAATGGCACTTCCATACAAACATCCCCATCTTTAGCTCATTGCTATCCAATTGCATGATTTACTACTACAATGGTACTTCCATGCTGCTTCCATCTTGGTAAATTTTTGTTTGCCATCCCCAAAAAAATTGCTCATATAGCTCTATAAATATTAAATATATAGCTACCTGTTAATTTATCCATGTTACATAAACGTTATAACGCAATGGTTCTCCCAACTAGACAAAGCCAAGAAAGTTGATCGTATAGCTTTATGAGTATGTATCTTCCTGTCAATTCAACCATGCTTCATAACTCTCATAACACAATGGTAGAGTGAAAAGATATGCTGGACATTGAAATGCTACATACCATTAAAAACATTTAACACCTATTGGCTACAAATCCATGATTGAGTATATAAATAAGCTAGATAAGTAGGAAAGTCGTAATCACAGAGGAACACTGCCCATCATCACCGGTGCAAGATTGCCAACATGCATAAACTTGGTCATCATGCAAACAAAACGTAACACCTATTCCGTAGCTACAAATCCATGACTGAATACGTAAATAAGTTTGATTAGTAGGCAAGTCGTAATCCAAGTGGAACACTAGACATCATCACCAGTGCAAGATTGCTAACATGCATAAGCTTGGTCATCATGCAAACCAATGTTTACGGTTTGTTTTACTGGGTTTTTATTTTATTTTTTTTCACTATCTCGTGGTTCATTCGTAACTCCATAATTTAGGCATCCACAACAATCTCTACAAGAACACAGTTTCTTGTTGAAACAATGGAAACAATGAGCATCCCTCACAATAATTTCTTGCATAAGAAGCTTGGGCATGGACTTGATAGCAGAGTGGCAATGACTGTGAACTCAAAAGGTTCTTCTTTACATGTACGACTGTCTTAGGACAAGGGGACGTGTTGCAAAGTCCAAAGTCCAGTGTCCAAATGTGATGGCCAGATTTTGCTATGGTGACAAAGAATGCGATCCTTTTACTCCTCAACACCATTTGGTAGAAATCGCATGTTGGGTGTATATGCTACTGCATTCATCTAATCAGACAAACTTTCAACTTCGCATAAACTGTTTGTCTTTGTGAGAGTGGTTAGCCCCCTACGAGGAAAGCATGGACCTGTTTGTTAATGACAATCCAACTGCAACCGAGTTTCTTTTTCACCTTCCTGTCTTTCATCCTGTTCCGTACACTTCCAATGTCATCCCACCTGCCAGCTGCTGCATAGATATTTGACAGCAGTATATAAGGTGCTGGATTTTGGGGGTTCAACGCAATAAGGTGTTGTGCTACCTTTTCTCCGAGGTCTATATTGTTATGCGTTCTGCAGGCACTAAGCAATGAACCCCACATGTCAGCATCCGGTTTAATTGACATTTTGTTAATAAGGTCGTTTGCCTCATCGAAACACCCTGCACGGCCAAGAAGATCTATCATACAGCCATAGTGTTCCATTGCAGGAGTGATGTGATAAAATCGAGTCATGATATCAAAGTATTGCCTTCCCTCGTCCACTAAGCCTGCATGGCAGCAAGCAGACAAAACACCCACAAAGGTAACACGGTCAGGCTTTAAGCCAGTGAATTGCATTTGTTCAAAGAGTTCTAGGGACTCCTTGGAACATCCATTTATTGCATACCCTACAATCATTGCAGACCAGGAAGCAGAGTCTTGTTGACGCATTCTGTCAAACACCTTGCGTGCATCCTCTATGCTCCCACATTTTGCATACATGGCTACAAGGGTGTTCCCCACCAGCACATCAGACTGAAATCCACTTCTAATTACTACTTCATGGGCCTCATTGCCTTGTTCCAGAACTGCCAAAGCTGCACATGCCGGTAAAACAATGGCAAAGGTTTCTGTGTTCGGCTTCATATCTACCATCTGCATCTGTCCAAAAATCTTCAGGGCATTTTCAGCCTGCCCATTCTGTGAATATCCTGCAATCATTGCATTCCACGAGACAACATTACATTCAGGCATTGTCTTAAACAACTTCAGAGCCTCTTCAACTTGCCCATTCTGTGCAAATCCGGAAATCACTGCATTCCACGAGATCACATTTCTTTCAGGCATGATCTGGAATAGCTTGAAGGCTTCTTTAACATACCCATTCTTTACATACCCTGCAATCATAGTATTCCATGAAACCAAATTCTGTTCAGGCATTTTCTCAAATAGCTCCACCGCGTTTTCCACATCCCCGCACTGCGCATATCCTGCCATCATTGTATTCCATGTAATCACATCTCGTTTGGGTATCTCCTGAAACAACTTCAGGGCATCCTCGATCAGCCCATTCTGTACATAACCTGCAATCATAGCATTCCATGAGACAACATCTCGTTGAGGCATTTTGTCGAACAATTCGCGTGCAAATTCGATACATCCACGTTTGGCATACATATCCACAAGGCCATTCCCTACAAACACATTCGACTCGAATCCACCCTTGACAATTTCATCATGGAATTCCCCCAGAACTTCCAAATCTGTACACGCCGGGAGAATGCTGGCAAAGGTAAAGTGATTGGGTTGGATACCCACATCTTGCATCTCATAAAAAAATCCCAAGGCCTCCTGAGCATGCTCGTGTCGGGCATAAGCTGCAATCATGGCAGTCCATGAGACCACATTTTTCACGGGCATTTCATCAAAAACCCTGCGAGCCTCTACCAGGCTCCCCAACTTGACATATATACTAACCAACTTATTTCCTAGCGAGATATCCTGGCATTCGAATTGTGTTTGAATCATGTGGGCATGGACTAGTTTGGCATCTGGAAGGGATTTAGCATTAAGGCATCCCTGCAACAGAGAATCATAAGTAGAAGAGTGTGGCCAAATCCCATTCTCAACCATGTCCTGCAAAATGCGCAGTGCTTCCCTCAACCGCCCCTGTTTACACAAACTTTTTACCAAACCATCATTCCCTTTCCCCGTCCCTTCTTTTGTTTTCAGAGTATTTGTTCTAGCTTTGATTCTGTAGGCAATATCAAAAACCGGTCTCAGTAACAACACCATATTTCTTCTTATGATCGTGTCTCGATGCCATTGCCATGGCTATGATCGTTCTCGATGCATCATTGTGTTCTAATAATATAGAAGTAGTATAAACTCTACCAAAATGGATTTAAAAAAAAAATATTTGCTCTAAATTTTGTAAGAAATTATTAGATTAATAAATTTGAGTGCTTTAGTTGTATATTTTATTTTTTTTAGGATAATAAGAGATTGTTAGATTAGTAGATTTGAATGTTTCAGTTTTCAGCATGTTGAATCTATTTTAAAAGATTCAGATCAATTTTAATCTTAATAAACATAATCATTGTTATTATTTTTATTTCATTTTAATTTTTATTTGTCATAAATTATAAATGTGTATATACTTGTCTCAAAGATTAAGTCATCCATGTTTAAGTGTGAACTAATTCAGACTGTAAAACCGCAGATAACTCATTAAATCAGTTATATACATTTTTTTTTTGTATTATACCACTGATAACACTATAACCAATAAAACTGATCATTTAACACATAATGAAATGTTTTGGTGGTAGCGGTCGGAATCGACCCCGTGTCACACGAGTACGAGACCGGCCCAGTTACCGATTCCGTCAGTCATTTAAAAAAAAAAAAAAAAAAAAATGTTTTAACAATACACTAATACCCTCCATCACCAATTATTTTACACCACAAATATATATATATATATATAAAATAAACATTATAAATTTAAATTGATAACACATTAAAAAGGAAAAGATGATATCATTGATCAAGTTAACCCTAACCATGTTTAGGTAACAACCACGATTTTATATACATAAAATGAAATCCCTAGAATCATTCGAAAGAATTCATCCACGTGGACATACGAGGATAGGGAACACTTATATAAGGTGACTCTTGTTTTCTTTGATCTTTCTATTTAGGTTAGACATAATGAAATCAATGAGTTTTCTTATTTAATTTGAAAGATGTGTTTTTTTTAAATATTAATATGAAATTTCTTACATCTTTCAAATATAATATGGAGATTAAAAAGTGTTTTTTTTTAATATTAATATGATATTTCTTACATCTTTCAAATATCATATGGAGATTAAAAAGAGTATTTTAAGTATGTGTGTGGGTTTTTTCAATTTACCTATTTATAATACAAGTCTTAATAATTTTATGGATAAGATCTTAAAAGAATAAGGTTACAATGTATTACCATGTTTCCTTTGTCTTCTTAAAATAAAGGTTATGATAATATAACATAAAGTTTTTAGTGAGAAATGGAGTTTTATGTAATTTATGTGTAACTTCAAGAGTTATCCTTGGTGGATATGATTATGTATTCACTAATATGATTTATTATGATATTTGATGAAATGAAGAGTTTATTTTTGAATATATTGCATTAATATTTATGAAATTTATGTAAAATTAAATTATTTTACATGATATTGAAAAACTACTTAGAATAGTCAATGGGTCAAATAATTCTTATATTTGGATTTTTTGGAATTCTTATTTTATGAGGGAGATTGTTTTTGTTGGCATAAGTCTTTGTTTTGTCTAATGGGTTTTGAATCAATATTACATACAATGTTATGTTCAATAGTTTTTGGGTCCATCTCTTTCATGTCATATTATTTCCAAGCAAATATATATGAGAATTCAATAAGCAAAGCACAATGTTGTCCACTTTCTTTGGGTGTAAGAGATGTGCCAATATTCATAAATGCATATATTTAGGTATATAATAGGACCAATCACCATATTGTTATCTTCCTCAAAATGGATAAAAGTAAGTTGAAGTCTAGGATTGGAATAAGGAGGGACAACAATAATCTTAGTATGAAGGGTAGGGGATTTAAAGAGAACTCCATTTTATGGTGTAAAGGAAGATCTCCTTACGAGCTCCAAGGAATTAAGAAGGTTCAAAGAGAACCCTAATTTGGGTGTTAAGGGAAAGTTTCTCATGGAATCGAGAGATTCATCATTCTCAATGTAGTTCAAAGGTGTCATTTGGACCATGAACATGGGAAAAACATTGAGTTCATATTGACTAGTGCCAATAGAGGAAAACGTTACATGTCGATACTCTCCATGAGAGGACTCTTGTACAAAAGGAGGAGGAATACCACCCACATGAACATCACAGATGAGAGGACTATGTTTAGAAGGAGGATGTGTGTAGCTACTAAAGGGATGCAAATCTATGTTTAGCGGCATTTTTTTAAATTATTTGCGGCATAGTCGGTGTGTTTGTATCTATAAGCGCATCGATGCGTTATATTACATAAGATGCATTGATTACCCAAAACTGTTTAAAAAAAAAATGTGATAGGACTGAGAGGGTTTGGATCCGATGCATCACATGTCAAACACCTTTTATATGGAAACAAAAACCCATTAAATCTAAACACCTAAAATGAAAAATTATAATTATGAAGTGATAGAGGGAGTTAAACCCTAAGTTGAATTTCTGTAGTCACACAAACAAGAAGCAAGGGTTTAAGGTAAGTATGAATATTTATTTATTTATTTTTATTTTTTTTCTAAATCACAAAACCCTTCGATTTTTGATTTTCTGAATACTTTTGTTGCTTCAAAAGGGTTTTGAATGAATTACCATACCCTTCCAATTCTGATCTTCTGAATAAATCTACTTTCAAAAGTATTGATCTGCTGTTCCACATTGCTCCCCTGTATGTCTCTCTTGCAAATCTGTACCCTGTAAATTTTGGCAAATTAATAAAATAGTAAATAACTTAATACCCATGAAAGAATTTATGAAAATTGTTTTAAATGAATCACCATGGTTACCTTCAAATTCTGGTCTTCTGAATAAATCCTGTTGTTCTAAAGTATTTTGTTGCTCCACAGTGCTCTCCGGTATGACTCTCTTGTAAATCTTTCCATTGTAATTTTTGGTAAAATAATGAAACAATGAATAGGGTTTTACTATTTAAATTACTTTATGAAATTATATTTTAAATTCCTGCT
>ML784832.1:356327-373287 GCA_009831015.1 Picea engelmannii
TTCAGAAGTTCTTCAAGTTGCATTTGCAATTCCTTCAATTCTGGTGTACTCATCCTGTAAGGAGTCTTTGATACTGGCACTACTCCAGGCATCAAATCTATAGAGAAATCAATGTCTCTCCTTTGGGTAGTCCTGGTACTTCCCTGAATACATCTTCAAATTCTTTCATGACTGGATAATCCTCCAAATTTGGCACCTTGTCTTTAGGTATCTCCTCCATATGAGTTGCAAATATTTGACATCCTCTTCTATAACATTTCTTCAGCTGCAATGCTGAAATTTCTCTAACAATTACTTCCCTGGGAATTCCCTGCAGTTTCCTTTGGTTCCCTTCTTCATCCAAGCAAGTGAATGCTTTGTTATGACAATTCAATAGAGCATGTTGTGGGTCCAACCAATCCATCCCAATTAAACAATCATAGGAACCTAAGTGTAAGATGTTCAAATCTGCCCTAGTATTTAGTCCATTCATGTCTATGAGGCATGACTTAACCATCTCATTAACTTTTCTTCTGGCTCCTGTAGCCAGTTGCACCAAGTAGGATTTCCCATGCTTGCTTCTTGGTAAATGCAATCTTTCCACCATCTTTGGGTCTATATAACTATGGGTAGCTCCTGAATCAATTAAAATAGCAAGGGTTTGGTTGTTGATCATACCATCCACTTCAATCATGTGGGACTAATACTCTGCTTACTTGTTGTCTAGGGCTACATAAATCCTTGGCACATTTCTGCCCATGTCTTGTACTGTCTCAGCTCGTTGTACATTGTGAACAATCCTACCTTTTTTGCCTCTGTGAGGACAATCTCTGAACCTATGGTCTCCTTTACAACCCCAACATTGCATAGGTGGTTGTCTTGGCCCTTGACTCCCTGTGTCAATCACTCTAGTTCCCTTATGTGTTTGCTGCCATTGTGGATTATTTATGAAGAATGGTGGCTTAGCGCCCTTCTTCGTCTGATCCATCTTGAATTTCTTATTTTCTTCCCAAGCCTTTTGGAGAGCTGGTCTTTCTTTCAGCTGATCATATAAGCATTTAGCTCTCCTTATGGTCTCCTCTAATGTCTTGGGACCATCATACTGTATTTTTTCACTGATGAATGATGACAATCCACTTAAGTACCGTTGAATCTTGACTGTCTCATCCTTAATGAAAGATACATACTTCAACAGTTCCATAAACCTTCTCTAATATTCATCTATGGTCGTACTTCCAAGCTTAAGTTCAACGAAATCTTTCATTTTCTTGTCATAGTATCTCTTGGTCAAGTATTTCTTCTTAAAATACTTCTTGAATTCTCTCCAAGTAACAATTTTCTCTACAATGTGCTATATCTACACAAGTTGATCCCACCACATGGAGGCCTTTCCTTTGAGTTGATAGATAACGATTCTACCTTCAGCATGGGAAGAATAATTATGCAATTGAAAATACTTCCTCATGCCTAGCAACCATGTTTCGGCATCTTCATCCTTCTTGTGTTCACCATCAAATGTAGGAGGTTTGATTTTGTTCATTTCTCCTTGCAGCTCATCCACCCCAAATATCTTATACCTTCTGACAGGGGATAGACTTGAGCTGTTGCCTGCTCTCTTATGGGAATGCCTATGGGGATGATGGTGATGTCTACTAGCACTTTTTACTTCTCTCTTCTCCTATGAAGATTTGCGACTCTCAGATCTACTTGAGTCACTCTCCTTAACCAATTTCTTCCCTATTCTGTTCAAACCCTCCAATAGCTTCATGTTGAAGTCATCCTGCTACTCTTTGGATTTCATAAGCCTTTCATTATCAGCTTTATGGTTTTGGACATCCTTATGCAAATTCTTAATGGTCTCAACCATATTCATATCTTCATTCCTTTCTTCTCCATGTCTGTTGGAGTTCGTTCCTTCCATGCCCAAATGGACATCCATCCCTCTGCTCTTCTCTGGATGACTATAATTCCCTTGTGCCTCTTCCATTCCTATGGAATCTGCTCTGGTTTGACCTGATCGAGTTGTTGTTAATTCTACAGAACATGCAACCATCAAACTAATTATACTAACCAATCAACAATTCATGAGAATATGCACCATTTCGATTCAACATACACATCAACATTATTACTCATGGTTTCCTGGTGTTATTACCATGACAATTCTAGATAAGACCCAAGTCTCAAGAACGCCGACGCACAATGTCTTTCGAGATACACTTGCGCAAGAAGCTGGTATTGTTGAAACCACTTTCACCAAGATGCGGTATCACGTGTCTCAACATGTCAAATCCACCACTCATGGAGCGGGTGACTGCTAGTCAGATCACTCTGCTCCATTCGTTCGGTACTTCGCAGCCATGTGACGTCAGCTGAATGCCGCCATGTAATGAACTCAAAAGCTAATCATTCGAAATGGATTGGCCGAGCATGGAAACCCAACACTCTTTGTACGTAATCTATCTGTGCTTCATAAATGGAGTTCTATAATTACCACTCCCCAAGTATGAATATATCTACGTATCCATAACCATAGTAATCTTCAAGCTGCTCGACTTCCTGCTCTCTGTAAAGACGCATTTCGGTATCCCCAACCTGAGATAAATGGACAAAGCTAAGTCGAGTGAGATTGGTTATTCAAGCAACATGCTAGGCTTTCTTGTGAATAAGGAGGAAAGGGTCCTCGCACACCTTCTAGCAACTAAGTTCCACACATAGTCGGTTATAGGCTCGCAATTGGAAGTCAGGATGAATCCCATTATAAAGGATTTAGTCATCAACAGGCCAACCACTAAGAAGAAAAGGAGTAAGCGACATAAGAAGGAGGAATCTATGGTTAAAGCGACCGGGAGTGTTGGAGAAAATCAACTGGTCTAGTTAGACTCCTCTTCAAAGGCGAAGATCGCTAAGCTGAAGTAAGTCTTCAACTAAGATAAGCATGTCTCAGCGAATTTTGAACAACCGGTAGCGGAGGTGAAGAGTACAAGAGATGATAGGCTTATTCTTCAACGACCCTTTTTACAACAAGCTAACTATTGTCATCACCCTTTTGTAATTTTGTGATTAACATGATTATATAAATACATAAATAGATTTTTAAATTGTTTTATTACAATTTCTATCTGGGGATGTTATGACTCTTGTTTTATTTTATGATAATTTTTTTTTCTTGTAATCTTATATTTTTTTTTCATCTGTCTAAATCAGAAGAAATTAAATTCGAAATTAATGCTTCAATGCGGTTATGTGTTTATTTTTTTCTTTTATTATTATGCAATTTAAACTCAGACTCATCACCTTCCAAGCGACTTCGCACGCATTAACTTGACATGTTCATTTATATTATCGTGCATAGAAATATTACAAGGTAAACGCTTCTCCGCACACCTAAATCTACTGTGCATTTCTTCTTCGTCGTACCGACTACTTATGCGCACTATTCTGGCGTTGTGCGCCAATATCCACTGTGCACAATTTCGATACTGCGCACCGATATTCCACATGCATTTTTTTCCTATGCATGCACCATGTCAAGTTTAACATACTCCTTCGCGCTCAAATATCTGTGCATACTACTGAATACACCATCACAAAAAAACTTATACTCATACTTATGCGCATACCAACAAAACTCCTCTGCATTAAACAATACTTGCGCACCCCATGTGCACCTTACTATGTGTGTGCTTACCGCGCAAAGCTAATTTCAACGCGTGCATCTACACATAATAATCTTCCATGCGACGCCACAATTTACCGCGCACACTGGCACGTCACGATTTCCCACGCGGTACCAAATTTACCATGCGCGCCAGTACGCCAACCTTTTCCAAGGACACTTTATGACTCTAATTCTGGTCACTTCGAAGTTACTTTTCTGTGAATATTCACTTCGATTTCACCCTTCTGGTCCATCCAAGCTCAGTGTTGAACTGAGGCTCTGATACCATACTGTAACGATCCCCCCGACCAACCTGAGGTCGGGGTACGCCACTCCAGAGCAACCACTCAGGATCTGACGCCAGTCAGTAACATTCCCAACGATCAGGCCAGGCCATGCTACTCTAGGGAACACTTTCGTTCCCATATTGCGGAACATACAGTAGCATACCTAGTAGTCAACTAAGCAATGCCACCTAAATTTACTCTTTAGACTGCATGCAACTAAAACATATGCATACAACACGCTCACATAAGCTTTACATCTGAACATACACAACAATTACTTTCTGTAACATACAAATTTTATATTAAAATAATAGTAATTACCGATATGCATCATTTACAAGAAATTACCCATAAGCACACAAGCAAACATAGTCGCATATATGATAAAATCGTAACATGGGCATGTAAATAACAAAACAACATATCCATATATCATACAATTGATACTTATCTTAAATACTGTCACCAACTGCTTACAGACCATCCACGAACCTCCCAGGCATAGACTACACTGTTCATCACTCTCAACAGTGAATCACCCCCGAGCTGGGACTGAACTCCACCCAGGGTAAAGAGATTCCTATCTAGGCTAAGGCTCATGGACAACAGGAAAGACTCCGTCTCAGGTGCTCACTCAACTAACAACCTATAGCCTCTCATTCCCCACATGCCTGTCCCACCCAAGGAAGTGTGCCCCTTCTTTGCTCAACAGTCCCTCGGTTGCCCCACTTCTCTTCCAGGGCTTCAACAACAGGCCAGACCGGAAGTCTCAGAGCACCATAGCTGCATTTTAGCACCAACAAAAATCAATCCCCAACAATTCTCTCTCCCAAAGAACTGCTCATGGGCCTGACAACCCACTTCTTCAATCTCGCTCTAAGATAACTGGATACACCAACCAAAAGAGACGGGAAACGGGTTCAGAAAGGTGGAATGGCTATCTCAAGGATAATGAAATGTATGAGTGAAATGGTCATGGAGTCATTGACTAGATAACTGAGTGTGTTTTGGAATCACTGTGAACTCTCTGTCAAAAGAAATCATCCTCTACCTGTTGGTTTTCCCCTTTTTCCCCTTCGTAAGTCCCTCTGTGAAAAACTCTCCCTGAGTTAAGTTTCCCCACGATATGAATGCATGTCCCCAACTTGACACTTGTCATATCGGAAGTTACTTTTGTCCACTTGTCCCCAACTTTAGGACTTAGGATAAACTAATTATCAATACTTTATGTTCTAGAGTATTAATATAATGTTCCCTTGACTTTTGACCCTCCCTTTCCCTAACTGGTGAAGTTTAGTCCCCCATCTCTTTTATCGTGGTCGGTCTGGGCACAATGATGTATTTTATATTAATCATGAGTCATGTACAAAGTAAGTGCATTGGCCCTTGACATCTAGGCGTTCCGTCCTAATACCAAAACATAAGCATTCCGGCTTATAATATTGGCTCACCAGCCTATAATGCATATTTTATACACAAAGGTTCGCTAACCTTAATATTGCGCGCACTTAGTTATTGCACGCTGTATCCTCTGTCTTTAGGGTTGCACGCACCATAGTTACTGCGTGCGGTATTCAAAAATGTGTACATTACATCCCTTTACTGCACAGTATATGCGCGCACCATGCCATGAAAGGTGTATTACAAAACTGATGTCTAAACAACTCACTAGCTTAAATATACTTGGATTATAATTACATTTGGGTTCGACTGAGGGATATTACACTTATAGTCCTTGGTAGAAGGCAAGTGGATAATATGGATGTCTACCTACAACGATTGGTAGATGAATTGGAGGAATTATGGGAAGGGATGCATGTATACGATGTATCGAGACCCATCTCAACATAGAGGAATTTTACGTTGTATGGCATATGTGCTTACACCACACATGATTATCCAAGATTAGGAGTTTGCTTTGGTAAATTACATGTTTATTGGTTTGTTGATATATGTAAGAATATTTTTTGGCATATTTAATTCGTTGCGACTTTTCTGGACTTCGACGCTAACATGCTCTACTATATACATTAATAATTTCACAGGTCTTGTAACAAAAGGTTATCATGGATGTAAATGCTGTGGACCTTCTTTGAAGGCTAGGTGGTCCAATCACCTACGAAAGCTAGTGTATGATTGCTCCAGGGTATTCCTCCCAGAACAACACCCTTATAGAAGAGAAACATTCGCTTTCAATGGTAAACCAGAGAGAGCCTAAAGGCTTGTAATAATGACACTAACATAATGGCTTAGAGCATATGAGAGAGAGAAGGAGAAGAATATTACAAAAATATATGATTCAAATGGGGAACCTATGTTTGATGATTCTGGATTCTTTGACACCTATGTTGAAAAGTTCCCCATTGGGATGAAAAATAAATCTGTCTTTTATGAGCTCCCATATTGGGAGCATCTTAAGATTGCCCACTTACTAGATCCCATGCATATATTTAAAAATGTTTCATCTTCTTAATGGAGGAACATATCATCAAAATAAAGTGACACATTGGCTATTAGGAGAGATCTTATTTATTCAAAAAGTAAAAATAAACATTGGCCAAGAAAATAAAGTAGAGGAGAGGTTGGTCCCTCTTGGTCTTTCAAAGAAGGTGACGTCCCATGGATATTGAAGAACGTTGATATTTATTTGGAAAATGAAGTTATATTGGGTGTGAAGGTGCCTTCTTTATATGGGTCTTCACTATGGTGCAACTTCACTGTGGAAGACCATTTGTCGGGGTTAAAATCGCATGACCATTTGAACCATCTAAGAGTACGTATGTCAAAAACATGATTTTATTACTTGTTTTATAAATTCATGCTATGGGATAAAACATAATTAATTTTGTATGTGTTTACTTTGTAGTGTCATTATCCTTTGCTGGTGCGTGGGTGTGTGAACCATGAATTCCCCTAGGACCTACGATGTGCCATATCTAAATTATCTGCATTTGTACATTGGATCACATCAAAGGATATTCATATGGCTAACATTCCATAGTGGCGTCAAGAGATAGCTAAGATTGTTTGTATGCTTGAGAAAGAACTGTTGGCGAGTTTCATGGACTTGCAAGTTCATCTTCTAATTCACCTAGTAGATGAGGTGCAATTAGTCAGAGTGGTCTTCTATCGTTGGATGTTCTTCTTAGAGAGGTACATGAATAAATTGAAAGGATTTGTTCAACAAAGGGAAAAACCAGAGGGGTCTATGGCAGAGGGGTACATATCATATGATTCTTTCTATTATTCTAGTGAGTACATCAAGCAGATCGACAACACACCAGGTGTGGTGATTTGGGATGATGAAAGGGATGAAGACAAAAGAGAAAGGGAGCTTCTACATATGAAAAAAAAAAAGGTGCTTTACAAAGAGTAAGTGACTTATTGTTTGTCAAATTTATACACATTAACTATTCACACTAAACTTCAAAATGTATATTTTGATATGATACATACTATATGTTGGTTTGATTTCATGAATATATATATATATATATATATATATATATACACACATCAACGAATTTAGAAATTGATGCCATTAATAAATTTATTATTTACAATTCAGAAGCAACACAACCATGGGTCATATTGTACGAACAAAAGAGGAGGAAATGGGACAATGAAATGAAAGAATTTAGATGGTAGAATGGTAGAAGCATGCCTTATCCTGAACATTTAAAAGAAAATATGCTAGTGATATTCCCCAACAATTGGGTTGTTGACCAAGTCAGAGAAAAATACAGTGCATCCGATCGTTACCCGTGTGTTGAAGAGGATGCACTAAACATAGGGACTAGGTGCAACAACTCGGTAATAATCTCTGTATACATTTTGTAACATTTAAATGCACCTTTGAACTATAACATTTGAATTTTATATTTTATTGGTCAACTTATTAGACACATGACACTGTGATTTTTTCACCTTTTTATAGGTGCATTTGTTCCCATCTATGTGGGCATATGGACATCATTTTCGCACAGAGGATGCCGACAATGGACGCATGACACAAGAATGTGGAGTGGAAGTCGAATTCGTCCAATCTAGTTGTGGTAGTCACCGCGATCAAAACCCAATATGAGGGACGTTAGGTTAAGTTGGAAAGATGCAAGAGATCATTCCGATGGACTTCTCTTCTTTCCAATGTGTTATTTAAAGGTGCAAGTGGTGGCACACCTTTGATCGGAATAATGCAAAGGAAGATCACGATAGTGGGTTGATATGTATCAACTCTAGAAAGATTTGGGATGAAGCTAAGGAGCCTTATGTTTTCCCAAAACACTGCAACCAAATGTTTTTTTACCCGGATGTGTTGAATATGGATTGGTGGTTCATATTAAGACACGACCCTAGATCAAAACATATTTTTGAGGACAACAATGTTATCATGCCAAGAAAGGAACATAATGAGGGTGATGGCAATAGAGAGTGATGTGTACATGTTTTATTCATCTTTAATACTGTTGTTGTATCTTTTTGTTATATTTTTTACTTTGCTAATTATATTGTTTTTTATTCAACTTCTGATAGAGGAAATGTTAAGTTAATTATAACAAATCTTCGAACAATTTTAGTTTGTTAACAGTCAATTTGATGCGTAATGTGTTTGTCTTTCAAATTATTTGTGATTGCATGGAATGATTGTTATTTGAACATATTTATACGTCGTTGCATATATTTAAAAATGTTTCATCTTCTTTAAGTATTTTTAATTGTGAAATCCCGAAAAATGTTAAAAGTCCAGTTGAACTTTTAATGGGATATGAAATTCTACTTTTTATGTTGATATAATTATATGTAATGATATGGTTGATATGCATGTTTAATAGTACACCATTTTTGAGGATATGTTAACATGATGATTAAAAAACTGAGTTTATGTTCATTTATTTTGTAGATTTAAATGTAAGATTAATAAAAAATGTGGTTTATAATTAAAAAAATAAATTTATAACATGATTTTGTGATAATTTGGTTTTTAACTAAAGAAGTGTTTGTTAGTTTCAATACTTTTATCATTGCTTTTGAAAATACCTATAAAATTATGCCCCCAATGTTGAGTAAAACCACAATTATTGAAGCAATTTAAAATTTGATAGCAATCAACTTACAAAATAATGACAAAAATAACAATAGGAAGATTTGCATCGATAAAATTTTAAAGCCAATAGAAAGCTTATCATTGGAGATCATAACTTTTTATACTAACATTTTTTAGTGTAGAAAGTCTATTAAAAAAGAGTAATTAGTACAATGTAAAATAATATTTATTCATATGTAATTTGTTTTTTGATTTTTTTTAGTTAGAATGAATATGTATAATGAACTATCTATGCAATTATAGTTTCAATTTTACAATTATAGTTTCAACCATATTGAACTTTGTAATTTATAAAAATAAGCATGATGATGATAACCATATTATAACAAACATAAACAACATCTAAAATACACATTTATATTCGCTAGCTAACATCATCTAATTATATATACCTCTAGCACATATAAACGCCATTAATTAGCTAGCACACATATCTAATAATTTAATAGGGCATCATCATTGTGATCACATCTAACAAAAAACAAGCATTTTCTAACATCATCAACACACACATCTAACAAGCATCATTTAACATACACATCTATCAAGTACATTTAACATTAAACATATCTAACATGACCTAAAAATGTACACATCAACATCAACATATAAATTAATTAAGTATATCATCATGATCAACATGAAAAATGCATGTCTAATGAACAATGTTATAACATACACATCTATGAATCACATTTAACAAACATATCTAACATGACAAAACAATATACACATCAACATCAACATATAAATTAAGTAAATAACTGCTATAGCATATATGGTCCAGTTGGTGGGATACTCTGCATATCTACAACAATAATGGAGTCCTGGTCTATAGTGGAAGATGATGAATGATGAATAGGTCCTTCCTGCTCATCTAGGTGAGGTGAAAGAGGAGGATGAGGAATAGGTCCAACATGCTCATCTAGGTGAGGTGAAAGAGGAAGAGGAGGAATATGTGCTACCTCCTCATGATTTGGGTGAGGTGAAGGAGGAGGAGGATGTGGAGAAGGATGATCATGACCACCCTCATCAATCGATGGGGTATTGGATGGGTGAGCCGTACTGGAAGAAGAGTTGTGCCTATCATTAGGAGCCCTCCTTGCTGCTAGTATCATGGTAGCTCCGATAATATGATGCATAAGAGGCATCATATCATGCGTCATCCCCCTCCAAAGCTCCAAGAGCGTAGGATTTACCCCGATGTCTCGTATCAGGGCATGGTGGATTCCCAACTCAGTCAAAAGTGCAGAGAGTCAGTCTCCCAACTCCAACCTGAATCTGGTATTGGGCCTACGACGTATGCCACCAAGTATCTGCACCCAAGGACCCTGACTCGTTGCGACCTCATGCATCATCTCCTCATCGTCATCTGCTGGGGGAGGAGGCACGTCCCTAATGAAAGTACCAATATATGCAAAATATATAGTACAAAACAATAATTACATAGTTAATTGATTAAACAATTTAATAAAAGAAGTTAAAGAACATGTTAGAATTATTTTTTTTCTAATTATGTAAGACAATAAAATGAAACTAGATTAATTTAAACAAAACACAAATATTACCTCTATCATCTGGTGGCTCATCCGTTGTGAAGAGGATGTTTGTACATCCTCGCCAATCCAAACCCGCACAAGGACATGACACCATGACAAACATGTGATCCGCCTCACTGGATAATAGCCCCAATGCATATGTGGAAATCCTGGCTAGAAAATCCGGCTGCGAGCATCATCTACCCCCACAAGCGCATCCGCACCTCAGTCCTTGGCCTAGCAAGATGATGGATAAAAGCAGGCCTCATCTCCAGAAATATCTCAAAAAATAAGCAAAACAACTTTGAGGCAAAAGGGAAGTCCGACCTCCCACGTATCATAGCACGACATCTGTGTAGCGCTATACAAAACTATCGCAAAAAAATGGTAGACCATCTTATACACCATGGCCTATGTACCAACAAATAAACAAAATACAAAAGAGGGCAACTAATGTGCTTCCCATCATTGGTAAAGTGTGCTATGGTCATCATTAACAGTGAGAGGCACCTAACCTCCTATGCACTGAAAGAGGCGATCCACAACTGTCCACCAGACACCTGAAAATTAGTCGGGGATAGTACATTAACCCCAATATATTACTGAGAGTACATGAGTTGACTCTTAGCTACCACACCTACTGGGACATATGGGAACTGGGGAAAATCCTCCCCTCTCCTGGATAGCCTATTGACAAAGTAAATATCCTCCTCAATGGGATGGTACCATTGATCCATACCCACATGGAAAGCATGTCGATGGACATCCCATTGACGGATCAGATGCACCAACAAACCAGAGTGCCCATTAAGGGATGTATCCTCCTCATAGTACTTAAGGAGGCCTACACTCCTCAAGAGAACACGATTCGCTGCAACAATAGGGAAAGGGTACAAATCCCTCTCCCTTTCCCTCACCTCCCATTCCTATACAACATTGTACAGGTCCATCGTCTACTCCTGTTGATGCTAATGCTCTCTCCGCTCACATATCTGCATGATTAACATATGAAATACATTAGCCTCACTCATACATAAAACATTAAAAAATCTACTGAATGGTAAATTTATCTATAAATACGGAAAAATAACTTCCTTCAAAAATAAGTTAATTGCATTACTGATGCGCCCAAAAAAATTTTTTGCACCATAGGCAGTGCGTATATATTGTGAGCACCGTCCATGGTGCATCAGTGTAAAGTAACACATTGAACACAATATGTTCTACTATGTTATGCGGTGCGTTGTAAAACAATACCGCACCGGGGCACTACACTACAACACATATGCACCGGTGCGTTACATTTATCCTACACACTGCTTAAACCAAAAAAAAAATTAAAATCTTAATGCACATAAATAATTTTTTAGAAATTAGAAAAAAAGCAGTGCGTATACGTTCACTACATGCACCGGTGCATGTAATGAACATCGACACACCATCACATAAAATTGTCCAAATTTTCGAGTATGAAACTTTTTGCGGTGCGTTCTGGTCATTATTATCGCATCGCGTACGATGCCACCAAAACATTTACGGGGTGCACCGCAACATAATGTTACATTTCTTAGTTGTGTGTTCGATAAACATGAACGCCCTGGTGCACACGTTTACCAACGCACTGCGTAAAAATATATCTGATAAGGGCGGTGCACCATGTACTTTAACGACTTGGTGTGTTATATGTACTTTGACACACCACCCTACCAGTTATATACTTTTCTTCGGTGCATCGTTAAATGAACGTTCCAGTGTGTTTATGTTTACCAATGCACTGTCGATAAATGTAACAAGGTATGTGGTGTGCCCTGTAAAATTACAGGTTGCACCGTAGGCGGTGCGACCCGAGCGCTTTGAACACACTACCCAATTTTTATTTTATTTTATTTTTACAATTAAAATTTCACTCAATTTTAAATTTTAATCTGGTGAAAATTTAAGTTATGAATAAACAAGGACATTACCTGGACATTTTTTCGTCGGGGAGGGCATGGTTGCGACGTATTAAAAAAAAACAAATTTCCCACCATTTGGAAAAATTTGAAATTCACGCATCGAGCAACAGACGAGAGGAACACAAGAAAGGAAAGAACCAAAGACAACACACTTCAGATAGGAAAAGGTTGCACTGGTGCTTTTGAGCTCTACAACATTGAAAATGGTAAAAATGATTTTTACCATCGGATTGTTTTTTATAAAAACCTGTTCCAGTGTGCTCGATGACCAACTGCATTGGGGCATAAATGTTTAGTGAGCACACCAGTTATATTTAAAAAAAAATAGCCCTAGTAGGGTGCACATGTTTTTGGGTACACGTGGACACTGATGCGATTACTATTACTCAGCACACTGTCATACATTTTTTGAAAAAAGACAATGGTGCGGATTTGTTTGTTTAAGCATGACACGATGCTGTATAATAATAGACACCATGATGCGACTGGTTTTACATAGCGCACTGTGTAAATTTGGAAATTAACCCTAACATGGTGCTCCATATTGGAGCATTGGTGCACACCAATATGCATGATACATTGGAGTGCACCGGAATATATTTTTTGACACTATCCTACATTGGTGCATAAACGTTTTTTATTTCACCATTTACCGATGCGCTCTACTAATAGCACACCAGTGCTTCCAGTGTTTAGTCACACATCAGAGCATTTTTAAAGAATGCTATTACGGTGTGGTTATTGATGTAACACATCGATATTCATTTCTTGGTGAATGTAAATAAAATTGGATTGCCTCTTAATGAAAACAAAATTCCCTCTCCCTCACCTCTCAATCCCATAAAATATTATACAGGTCAACCCTCTACTGTTGTTGCTTCTCTCTCTGTCGATGTCTCTGTATGATTAAGATTGTGGCCGATAATTTTTTTTTATTTAACACTTGTACAATGCACTAAATAATTAGCTGCACCAATGCGTCTTTATTTACTGAGTGCACTGATTTATATTTTTTTCGAAAACCTATCTACGGTGTGACATTGTTTGGGAGAAATCGTTCATCCTGATGCACTTATTTAAGTAGCGCATCGTCATATATAAAATTTAAAAAGATAACCCTGCAACAATGTGTAATTGTTTAGAGCAACTATGCGCCCTGGTGCGTCATTATTTCTGTAGCGCACTGGATATTTTTTTTTATTTGAAATAACCATGCTACGGTGCACTAGTTTTGAGGGCACCAATGCACTTGTTGTAGAAAATGCACCAGTGTGTTATGTACTTATAAAAACACTGGCATAAAACATCCGCCAAAATCTTCACCTTCTCACCTCTCCTAGTATCATCTGCTATAAAGGGGTTTTTGGGCTATTTTTATAGGGGCGTCCACAAAAGCCTCTGCTAGAGGGTATTTTTCTTGTAGTGTCCCCACCACCACCACCACCTTCTTTCTTCTCCCCCTTCTTTCTTGCCCCCATCCTTCTTGTCCCCTTCCTAATTGTCTCCATTTATATTATGTGGAATGATCTCCATATGCTTCTTGTTTATTTTGCGGAGATTATATAATGGCAGATAGTTGTTATTATAATTAATGAATGGATGGATCGAATGTAAGGATTAGAGAGATCTATTATAGATTTTTTCTGTTTTTGATTGAATAGAAAGGGAGTTGTGGGATTTGGAAGCCAATACAATAAATGTTTTTTTTTTTTTCTTATAGTTTGCATATTGTAGAGTATAAATCTGTTGGGGATGATTATAGAAGCTCCCCATTAGATGTGGATGACTACTTTTATGCTTAGTTGGTTCACTCCCATTGTGTTATTCATGTTGTTGAATTTTTTGATAAGAACTATTGTTGTTAGTGACTTCTAGAATGTGCCAAAGCAACATGAATATGCACATGATTGAACACTTGCTACTATGAAATCTAAAACAAGAATTGTATATATACTCACACATACATGTTTTATGTTGTATTCATTGACAACAAAACATCCAAGGCCCCAAATATCTTTCTTATGTTCGACACCCGATATGTCATATACCCCCCAAACACGAGTAAAATAATCCAAATTTATGTAGAGACATCCCTATAATAGCGTCACCACCTTCATTTTTTTGTTTCCATTGTAGTATCTCCTCACCATTTTCATCAACATTACCATTGTTAGTTCCTAAATTTCCTTTTAAGAGCAAAGCAATATTGACTCTTCCCACTGATACACCATGGTGAATTCCACACCTTCATTACTATTCACATGTGGACCTACTAGACCCTTTTGGCATGAATAACAAAGATATTCTTACCTATTTGCATGCGAATGCCACAATTTTTGGGTATGATTCCAATAGGATATCAACTGGGATTTGGGATGTAGGCTAATTTATTTGATATCTTTGCAATCTAGTAAGACCGAGGATTTTCCAAAATGAAAAAAAAAATAGAATTTTGAAACTAAGTAAACAATTGCATTATTTTTGGAGATTCCTTGATTATAAATTATTTTTTCAACAAATAGTTTAAAACTAATACATATTACTCAATGTTGGCACCTAAGAATGGAGCCTTCGTAACCATGCAATAAAACATTGCTTCAATATCGTAAATAATTTCTTTGTAGGGGAGGTGTTGAAGAACAAACCCTTACTTAAAACTTTTTTGCAATCGTCTTTGAGTTGTATTTACATCATAGTCACGACGCTCAAAAAATTGTGGTTCTCCCCCATCTTTCTTACCCCCATATTTCTCGTCCACTTCCTAATTGTCTCCATCCTTCTTATATGTGATGATCTCCATATAATTCTTGGTATTTCTGTGGAAATATAATTTCACCTACACTTGGTCTATCTCTTTTAAAGTTTTGATATGAAAATGAGCAAGGCACCATCAAAATTGAAGATGTATTTTTATATGATCTACAAATGTGAATCTAAATAATTGAGATAAAAATATTCAACATTAAATAAAACTTACATGCACAAAATAATGTAGTACAATACTTTTGTTCTTTGGAAAACCATTGTAACCAACTAAAATTGTATTGAAGTTTGGGTGGAAAGCCATAGGGGAGATATGGATAATGTTGCTACTATCTCTTTTCACTCTCTCGTGGGGTGCAACAACCCATTTTTTTGAGAAGTAGGAACTAATGGTACTTCTTGGTGTGGGATCTACTGTGCTTCATGAAACAAGTTGAGTAGCTCCATCCTACCTTGGTTCGGTGATCTGAATCTTAGGGGGGATTATGGTCTAAGTTCAAATGTATAAGTCATAAAGTCATATTTTATGTAAAAGGGAACTTGATAGATATGTAATTGATAGAGTCAAGCCTAATCAAAGTTAACTTCTTCAACAAGACACCTTATAAGAAGGCAATAAGAAGAAAGTGAAGGTGGGGAAGGAGAGGTCCCAAAATCAGTCTCATTGCATGTAATGGTTCTTCTTAATGTAATCCTTCTTCTCCAACTCTCTCTCTTTCTCATATTTTTGTGGTGTATTCAGTCCATGTGTTTTTATTAATGTTCGTGTGATTAATTTCATGGAAGATTTGTATGCTTTCTTTCATCTTCTCTTGGAATTCAATCCTTCTGGATCCCATCCCTCAAGATTTGGATCACTAGGAAATGACTCCCTTCTATTACCTCTTGAAGGTGTCCATGCACTTGTTATGTCTTTTGAGGGGGGCTACATTAACAATTCCAATATCCTTAAAAATGAAGAGATCAAATTGAAAAGTCTCTCCATTAACAAGTGCATGCCTAACATTTTTGCAGTTGGTTTCTCCCCTAACTTGATTTTGTGGTTTCTATCCATTAACTCTAGATGAGGATTATTATGTGATTTGTTATTGCTAGAAACATGTGGCCTTACCTAAATTTTTTTCTCAACTCTTTTTGAGTTCATTGTAGTACTTGATGGCTTGATATAAGCATCCCTTTTTCTTGTTTCAAATATTAGTTTCATTTGTAGATCCAAGTAGGGATTTTAGTATGCAATTATTTGGGATTTATCTCATGCTAAATTGATCCGGATTATTTTCGGCATGAAATGAGAGCGGAGATATAATAAAGAAATGTACAGAGATATTGCAGATATTCAATAATATAACATAAATGTATCAGAGATGCAACCATAAACACAGATATACAATAATACACGATTTCTATTAAAAAAAGAAATGTACAGAGACTGTAAAAATACAGAGTGAAAGACTCGCTAGAATGGTGGCAGCTTATCTCTGAGAAGAGATGTGACGGCTACTCGCATTCATAAGAAGATGATTACAATGAGGCTCTAAAGGCCCTTTTACAATAAACGGGAATTCCAAAAGTCCTAGACATCCAAAAACCTAACCCTAGGAGATGAAGCGCCAAAAGTCATGTGGGCCCCGTTTGGGTAAGTGAGTACATCAACTTCCCGGGGTCGTAACTTT
>ML784832.1:383919-403450 GCA_009831015.1 Picea engelmannii
AAGCCGTGTGATTGCATAGTGAGTTTCAGTGCTGAGGAAGACCAAATCAGACAGACAGATGAAAGTTCTAGTGTTGTAATCTTTTGTGTTGTATTGTAATTTGTAAAGTAAGCATTAAGGGAGGGTGTTAGAATAAAACTTACTTTAGTAAGAGATAACTATGACTGTTGTAACTGTGAGTTTCAACCATGACCGTTGTAATTGTGAGTTTCTAGGTTTACTATATTTAGCTAATCAGATCCACTTGAGTCAGTGATCTGCATGCTATATATGTAACCTCCATTTGTTTGTTAAGTAATGAAAACGTTTATGTTGTGTGAACTTAATTCTTCCAATCTTAATTTGGGTGAAGTCTATGCGTATATGCAGTGGGAACTAATGTAATTTGATAGTCTTAAACTCATTATTATTTTAGAAATTTGTTGTTGTTTCTCTGTTATCGATTTCTGGGTAATGTTGTTGGTGAACGAGTTAAATTTCTGTGCAAGTCCTTGAAATCGTGAAATTTCTTATCTGAAGTCGAAATCTATATATTTTCACTGTTAAGAATGTAAATCCGTCCCGAAAAGTGGTCTAGAATAGAGAATATGAGGTTCTGTTGCTGTAGATAGTCGAATTCATGTATGACTGGGAAGCAATCATCAATTTTTTGAATCTAAAGATGTAACACGTAGGCCTATAAAGTTCATGGGTATAGTATATAAATTCCTATATTATTTTTGGCATTCTGTTACCCTATTCTCTTTTCCTCCGTTCAAAGGCCATATGAGAACACAAATGTAGTATGTAACATTTTAGACAAAAAGATCAAACCTCCCAAGTCTTGGTTGTAAATTTTCATTTCCTTAATAAATGGCAACAACATAGATACTCTTATGGTCAAAAGGAATCGCTCTTAACCTTGAGGATTGGCTGTAATATGTATGGGATTATTGGATCATGTTTTTTTTACATAAAGATTATTGAGAATTTCAAAGCAGATTTGGAGAAAGGAGAAATACGTTGCACTATCAACCTTAATCTAGAAGATCATCGCACCATCAACCCTAATATAGAAGATCAAAAGTACCTCTCTTTTTTTACTAGTATAAAGAATAAAATCAACATTGCTAAAATAAGATCAAAATCTCACGAGCTCCATAGTGAAACTAGGTGTTGGGAAATTCCTAAAATGCCGTGGGATGAAGTAATCTATCATATTTTTAATAAGGTTGAATATGGAAAACAATTTCTCTTAGATTGTTCGACATACACTGAGATTAGATCTCATTTTCAAAATATTTGTCACACTACCAACCTTCATAACCTTCTAACTCAACAAAACTATGGTGATCTTGGAGCACTTCTCTTAAGGATTTTTGTGAACATAAATAAAATTGTAAATAAATCCAAACAATACCTTACCTTATTAAGGTTCATTAGATCAATTCTGGTCTCAGTAGATGTTAATCATCACTACTCTCTCTCTCTCTCTCTCACACACACACACATACTAGTGTAAATCCATCTTAAGTCTAGATTTATTATGCGCAGAGAGGGATCAAATCCCTCGAGGTGAGAACTTTTTTTAGATTGAATGAACTTGAGTAAATGTTTGCACCTCAAGGGATTTGATCCCTCTTGGTGCATGATAGAGTTGAAGTTAAGATGAATCTACATTGGTAAGGTTGCACCTCTTGAAAAACGTTATCGTTATACAAAATTGGGGGATAAGTTCTTTCTTTGAGATTTCATTATCTAATCTTGGCTTTAGTAGTACTAATGATAAGCTCATAATCTTCACAAAATCGATGAATAACTTTGAGTTGACTATGAAAATATTCCATATTTTTTTGCAAGGAAAAAAATATCAACAATATAGGAAAAAAGGTTGAGAACAAACCCAACCATGTTAAACCAATATATCCTTCTTCTAAATATTGCTCAATTTTCTCTATGTAGATACCAAAAAGGATGAAAAAAAAGAAGACACACTTCCTTACTACTCACTGCTACAATGCATCATAACGAATGATGCTTCATAATAATGATTTAATAGAAATTAATACCAACACTATGGATTTAAGAGGGAATACCAATTCTTTTCTAACTTTTTTCATAGTTGGACTCTAGATACAATTTTAAAGATTTTTATAAAATCAACCAAACAAAACAACATGTACTATCATCGTCGTTTTTGTCCAGACAATTTTCATCAATCGATAATAAAAATTAGTTTTATCTATACAGTCCTCAATAATGAATAATAAAATAGATAAAAATTGCACTCTACCATTTCGACTTGTGTTACAAGAAGTTATAGGATTTAATGGTATCTTCAAAATGAAATTTAGACCAAACTTCATTGAAATTATTTAATCCATACAAAATGGGACGGAGCAGTCATATTTAAGATGAATCATACGATACACCATGGGTAAGATAAAATAAGTGATATGGAATTACATCAAAGTTACCTATGGAACTCAATTACCCACAATCCATTGACACAACATACGAGCTTAACACCTCCTACAAACACTGCTTTTATCTATATTCAATAGAGTCTATAAAAACATTTTTTTTTGGATTTCCCTGTCTATACCCATATTATAATTCAATTTAAAAATATTTGCCACATTACAAACCTTCCTAACCTCCTAAATCATCAAAACTATGGTGATTTTGAATTGCTTCTCTGGATGATTTTTGAGTATAGAGATATAATTTTAAAGAAATTGAAATAATCTCTTACCTTCTTAAGGTTTGATAGACCAATTTAATCACCATCATCATCATGAAAGTGACGTGTAATCCCTTTTCAATATAAAGTTGCCATATACCATTTAAAAAAATATTAATAATTTTCTTTTCAATGAAACTATAAATAAAATATTTCAATGTCCATATTAAGTAAAATATTTCAATATCAAGTTTATATATACATATCAATAGAAAGTAAAAAATGTCTCATAATTAAAACAATTTAATGGTGAGGAAATGTTTGCAACCTCTAAGGATGTGATCTTTTTCTACCCATGATACATCCAGAGTTAAGATGGATCTTTGTTAAACATTTCACTGGTGCACAGAGATGTGTAATTCCTTTCATGCTCAACATGGAATTGACACACACACACACATATGGGTAAATCCATCTTAACGTATCATGCACCTAAAGAAATTGAATCCATGGAGATACAAACTTTTTTTACAATGCAAAACTTGAGAAAATGTTTGCAACTCACGAATTTTGATCCCTCTCCACATATGATGATCATCTATTTAGAACATCTACCACAAAAAATGATTAATACATGGAAAAAAAATCCTTTATCTATTTTCGTCCATATTTTTTTTTATATTACTATTTTCGTCCATATATTCTTTGTGTACATCTACTTTATCTATATCTTATGGGCCTCATATTTTCTAAATGACACAATATTTCATATGTTTTAAATGACAGAATATTTATGTTTCAATATTAAAGATTTATTTGATATAATAAATAAATAATTTGTATGGATACTATTTTTGTTTTAATTTATTGAAAAATATTAAATATTTAAAAAAATTACAATATCTTCATTATAAAATTAGGTAAAATGATATACTTAATACAGTTAGCATCAAAACAAATTCAGAGAAGTGCAAACTTTTTTTTACAAGGTAAAATTTGAGAAAAAAGTTTGCACAAGGGAATTTGATCTTTCTCAACATATAATGCTAATTTATTTAGAATATCTAAAAAAAAATGATTACTAAATGGACAAAAAAATTCTTTATCTATTTTCATTCATATATTCTTTGTGTACATCTACTTTACCTATATTCTATAAGCCTCATATTTCTTAAATGAGGCAATATTTTTATTTCAATATTAACAATTTATTTAAAATAATAAATAAATAATGAGACTATTTCTATTTCAATATTAAAAATTTATTTGAAATAATAAATAGACAATTTGTATGGATACTTATTTTTTTTCTAAATTTATTAAAATATATTAAATATTTTAAAATAATACTATATCTTCATTATAAAATATTTTTTTTATAAGATTAAAGTTTTCTAAATTTATTAAAATATATTAAATATTTTAAAATAGTACTATATCTTCATTATAAAATAATTTTTTTTTATGAGATTAAAGTAAGGTGTTACTTGAAATTAATAATGACAATATGAAATACTTAATTTTCTTATTTGCACTAAAACTTTTATTTAACCTTAAAATAAGTCTTTAAATTGGTTTTGAATTATTAAAAACTCCTATTTTCAAAAATAAAAATTAAATTAATTATCCAACCCCTTTTTTCTACTCCTTATTAGGTAACAAGTTTTATAAATACTTAATGTTGTAAATACACATCAAAGTCAAGTCTTCAATTGTATCCCAAAAAAACTAAGCCAAGACCATTTCCTACTTTCAAAAAACGAAACTTTCCAATTTAATAAAGTATATATTTTAAACTATTGGAATTTTGTCCCTATATTCGTGTATCTATTCTCAATGAGACAATATACCTTTATAAATTGGCTATCTATTTTGAATGAGATAATAATCCCTTTTTAATAATGTTCAAATATTAAAAACTTATTTAAAATAACAAATATAATTTTTATTAATAAAATATTATTTCCCAATTAAAAAAATATATTAAATATTTAATAACACATTATGTCTATGAAATCTTTGCACTAAAAACTTTTCAATTTTAATAAAACGTATGTTCTGGATTCTCGATTTTTTTTTCAAGAGTTTTTAGCAATCTTCGTGACAGTGCTCCGTACGCCAATGGTTCATTTTAGTGATGGTTGGATCGCCCGTGAGCAAGACCCGCTGCTCCATCGCCATATTAGCTAAATGGATCCACCCACTTATTCATTAGCTGCGCCATATCCGCTAGATGAAGAAGCTAAGTTTAGCTCAACCATATTAGCTAAACTTTTCACCTTCAATAAAATCTATGTTTAGATTTTGAAATTTGTCCACAAGAGTGAAAAAATGGGCTATTTGTGAAGTTTTATTTCATTCCACACTTGGTGGTGACTTTGTCCAGGTCTGACCTCGGCGTCGGAGCCTACAAACCAAGCCCAGTTTTACATATGGGAGGAGGTGATCTCTCTTAAATCCTTTCCAAAATCAATACACTTACTTGAGCAAAACTTGTGAAACTGACAGGAGCTTCTCATACCATTGTAACTAATATGTTTATTTGAATATATAAGACAGATCAAAGACGTTGTAGAGTGCATTAGTTCTGCAATTCATTTGCGTAGTTTTGCATTTTTGTTGTGGCTATAGCAACAATCATATTCGTGTTCTATCCTTTGCAAATTGGTATCAAAGATAGTTAGATCCCTACATAAGCAAGATTCAATATCTTGCAAGGAGAAAACATTGAAAAAAGAAAGAAGAACCGTCAAGAAGGGATATCATTGTCATGGAGCGATAAAGACAAGGTTATGAGTCTCCAAGAAAGGGGGTCATGCCATACTGTCTACAACAAAGGGTCATTCCATATAGTCTGAACAAAAATATGGTAGTAAAACTGCATTGACAATATACTCGAGAGATTGAGGATTCCTGTGGCTAGAGAGATTGAAGATTCTCGTGGTTCAATTGATTCAGTCCAGCTACAAGGAAACACACACAAAATATCAAATTCTAGACATATTTCTCAAGAAGTTGTTAAGTACTTGAATAGATATGCAAATATAACTTCAGATAAAACTTTAATCTCAACAAGAATAAACCAAAACATTCACCAAATACTCAACAAAAGAATATAAACAAAACCCTTGAGGTAGGGTAACACCATATATTATTCCTTATGGAAGGAATACACTCCTCAAACAATGCTTGCTTGTTACAATAACCATATTCTTCACTATGCTTCCATACATTGCTTACACTTCTTTATATAATATTCTCCTAGGAACATTCTAGAGAAGAAATATTCTAAAAAGCCTTCTTACATTTATTATGTTCATATTGATATATCTAACTAGCATAGTGGACCTTATTTAATAATATAGTGTACCTAGTGTACTTTACATTGAATGACTTCCATTAATAATACATAGGCACATTCCCATTAGGTACCTCCCTAGGTACCACATATTACCTCCCTAGGTATACTACATGCCGCCCCCCTTCACATGTTTCATCCTTGAAACATGGGAAGAAACCATACAATATGATCGACTAAACAATATAGCCAACTGGTATGAAGTACGACCATCCATCCATCCTAATGGAAGACAAACATGATGTCCAACTACTACCTTTCCACCCCGATCTTGATCCTTATCATGCCTGTGGTGCCATGGGATTGTTTCTCTATCCTGATATCTTCCTGTAATGTTGGTAGTCCTCCATGTGCTTTTTGACTGGTTTCTTTTATGGTGCCATGCTATTTCATGAGTGTGTTGATTCTCACGCTCCTGCCTTGATGAATGTTATTTCTCTATATGGTGTGGATGGCAATATACAACAACTGTAGGAATCAATTCTTTTTTTTTCCAACTCCACAACATAGTGTGCCTTTGAGTCAATGATCTC
The DNA here is from genome assembly GCA_009831015.1 of Picea engelmannii. NCBI lineage: Eukaryota > Viridiplantae > Streptophyta > Pinopsida > Pinales > Pinaceae > Picea > Picea engelmannii. Next base: position 390,473 of record ML784832.1, read on the forward strand.
CTTAGTTTCTTTATTGTGTCCTTCATGTGGCTTTGCTGCATCACCTTTGTAGAAATCTACCAAACAAGTTCTTATCCAAAAACTTGCATTTCAACCTCCAATAGTCATTCACCAATAATGCAAGTTAACTCAACATGCAATTGGAATTTGAGTAGAAACACTAAATGACTAAGATATGAGGAAATAAATGAACAATGAACAATATTGCAAACACACTTGACACAATAAATTTCTACGAAATGCCCTTGGAAAAACCCACAAGCGGAAAACCAGTAAAGCATATTCTTCTTTTATTGAGCTCATAGGAGAACTTTGAGTTTACAACGGTAATATTTTCAGCATTAAATACTTAGTACTTATCTATAAAAATGTTCCAACAGTCCACATTGATTTCTTTGTCAAGTCTTCTTTGAAAAATGTTCCAAACTGCTATACGGTCTGTACGACCTTGTACAGTCAACACAGTAGCAAACCATGCCTCAAAAATTGTGCCCAAATATCTGTTGTACGATACAATACCTTGTTGTATGGATTTCTCTTAGCAAAGTGCCTTGGAAATCGTTCCAAACTTCATCTGAATGGCTCCCTCAATTTTTGTGCCTTACTCTTGCTGTACGACCAACAATAAATGTTGTATAAACTTCCTGTAGTAGTTGTATGGACTGTATTAAATGATGATTTCTCTTATTGGGATGCATGCTAATCCTCTGCTAGGGATGCATGCCAATCCTCCTTATTTCTGCTCTCTTTCCTTCAGCTCAAAATTTCTTCGAAAGAGTGCCTCTTCAACTTCCCTCCAATCTCTTCTCAAAAAGTGCACCCCCCCTCTCTCAAATGTTTCCTTTATTCACTCATTAATGCGTAACCAGTCTAACCTTGATCTTCCAAAGAGATAGACGGTCAATATTACATCTTTCCCTCTTGAGATCAACAATCGTGATTTAATCATCTGTTGAGTTCACTTAAATCATTTAAGTGACCCACACTTCATAAATTCACTTTTACCCATTAAATATTAAAAGGTTCAACTTGACTTTATAAAATCACTTTATAAAGTCACTAGAGAGAGACCTTTTCTCATCACTTATGCATGCTGGACACTGTCAATGCAGAAGTACCTCCTAGATACAAAATCTAACAATGTTTTGTAGACTCTACTTCTGATTCAACTTCAGACTCTGCAATAAATTATTTGTTTTCCCCCATGGGTTCATCTTTCTTACTAAGAGACACATCCTGCAATGCAATTTTCTTTTTTTTATACCAAAGATTTATAAACTTCTTTTGTACATTGATATCAATTGTACCAACTAAGTCCATCCAAGGATATCCCAAAACAATATCCACATCATCCATATGTATAACATAAAAATATGAATGCAACACATATTTATCCATGGTAATCTTCAAATATTTAAAGATTTTAACATTTTCACCATCAACCTGTGTGCTTTGAATATTCTTTGTAGTAACTTGCAATCTATTAATCAATTGAACATCGATAAAATTTTCTGGCAACAAGGGTTAATAAAAAAATAACATTTTCTTTTTGAATACAACCATGAACCTATAATATAGAGTTGCCACATGAAAATAAATCCTTGGTGTTCTCTTTATCCCTTTTTCCTATATGATACCACCCATCTAAAATTATTTTTTCCATTTCTTTATCGGAAATTCTCATCATCTTGACCTAGTCCAATGATCTCCACCATGTTTTAGCATCTTCACTGAAATAAAAGAATAAACAATTTTTCCACTTCTCTTTCCATTCTTACTTGTGGGCCTTTAGGATTTCTTTAATAATAGGGCCACCATTGTTTTCAGTAAAACACATCTTTCTTGGAATAAATATTCAACCAAAAACTAGGGTTTTATAAAAACAACTAACTTTGCAAATCCTGCGGATTTTTCTAGAAAAAACCCTGAAAATTTGTTGTATTTAAAATGTTGATAACTTTATTTCCCAGACTCCGTTTTGACTGGTTTGTTTTAAAAAATTGGGTATTTTTCCAATAGGAATTCAGATATACAATTTTTTTGACGAATTCTTCTAAAAATGTTTCAGAATTGAATCTGAAGCGCACTTCCCCCATTTTTCCTTTTAAAAAATCTGCAAAAAAACCCAAAAATTTCTTCCATTCTTTGGCTAGTGAAAGAACTATGATACCAATTGTTAAGTACATGAATATATATGAAAATATAACTTCAGATAAACCCTTCATATCAAAAAGAATAAACTAAAAAATTTACCAAATACTCAATACAAGAATGTAGACAAAACCCTTGAGGTAGGGTAATGCCATATATTATTTCTTATGGAAGGAATACACTCCTCAAGCAATACTTGCTTGTTACAATAACAATATTATTCACTATTATTCAATATATTTATTACACTTATTTATATAACATTCTCTTAGGAACATTCCAAAGAAGGAATATTCTAAAAATCCTTCTCACATTTATTATGTTCATATTGATATATCCAACTACCATAGCAGGGATTATTTAATAATATAGTGGACCTAGTCTACCTTACATTGAATGGACTCCACTAATACTACATAACCACATTCCCATTAAGTACCTCTCTAGGTACCACATAATACCTCCCTAGGTATACTACAAAAGTAAAGCTTTTAGACCTGCGGATTGTTAGACCAGATTTGGTAAGTTGTCTTACCAAAAAATCTATTTTTTGAAAGAGGAAAATGGATTCTAGCAGTCATACCTTTGCCCAAATTCCCGCTTTCATAGGGAAGAACTATGAAGTGTGGTCAATAAAAATGATGAATTTGTTGAGGGATCAATATGTTTGGGATTATGTGTTTTGTGGGTATAAATAACCAATGATTGAAGCAATTGAATACGCCTTGACGAATTCCTAGAGAAATGAGTTAAGAGAACACAGAACGAAGGATCAAAGGAATTTCATCTCATGAAAAATGTTGTGGATGACACCATATTTCCCAATATTTATCTTGCAAGGTTCTCTAAATTTGCTTGGGATATATTGAAAAGCACCTATCAAGGTGTCACCAAGGTGAATACAGTGAAACTGCAAACTTTGAGAAGAGACTTTGAAAATCTAGAAATGAAGGAGTCAGATTCAATAGATTAGTACATGAACCAAGTAACGACCACTGTAAATTAGTTGAAGGTGTATGGTGAATATGTTCTAAATCATAAGGTAATTGAGATGGTTCTCATAACCTTATCCAAAAAGTTCGATTCCATCATCACAACGACTGAAGAAGAAAAAGATCTGAGAAACTCTCTGTAGATGAATTGATGTGGTCTCTTCTCTCCCATGAATTTAGAATCAACATAAATGACAATTCCTCTCTTGAAAATGCATTTAATACTCAAGTTTCTCTTTCCAAAGGCAGAGGAAGAGGTAGAAGTAGGAGCCGGAAAGAAAATGAGGAAAATTTATAACAAGACAGGAGGAGCAATGACATAGGCTCATAGATAACTTAGAGGTATGATTAATCTAAGATCAAATGTTATTATTGCAATAAACTATTAATCTATGATCAAATGTTACTATTGCAATAAACTAAGTCATTAAGCCAATGAATGTAGGAAGAAGCAAGTTGACCTAGGAAAAAATAATGCCAATTAATTGAATACCTTCGAGAACAATGAATAATTTTTGCTCCTTACCTATCTTGCTACCACAAAACCTCAAATGAAGTATGGATTTTATATAGTGGCTGTAGTAATCACATGACTAAAAATAACGATTTTATTTCAAATTTGGATTAATAAGTGAAAGAAGAAGTTAAATTAGGCACATACTTTGTTGTATATGTGAAGGGTAAAGGAGTGGTCAATATCATGAACAAACCTGGCCGAAAAAAAACTTATACCATATGTGTTCTATGCCCTAGGTTTGAAACATAACCTGATTAGTGTTTTCCAACTCACTCAAAAAGGGTACAATGTAATCTTCAAGGGAGAAGAGTGTTTCATTTATGATAAGCCTCACAATAAGAATTTGATTGTTAAAATTTAGATGACTAAGAACCAAATGTATCTGCTTGTTATGACTTCTGGAAAACATGATACTTCATTTGCTCAAAAGGAAACCTGCATGGATGATTTATGGTGATGGAATTCCATATATGATCATCTTCATTTCTTTGGTTTAAAGTTGTTGCAATAGAAAATGATGGTAATAGGCCTTCCTTCCATTCATGAACCAATTGGCACATGTGAGTGATGCATTCTTGCAAAGCAAAATAGGGACAAATTCCCTAAATGTCTATCCCATAGAGATAAGGATCCCCTAGAGCTGATTCATATTGACTTGTGTAGACCAATGCAGACTCAGTGGCTTGGAGGAAGTTATTATTATTTTTTTCGCATAAATAACTATAATAGAAAAACCTGGGTGTACTTCCTTGGGAGGGAATCATAAGCATTTGATAGGTTCAAATAATTCAAAGCACTGGTCGAGAAACATAGTGGCTAGCAGATTAAAGTATTGAGATTAGACAGAGGAGGAGAATATGATTTGAATGAGATTAATTATTTTTGCAAGGATCAGTGCATCAAATGAGAATTCACAACTAGATATACACCACAATAGAATGGTGTATCAAGAGAAAAACCATAACTATCATGAATATGGCAAGGAGCATGTTGAAAGGGAAAAACTTGTCACATGAATTTTGGGGAGAAGCGATAGCTTGTTTTGTATATATTTTGAACAGATCACCCACAAGAAATTTGATGAATAAAGTTCCACAAGAAGCATGGTTGGGTATGATTTCTTGTGTAGCACACTCTAGAGTTTTTGGTTGCATAACTTATGCCCATGTACCTAAAAAATATAGGAAGAATTTAGATGACATGAGCGAGAAATGTATTTTCATTACATACGATGAAAAATCCAAGGTTTATAGACTATATAATCATGTGACCAAGAAAGTGATCATTAATAGAGATGTAGAGTTTAAAGAAGAAGAGGCATGAGACAAAAGCATAGACAAGTCCATAAACATTGAACAAAAATTCCTCAAATTAAAGATGCAGTAGAAGAAGAACATGTTGAATAGAGTGAACAACAAGGTTCACAAGTAAAACCACCAGGCAAGAATACTCCATCGAGGACTCCAGGAAATTCAACTCAAGGAGAATCAACCAACTCATCAAGTCTATTTGTTCCTAGTCTTCAATCTAGTAATAATTCTGAGTCAATTCCTAGAAATATGAGAAGTATGCAAGATATTTATGAAGAGTTATGCACTCATTCAAATTATGAATTTTCACTTATCAACTCACATTTTATGAGGAAGCAATCAAACATGAACACCAGGTTAAGACCATGGATGACAAAATTTTTGTAGTTCTGCATTTCCATTGTGGCTATAACAACAATCAGATTCATTTTCTTTCCTTTTCCTCTGAAAAATAGTTTGAAACACATCTCTCCTAGGTCATGATGGAAATGCAGAGGAAAGCGTATAGGTGAGTAGTAAATACAGTGGAGGTCCGCTTGATAAGAGCCATGTCAAGCCATTCCCCTCCCAACCCCAATATGATCTGGAAAACACATATAAAGAGAATATTAATGCAGTCAAATATCATAAGAGTCATACGATGACTATGGTAATGCAGTCACTGAATCTCAAGGGGAAACAACTGCAATAAAATGGATCCTGCTTTGAGTTCACACAGAGCAAGGTGTATGCATATTTGCAAGCTTCTACACTACGAGAAGAACCTTATTAAAAAAAATATCACTATGCTTTTCCTCCATCTAATAGTTCTTACAACGAATTTTTGAGGTATTTTTTAGGATGAATTTTATCAATAATTTGATCGAATCTAACGTATTGGAAAATTTTCAATTTTGTTACCAATTCAAATTTTCAATTTTTTTACCAATTCAAAGGTGGCAATTGATGCTATAAAATATACTCCCTAACGTGTGAGGTTATTGGAGAAACCGATGGCTTAAATACAATGTAAGTATTCAAATAGAAGTGTTCCATGGTGAAGGTCATCAAAATTCAATCTAAGGACATCAACCAAACAAATAAACAAGTTAGAATACTCAATCCTCTAGGCGAATATACCCATGTTTAGGTGTGATGATAAGCATGGCCACCAATCAAGTACAATGTGGATCTATGTAATATGTATATATAGAAAGTAGTGATCATGGACATGAAAGAGATACATAGTGGATCCATGTCAATCATAGATCATAGCCACGAAAGAGATACATAATGGATCTATGTCTCAAAATCACTGAAGGATATTTGGAGGAAAGAGATAGATAATTGATCCTTCACAAATACCGATGTGATGAGTGGTACTATCCAATCACAAATAGGGAAGCAACATAAAGAGGGTGATGCTACTACATTTCCGAGGTCTTCAAATCAACCTCCATGGTATGAGTCTACACTATGCGAATAGAGGAGTAGAAGTCAAACATAGCGAGACACTATTTGATTACTGGTCTTTGATGTATACCATTAACAAATGCGATAAAACCCACTGATAATCATAATGGGTGTCAAGGTACTTATTACAGTTTAACAAGTGTGAATAGAGGATCTAATGTTGAACACCTCGTAGAATCTATCGATCAGGGGACATTGATGTATTCCCACTGTCAATAGTGAGGAAACCTGCCACTAATGACTGCAAGCCCCAAGGTACTAATAATGACTATAGATCCCTATCCGAGAGCGAAATGTGCCGAAGTCGATAGGGAGAGATACAGTGGAAGGAGGGAATTAAAGAATCCCCCATCATCCAACATGAGGAGTAGCAGAAACCCAAAAATTTGGAAGGACTCAAATGAAAGATTGAAAGGACCGCCATGAAGTACATATTCCATGTGCTCTAGATGTGAATAGCACATGAAGAAAACCCTATGAATAACAACCAATAATGAATACTACTAAAAAAGGAGAGGAAACCACCAATGGGAACAAATGGAATCCAAGGTACTACACAAATCCCAATGTGCGAATGATATTCTTACCGTCGAACACAATGAAAACCACTCAATCAACAACCAATGATGGAATGTCATCTGTTGAACTCAAGGTCATCTATCAATGATGTAAATAGGCCCAGGGTGCACCTTTAGGTAAAAATCTCAGAGCAATTTGTCGTAGTCGATAAGAGCTTAACTTGACGACATGAAGTGAATGGGGACCCTCCATACCAACACAAGTATAAGACAAAGATACTCTTGATTTTGAGATGTACTTGATACATGGGGAAGATTGACTTGCAAAGTCAAGGAATTCTATGGAATGGCTGATACGAGATAACAATTCCTCTAAACACAAATACGACACATTATGTGACTTAAGTAGCATAAATTGAAAATGAACATTGACATAAGTCTGTGATGCAGGAGGCAACAACATATTCTCCATAGTGACTGGAAGAATAACCAGTCGAAGGAGTAACAACTACATGTAACTGGATCAGTTTCCTAAATCCATACTAAACCCAACTTGTTGAGACTAGACTCAAAACTTTATGCTTTGTTCAGAGGTGACTCAAATGCTACCAATAATGGTGAAGGAGATTCATTCCCACACTCTTTTTTTGTTATTTGATTTTTTTGTCTTTTTCATATTTGAAATCTTGAAAAAGAATAAAAGAATGATAGAATACAATGGAGGAAACGAGTGTTGTTGGAAAACAAACTAGTTTTAAGCACAAGGAGCATACCTATCCTCAATGCAAGGAAACATGTGTAGGATATGCCACTCGGGGGAAAGTTTTGTCTAGGGATACATGTGTCAAATTGCAAAGGAAAAACTTGCAAGGCTAGTGACTGATGAGAATGCATAAAAGTATAAACAACAACAATTTGAAGACGACATTTGGCTCAAAAAGTGCAAGTAGCAGAATGCAATGAGGCATTACAACTCAACACATAAATAAGGGAGCCCCATGGGGTAATAACTAGAATAAGAATGAGAAGAAGTTATGAGGCTTCAACACAAAGTCATGGTGGGACTAAATAGGGCTGCTGAGCATATGAAAGTACTTCAACATGGGTGCCAAACTGGGAACAAGGTTATAACTAGGGCATCCATGAACGGTAGGATCTACCACATGAATTATAACACTTTTAAACAAAAAATAAGGTTCTATGTCGCAACTCAGTGGGATCAAACTTAAAGTTAAATGAACCAAGAAACACATAATGAAAAATATGCATGAAGGGGAAAATCTAATCTATATGCTAGTTTCAATATCATTACCTATCAGAACAAATCAACATGGGAAAAAGGAACCAAAGAAAATGTCTCCAAAGTCCTGTATATAAGACCAAAAACTTTCACCCGTAAGTCAATAAGTCTAACATAGAAACCTCTGATAATAATATTTTCTATGGAATACAAAACTTAAAAACAAGAAACCCTAAAAAGTACAATATGTACAAAGTACCGCACAACCTTGTGGCTTATGCATGATACTTCTCTAGGTAGAGACCAATGCTAGGCTCAAGCAAAGGGCCTCTCTAGTAACCAACTTGTAAAGTTTCCAGTTTAGGAGGATGTCGAAAATCCATAATCATAGCTTCAAGGATAGCCTAAGGGACGCAATTCCTTCTATATGCAATAGAGTCTAGAAAAAACCCGTCTATACCCATATTAGATCCCAATTTAAAAATATTTGTCATATTACAGACTTTTCTAATCTCCTAAGTCATCAAAACTATGGTGATCTTGGAATGCTTCTCTGGATGATTTTTTAGTATAGAGATACAATTTTAAAGAAATTGAAATAATCTCTTACCTTCTTAAGGTTTGATTGGCCAATTTAATCATCATCATCATGAAGGCCATGTGTAATTCCTTTTCAACATAAAGTTGTCATATAATATTTAAAAAATTATTAATAATTTTTTTTTCAATGTAAACTATAAATAAAATATTTCAATGTCCATATTAAGTAAAATATTTCAATATCAAGTTTATATATACATAGCAATTTTAAGTAAAAACTGTCTCATGGTTAAAAACATTTTAATGGTGAGGAAAGGTTTGCAACCTCTAAGGATGTGATCCCTTTCTACCCATGATACATCCAGAGTTAAGATGGGTCTTTGTTAAACATTTCAATGGTGCACGAAGATGTGTAATTCCTTTCGTGCTCAACATGGAGTTGACATAATTACTTCCATATATATATATATATATATATATATATATATATGAAAATATTAGAAATATTAGAAATATGAAAATATGTAATGGGAAAGGGTTCGTTGGATGTGTGTTGTAAGACTTTCACTTCTAGTATTATTTTTGTTCTTTCTCCATTATCAAGCTATCACCATTGTTGTTATTGGGTCTAGTATAATAATCTACTGTAATGGGTTTTGTGGAAACAACAGTGCTTGTGCAGTAGAAATAGATTCTGTAGAGAGTATTGGAACATGAAATGTGATGTATAAGCCATGATAAGAAGGATGTATTCACGAGATCATGAATTCTAAGATACCGATAATATAAGAGATCGTTTGGGCCCTAAAATTTTGGTTATGATGTGTACGACTCTGTAGTTTATTCATTGCAAAATTACTTTTGTACTGTGTATTTGGTATTTAACCATTAATTCTGATGTATGGACTTGTTTGTATGTTGCACAACCTGGTTAATCTGATGTTTATGTTGTTTTAGACTATTGGTGATATAATTATTTATATGTTAAAGCATGAATCTGCATTATGTTGTGCTAGACCTGCTGATGCATCCTCTTTGATTCACTTGACCTCACACAAGTTTCGATTGTGCTTCGGGTGAGACCTCCTTCTCTTGTGGAAGGTTGAATATGCTAGCGCTGCTAGACTACAACGATATCTTTGTTGGTAACCTTGGAGAACCTTGATCTCCAATTTTGCGCCAACACATGCAAAAGGCTTGTGAAGGACATTGGTCTGCTACAAAAAGAGTTCTAAAATACTTGAAGGGAACACAAGATTTTGGACTCGGATACTCTAAGGTGGATGACATCAACCTAATCAGATATTTTGATACAGACTTTGTTGGGGATGAAGAAAATAGAGTGTCAACTTTAGGCTATCTCATGAGTCTTGTATCAACAGTTGTCTCTTGGATATCACACAAATAGTTAGTTCCAACAGATTCCACAATAGAGGCAGAATATGTGGCATCCACATAAGTGACGAAAGAGATTGTGTGGCTCAGAAAAATACTTGAAGATTTGTAGGAGAAACAAGTGAATTCTACTTCTCTTCTAGCAGATAATACTTCTACAATCAAGTTGGTCAAGAATCCGAGATTCAATGATCGAACTAAGAACATCAACGCAAAGCATCACTTGATTCAATATCATGTAGAGGCCAAGAGTATTCACTTGAGACATTGATCCACACATGAGAAAATTGTGGACATCTTCACCAAAGTGTTTGGAAGAGAACAAAATGAAAAGTTCATAATGATGCTTGAACTCACAAACACCCCTTCGAATTAAGGGGGGATGCTGGAGACACAATCTTTGGTATTGTGTTATTGTAATATTATTGTAAATATGAAGAGTTGTAGGTGATAGGAAGAGTCACCTGTTAGGGAAGACCAACAATCAATCACAATGTATTTATGAAACTCTCATTTTAATGAAAAACACATGTGTGGAGTTACGAGTTCTGCCAATACCTGGCGTGACACACACACACACACACACACACACACACACCTGGTGAATGGCTAAGATCCTTCAAGCACAACGTCCTTGAGATAATGCAACAATGTCCTTGAGATAATGGCTGAGATCCTTCAAGCACAACGTCCTTGAGATCTAGGTGTTTTCTCTATATAAATACCAAAAAGGATGGAATAAAGAAAACACCCTTACTTAATACCAATATTACAATTAATATTTATAAACCACTCATTACTGTAAGCATCATAGTGATTTAATTAAAAATGTTTATAAACCACTCATTACTGTAAGCATCATAGTGATTTAATACAACATAACCACTCGCTGTAATGCATCATCATGCATCATCGGGATTTAATATAACTTGTAAGAACCGAATTAATTTAACATCCATTAATTCCATAAACTGAAACAGTAATTTCTACTTGATTTCAGTAACTCAATAATTTCTTATAAATTCAACACATACGCATATAAATTTATCATAACGAATAATGATTCCATAACATAAATAAAACAAATACGTAATTTAAAATACCTTGGTTTGATGCTAACCCTCCGCTTTCCACTTGCCTTGTTGACCTTCCTGCTACTGCCTTGCCCAACTTGAAGCCACGAACCAACTTTGCACAAAACCAAGTTTCCACCCTGCCAACTAGGACAACTACCTAGCTCCAGGATACCATATGGATATCCTGGCCCCCGTGCCCAAAACCCCCAGCAAATCGGTGCCCCCTGTACTAACCCTTCCCGACTATAGAACTCCAACTCCCCTGCACAATCCAAGAGAACCCTCCAAAATAATATTCCCCGTAGAATGATCCCCCCTTCCTTTGTAACCTCCTCCCCTCATATCCTCCTTCACCGCCCTTTCTCCTCATTTATTTCCTTATCCCTGCATTCATTCCCTTATCTACATAGTTAATGCCCCCTTATCCCCTCCGTATACGTAATCTTTAATTTAACAATATAATTTATTAACCCCTTTAATTCTTTACTTAATTAATTAATGAGTCAATTATAATTAATTAATCTTTGACAGTCATGAACAAGTAATTAATAATAATTAATTAGTTAGTGTTATTTAAGAAATAATTATTGTTTAGCTAACTTTTAGGACAATTAGATTATTAAATTAATTATAATTAATAATCCTATACATCTATTTAAGCAGGGTCGTTACATACACCCACTCTTCAGGAAACTTCATCCCGAAGTTAAGGTATCTTATGGTACAAAGGAAAAGAAACATGGTTCACCCATTCATAACAAGTAACCGACATTATCAGTAAGTAAGTCAAGAAAACTCATACATACTAGTGTATATGTACAATAAATGCATGTGTAGCTAGTACATACAAATCTCGTGCATGTACTAATAATCAAAACTATCATCCTTTAGTAATTTATGTATGCATCCAATCCAGTCAGCAAGACTAGTCTTTTATAAAAGACAACAAACCAATCAATTGTTTGAGAAATCCTTTAATTACTATTATCCGGTTCAACAATTTTATTTAAACAACTGTGGTTTAGTTACATAATAATGAATATTCATATATACACATTTCTCTTTTTGAAGGGAAAAAATTAAATTCCACCATACGACAAATCTCCATACCTTCTCAACTATTACTACTCATCCTTCCTCCCTAACCTACTTCCATCTCCATTCCTATCCTTCCTCTGCTAGACTATCTTGGAGCGTCAACTATATTGACCTAACTCCAAACAGAACCTGTAAGCGGAAGTGTCGCTATCTCAACCAAGCTTCTCTAGCAGGCATCTGACAGTCATCATCACACGTCTTGGGGAGCATGAACTAACACCATCCTCCCACGACTTCAGGTTTCGGAGGATACACGGTGGGAAATTCCTCCACCCCTCCTAATTATAACTAGGGTCCACACCCTACAATGGAATATACAGTGGCACCGTGTTGCTGGGGGTTTTGTCATCGTTTATTCGGTTTTGTGCAGTGTCATCACCTGAAATCATGCACTGGTCCACATATCACAACAATGCATCCAAACCAATATAAATTCGACTTACAATATTCATACCATAATGTTTCTCGGTTAGTGGTCCTGATATCCACTTTCATCATCTTTGTCCCTTGGCTATTTCATAGCCCATAACCTGCAGATTAGTCTGTAACACAAACTCATACACTTCTATGCATTATCATCATGTAATTGCATACTATCATCATTTCAATTTGGTATCCCTGTATCGATAAATTAACATCAAAGTTTTCCAGTTAGAAATAGATCTCATAATATCCCGTAATTCAATTTC
>ML784832.1:441863-453556 GCA_009831015.1 Picea engelmannii
AGGAAGCCATCATCTGATCATGGTGAATAACACCAGAGGCTGTCACGTGATATGTGGACATCGCCAATTTTCGGGCCTCACGATAGACAATGTGAATACAACCAAGGCATGATCCAGATAGACAATGGCTACTGATGTGCTACTGCATCAAAAAATGTGACATAGACATGGTCATTAGTGAATGGCCTGATGAATGGAGGATCCCAGCCATTACCCGGGAAGTACCAGAAAGAACAGTAGCAAGAGAGGCAACGCAGGCAGAAACACAGCTTTCGAAAGTCCCAGTGCCCAAGAAACCAAGGACGGGCGAAAACAATCCGACTCAGGAAGGCGAAGGGTCAAATTAGATAGGAAACCAAAAGGGACAGAAAGAAACCAAAGAAAATCTGAAACAAGTTAAGGGAGCGTAGGATTCTACCCAAAACCCCATCACACAGGAACCATGAGGAACTAAGAGATAGGTTGTACAGGAAGTAGGTGCATGCAAGAAATCAAAGGCACAACTATCATCACTAGAATATACGATCATAGAGGATGATGGATAAATGATCGCTAGAATGGTCCAGGATTGTCTAGTAGAAGATTTCAATCATGCAGCACATCACAGGGATAAACTTCAAAAAGAGATGGCAGAAATGGGACAACTCCTCAAGACACTCGGGGAGGCCTAGAGAGCAAGTAGTAGCAGAAGCATAGAGCCATCGACAACAAAAACAAAATAAATACTGGAGGTAGAAGAATGAGACCCAGTCCTTCTAATGCCACACGCACATGCAATAATCTACATAAAACCTAGCATGTTGCGCATGGATGAAATTGTGGGATAGACACCACTGAAGGATTTGGACCACATCCAATTGGTATTGACACAGATGTCATCAAGGGAACTATACAAATTGTAGGTTAGATTCGACCACGAGATGCAATCTCGGGCACATAAAAACTTAGTCGAGCTACATCAAGCAAAAAAGAAGTGGGAAGCGTTGGAAAAAGTTTGTGAATGGGACAAATCGAAAACTTAGGAGGAGAAAGAGTGCAGGAACGAGCTGAAATGAAGAGTGGGAGAAATTTTTGGGAAACTTCCAAGCCCTGCGCAAGATAACGAACTCCCAGCCACAAAAAAGATCGACCAGATTGCGCAGGCAATTGATCGATATCAGAAGGATATTGAGGGTCTCCAAGAAAATCTCACACCAATGACTCCACCAATAGTAAAGGAGAAAAGGAAGCATGAAGCAATGACACAACTATAGGAGATAGGGCAGTAGGTTAGTACAACAATGAAATTGTGCGATAAAGCAGCACAACTTTGGACAAGGTTGGAGGAGGATCTGCCGGTCCAACGCTGGGACAAGGAAGAGGAGAGGATCAATGCAGCAATCCAAGAACTCAAACAGTGGTAGAAGACCATATCAATCCCATAATGAGTCAAAGGGATGTAGGATATAAAGAATATGAAAACAAAACTTATCACTATGCAAACACAGAAACAGGAGCGTCAATCTCAGATAGAGCCACAGCAGGAACGGGTAGCAGGATTACTCGCACAGGTAGAAGGAGCTAGAAAATAGATAGAAAAGACACAAGAAAAATGTACAGGATTATTGAGCGATGAAGTGGCAATTCAGGTAGTGGATACCATCAAGGAGAAGACTGCGTAGGCACTAAAAAAGGTAGCCGAACTGAAGGAAAAGTTCCAGATGATTACCAAGGAGATCGAGGAAGCTCAGAAAGATTAGGTGACTCGGGACAAGTCACATGTCAGTGTTGGGGGCCTGTTGGCACCAAGACGAAGTGGAAACGAGGACAATCATGGGAAAGAAAGTGTGCAGAAATGGAAGTAACAGATGAAGAAAGAACAACGCGCGCACATGCAAGAAAGCATGCACAAGGAAAACGACAGCTGGAGGAAGAACAACATGCATGCACGGGAGGAATACCTAACATCGGTAGGGTCAGGGTTTTGGTATTTTTTGGTAAGAAGGTTGAAGAGCCCGAAATGTATAAATATAGATATGCAGGTATCATATATAGGTTGGTTGATTTGGTTTTTATATATTAGGTTGGCGTTTTTATAGTAAGTTTACTGTTTTGTAAGGGTTTGGGTTCTTATAACATTCTAGTAGAGTAAAACATGGATGAAGGCATTATGCAATACTGTTATGTACCATTTTTGTAAGTTGTTGAGCTAGAATGAAGGAGAGAAGGTATATCTGAGGATTACTTCGCAGGATGTAGAGCTTGGTGCGATCTAGTTCACCTCATATAGATCTTACCCATGAGAGGGGAATTGTAAGCGCGCGGCACCAGAAATGCAGAACTACCCTAATAAAAGAGACAAGAGACAAGTATTTGTGTATGTAGACCAGGAGGGGGTGAACCACGGTAATATCTATGCAATGTGATGAATGTATACATCTCTTTACTTTCTTTCAATAGTTTATTGTTTTTCTTAATAAATGAGTTAATATACTATTATGGAACACAAATATACTGCTTGGGAAGTAAACGGTGTAATGGAAATGTGCACCCATGAGAAATAAATAGATTAACTTCATAGTTCATAGCGCATGTATCTGGTTAATAAACCCCTATCTCATACTCAATCCTAGGCTATAAACACCTGAGTCTTACAACCACCCATTTAAAGCTATCTCGGGTGAGACTGCGCAGTGCATTCTGTGTATTATGTTACCTTCTAGTTTACCAGGAGGGCCGATAGTTTTAAAGGCTTTGTTGGTAACCTGAAAGATATGAACCTTGGGTCAACAACTCAGGTAATAGAAGACAACAATTGTAAACCAACAGTTGTGCGTCGCTAGATCTCTCACTTCAAGAATTCAACACTTCAGATGATTGTAAGAGATGCGCATTGAGGAGGCCTGAAGGACGAACTCCTGAAGTAATTGTGAGTCATTGATATTCGCAGCAGGAAGGAGGGTCCATCCAAGATCATTGTGTGGCAACAAAAGTGGGGCTTTCCCAGATCATAGATAATGATCATATCAACTTCTTGTGTGTATTCGGCATGTCAAATTTGTGTGAGTATTAGTGGCTAGGCAGAAGCCCCAGAGTTGCAGATCAAGTGCCACGCATCCTTCTTCATCATACGATCAATATCTACTTCAAGAATCCTGACTTTGGGATTTTTAGCTCCTCCCCTCTTGCTTTCATCTGGAGCATTTTATCCCAAAGTCCACAGATCGATGTTGTGTGTCAATCCAAATCTAATGGTAGTAGTTTTCTTTGGGACTCCGGGCTTCGAGAGTTTCAACTTCCTCGCTCCAATCTTCATCCAGAGTGTTTTCTCCCAGAGTTAACAGATCCCTACCGCATGTCCTCCTCAAATTGACGGTTGTCGTTCACTTTGGAGCTCCAGCTTTACATGCATACTGCCCCCAAGCTCTGAAGTGTAAAAATATGTGATAGTCATCAATTCATATATGTGGCACTCTCAGCAGTCATGACACTTGGCATCCATCTGGTGATGACAAATGACACTTAGTCTAGGCTCCTTTGGGCATATCATCCGCTTGTTTCCAAGTGACATGTCTCACCTCTCTTTTCATGACACGTCAGCATAGTGACGTAAGGCCACCATGTCAGATCATCCTCCGGGAAGTGTTCTTGTTCAACGCCAAAATTAGCGCCATCTCCCAACGCGGTTAGAATGATCCTAAAGTTGGCAGGAGGACAAAATTTTGTGGTGGCGCTAAAATTAGCAGGATCTCCCAGATCTCAGATCATGACCAAATCAACGACCACGTTTCATTGCGAGGATGCAACATGCTTGAATGATAAAATTATTGAGCGGTCCTGCAATTGAAACCATGGTATAGCGAAAAAGATATGTGGCGAAAGGTAGTGAATTGCAGGCTCAAAATAAGTGTGAGTTCAAACCGCTTTCGATGGCCCCACAATCACATGCTTATAATACGTCCAATCCAAGAGTAGTGCATGGCCACCCCCTAGAAATTAAGCCTCGTCGCGATCCCGAGAAAAAGAAGTTAATGAAAAGGGAGTGGTGGTTGAAACCTCAACTCACTCCATAAATAGAAGGCGTGGAGGATCTGGCTGTGGAGACATAATTGTCATCCGGAGGTACCCCTATGGATGGATTTTCCTGCACACCCATGCTGAGTTGATTTTGCATCTGACAGGAAGATACATGCAAGTCTAACAAAAGAAGGAACAAACGAAAGGCTTTGAATGCAATGGCCATATCACACCACTGGTAGTTGTGGACTGATCTGAGTATAAATAGATCAGTTCAATATTTTGTTAAGGTCATCAACTGCTTGTGGTTCTATTCTAATGTAGGTTTTATTACAGTAGTGTTGTGACCGGATTTAGTGACTTGTTATGTTATTTCCCCTTATGCTGAAAGGCTCGGGCATGGAGGATCTAGTCGAGTTGTTGTAGTTGCATGATAATGTAGGTTTGATTATTATGCTGTTGTGACATATTTCAGTGTCTAAAACTTGAGTTCAAGAGTGCTCTTGAGCCTGATTTTTTCTTCACCAAGATGCTTGAAAGTCAGATGCCCATGGAAGTATTGTTCACCTCTCTCACTAAGTCTTCCTTCTACTCTCACTTAAAATCAAATCATTGACTGAATTTAATGAGGACCTCACTTCCCTGTGCATTGCTTGTCCAGTTTCTGTGATTAAAATCATTTTTGTATTGAGTTTTGTCCATTTGACCTCCACTCATAAAAACAACATCCGCCAAATTTTTGATGGGTATTGGGCTTATCCTCTTGCAATATGAGGGTGACTCTCAATGATAACACAGTGTAGTTGAGCCATCTAGCCCATTGAAAAATGCTACATGGGACATCCCAGAAATGTCCTCCTTGTTGTTCATTAGTTCCATTGAACCTATCCCATCTCTACCTGTATCAACAAGTCCATCCATTTGGGGGATGTTGGTTGTGTCTGTTTTTCCTTCCATTAACATATAAAGAATTCCTACACCCATCTCATCATTTTCAATGCCCACATCCAAATCTCCTTCGAGTGGGGGGGACAATCTTGGGTTTTAGTATGGGAGGTGGAATTCCTTCTACGTCTATCATTCCTACAGGTAGTTTGGTAGTGTTGTGTGTTGGTTTTCCTTTTGGTTGGAATACATTGAGTGGGTCTAGGGTTGTTCCTAGTTACTCTTGGGGCAACAATGTTTATGAAGGATTCAATATCCCATGGGGTAACACGTCTTTCCCTTCCATATATGGGGTAACACGGATTCAAGATATGCCTCAAACATGTGCCATAAAATCCATCAACCATGTACTAAAGCATATACCATAACATCCGGAAACCATGTACTAAGATATGTACCATAACATCCATCAACCATGTACCAAGATGTGGCTCAAACATGTAAAAATATAGCATAGTACATCTCAAAGTATGTTCCCAATATCCAAGGTGCTCCTCAAACCATATTCCAAAATCATGCCTTAAGCATGTGCCAAACCATCCAAGATATTCCTTAATCTTGTGCCAAACCATCCAATATATGCCTTAAGGATATACCATAACCATAAAAAAAAAATAAAAAATATAAAGCATGTCTTTAGTCATGTAGAAACTCGGTGTATGTGATCACAGACATGCAGACCTTCATCAACTTTAGCAACACGAGAATAATATCTTCATCAAACTTTACCTCAGTCTCGCGGGGATAGTTTTTTAATTAGTCACAAGCCCTAATTTTCAACAAGCATGAATATGTACTTGTAATGAATAAAGGTATTAAAATTGTACCCAATCTTCTTCAATATTTTCTAGGAAATTCCTCCAAGTTTCACTCCTTGAATCGTCCCTAAAAAAGAGTTATAGATAAAATGGCAGACCTTGTTGAATTTTGGCCTATTCTAGATAGCAAACTTATATAGCATGCCATGCACTGAATATTTGATATATGGTTCTAAAAATAACACAAAACATACTACAGATTTTACTCATTCCAATGCAATTGGTCTCACTGAATTTGGATCCTCTATGAAGATGTTATGATTGTTTTTCTTAGAACGCATGTTTGAGACTAGTTTCAAGACTAGTAAAAAACTTTATCTTCCATAGAGTGTATCTCTAAACATACAATGACCCATAAGCTAAATTTTTTACCACAATTACCTTGATATTTGTTCCCAACAGAATCCAAGTTGCGCTATCTTAATCCATATTGAAAATAGTTATAGAGAAAATGGTAAGATGACCTTTAAATAACATACCTTAGAACACACCATCACAAGACTTCATCTTCCCTTTGAATTTTTACCTTCTTCACTTCATCTTCCCTCTAAAATTCATCTCAGATCTACTTGGTCACCTCAGATAAAAATCACTTGAGTTAATGTTACAAATGAACTCATAGGTTCCTTATTTATACTAGATCTAGCACCTTCTTTTTAGGGTCGACTTGACCCAAATCAAATTGAATTTAATTTTTAATGATTATTCCATTAAGGCCGAATTTACCAACATTATCCATAGTGTTTATTTTAATATTCATTGCAATGGGGTCGACTTGTAACTTCTTGTTTGCAACACTTTTTAGGGGTTGACTTGTAACTTTTTTTCCTTAGATTTAGGGATTCTTCATTTCATTTCGGGGCTTCTTCATTTGCTTTCATATCTTATTAATCGTGAGGAACCACATGGCATACCACCTACCATTGGAAACAACATGACGAGGATTATCAATCTATGGATGTGCTACATGCATTTTCAATGTCCTTCATGGTCTTATTATTCAATCAACTTTGGGCTCCATGTCCACACCGTCAAGGCTTCTTAACAACTTAACCACTTGTCCATATTTCCAGGGATTCTTGTAGACTTCTTCAAAGTGTCTTCCCATGAGGGCCATGCTTAGAGATATTCCATAAGGGGACCACTTTGTAGACTTCTCCAAATACACTCATCTCTTGGACTTCTTATAAGGTTAAAATCTAGGGTTTCCATTAATGACAACTAAGTTTCCAACACTAGGCCCATCATTATTTCCAAAAACAAATTAATAAAGGCCATATCCTACTTAGAGGTGAAAGATCCCATAGAAAATTCCTATGTGGAATTTCAGCGCAACTTCCACAATGTTTGAGCCTAAGAAGCTTTGTTAAATACATAAGGTCCTTAGTATCCTTCCTTAATCATGTTAAGAACCAAATATGTAAGTTTTAAACTTGTGAAGTAAAGAAATGTATACATATTTTTAAGCAAAACAAAAATTAATCAATGTCTCATACACATAGTACACAACAATTTACATTGGAAACCCTTAACCAGGAGAAAACCATCCTTCCTTGGTGTCGCACCTCTCAACTCTTCATTGTATTAATTTCACCAGTCACAATACAGTTTATACAATATTTTAGGTATCATGCAACTACCAAAACCCTAATCCATTAATATGAGATTAATTTAGAAACCCGCTACAAATAACAAAAAATGCTAAAATAGAAAAAACTACCCCAAATTTTTTTTTGGGGTGCTACCCTGAACCTCGTCATCTCCAAGCTAGCACCTCGAGCCGAAGGCTTCACCTAAGGTCAAGGGGTCCAAGATTCCCCCCCATAAGATCCCCCTGGTTGATGCCCAACACATGCATACATCGATAGGTGATGGGATTGTCAGATGTTGTCGTCCAATCTAATGCACCCCCCACACACATGCAAAGAATATGACACATACCCAAGAAAATACCCATCAATACAAATGAAAAAATTATAATGTCTCTTGGTAAACCACGTGTAGTCAAAAGATCCCAAAATGAGGCCAAGTTTGGTGGGTTGTAGGTGTTCTTCATGGTGATTGATTTCAAGAAGATTCATTTAGGGAACAAGTCCCTTATTGTGTTGATATTATGGTAGATGCGGGAGGTATTAACCTTCACATGTAACCTTTGAAGAGACTTGAATATTTCAGGAAGCAAGAGAAACCCTAAAACATTGGATAATAATTATAGAAGACAAGTCGGCTCAAGAGATTAATTAATATTGAGTTATTAGTCTCCAAGAAGAAAATTTGGCCCAGTTAGGTGAGTTAGAGAACTATAAATAAAAGGGCGCTAGAGCTCAATTGTCATTCTTGCACTCACAACTGCATAAGACTAGTGGTGCGCAAGTTTGAAGAGAGAATGTAGTTGCAACTAGCATTTTGGTTTTGGTTTGTACTTTCTCTTGGTTATGGTTTGGACTTTCTGCTTGGTCTTTGGTTATTCTTTCTTGGTGCGCTACCCTTGGAGAAATGTATGCTACCTTGGTTGGTTATTGTATTACTTCCGGAATTGTTTTTTCTATCAAGGTTAAGGTGCTCGACAGTGGCCTTTGTGCCTATGGTTGGGTGACAATATTGCTATATTGTCTATGGTGAAACGAGCACACCTAGTTTTCTAACAGGTTATGGGCCCACACTATCTTCGAAAAATCTAACCACTAGAAGATATATTGGGAGGATTTTCTCAGTTACAATCAAAGTTTTGTTGCAACAACAAAACCCTCTTGTTGAGGCACCTTAAGTGAAGAGATTGACCTACTTCCTAGATAGTCTAGTACACCCTAGCCTAGCACACCTCCTGGCACTCTTAATAAGCCAAGGCATCAAGTTTGAGTTTTTGATCAAATCCAAAGGTTGACCAAGTCAAAAAACAAGTTAGAAGGGGATTCTAAGTTCAGAGCATGGAAAACAAGGATTGACCTCATGCTTTCCAACAATAAAGTGTTGGATATCGTGAAAGGAAAGATCATGGAACCACAATTTGAAGTAGGAAAAGAGAAGGAACCTTAGAATGTTGTAGTTATGGAGAAGTTCAAGGACAATGACATCAATTATATGAGTATCATAGTGGACTCTGTAAAACACCACTTGATAATCTACATCTCTCATCTTGACTCATCTAAGAAGATGTATGATGTCCTAACTAACCTACTCTTAGTCAGAAACATTGGACAAGTGATGAGTCTGAATAATGATCTCCATGAAATGAAAATGAATGATGATGACAACATAAAATCATACTTTGTAAGAACCTCTCAGTTAAGATATCGACTACAAGCTATTGAATAAATCATTTCAGAAAAGGAACTAGTAAATATAGTACTCAATGGCCTTCCCAAGACATGGGATGCATTTTCCACAAGCATGAATATAAGAAAGGAGTATCCCACATTTGAAGAGCTTTGGACTTGTTGTGCACAAGAAGAATCAATAATTAGCGCAAAAGAGAAATCCCAAAAGAAATATTATGATCAAGCCTTCACGTCAAAGTTCAAGAATTTTAGGAATAAGAGGAAGTTTGGTTTAAGGAAGAAACCAAATCAAGAAAAGGATATGTCAAAAATACAATGCTTCAAATGTCGAAAATATGGTCACTACAGGAACCACTATCCCTAGTTAAATAAAAGGAAGGAAACACACAAAGAAACAGTTGCCGAAGAAAAGGAACCCTCAAAGAAAGTTAAGCAGGATGAAGCAGACTTATTCTTCTAGTCAAGGTAACAATATTATTCTATAACATAGTTCTTGTACATACTATGTTTACATAGTTCATGCACATATAATGTGTATATATTTCTTAGAACATAAGATGGTCAGTGAAACAATACCTATGGAAGAATAACAAGATAAGGATTGTTATTAAGATGACTAGAAGTCAAGTAATGTACATGAAAAAGATGAAGTACGTTGACAAGATTTGGTGAAAAATTCATGAGGAATATATTATATAAGTAACAACTACAAGATAGGTCGAAATCAATATCAAAATTGAAGAGACCCAGAAGGAGTTAAACCAGAAAGAAGTGAGTAATCAAGAGGAAATTAGAATAAGACTTGTGACACTTTGTAGAAGGCAATAAGGATGCAGACGAAAGCATGGAATCTCTTAGATGGAGGGAGATGGTTGCATAGTTCCAAAAGAAGAGCATGCATTCATGCATGAATCTAGGATTAGGAGGGAGATAATCCTAAATGATATGATCCATTGAAGAATCCGTGAATATTATAAAGTATATTTCCATGTTTCCCATTGAAAGTAGCATTCATGATAAGAAACATGTGTTCAGTTTGAATCTAGAAGAAGTATTCTTTGAAAAGAATCCTTAAGTATCCTTGGTTTTACATCTACATCTATGTTCCTATGATGAAAAGAAAGAAGTTGGAATCTTCAAGAAGGAAGGGAATGGAATATATAGAAGACTCCATGGACTCCAAAGTTAAAGAGGAACATGAGGAAGAACATGAAGATTCAAAGAAAGAAATAAAATCCAGAACAACCAGTTATTATACAAAGAATCATAAGACTACCAGCATGGTTTGAACCCACTATAAGCACTCAAGAAGAAGGAATGGAAGCTGCGATGAGCAACAATATATGTAATAAATTGTGAAAAAGAATTATGAATGGAAACATTGCAAGATTCGAAACTAGAGGTTCTTCTAGAAGGAGGGAGAAGACTATGATGACAACTTGTTCTAGTAAACCATATATACCTCTATATGAGCTATTATATCTCTCGCAGTATCCATGGGTTGGATTTTACATCAGATAAATGTAAAGAGTGTTCTTATCAAATATATTAATTGAAGAAGAAGCATATGTAGAGTAATCTCAAGGTCTTTAAGGTATATCAGAAAGAGACCCATGTAAGCAAATGGAATAATACCTTGTATGGATTCAAGCAACTTGATGCAAATTATCTCATATACAACAAAAGCATGGCAAAAGATTCTTATGATAGAGGAAGTGTATCAAAATGGCTACTCAGAACTCCAAGATGATGGATTGCAAATCCATGGAAAACTCCCATGATGACAGATATGAAGAAGTTGAGAGACTCTAATCTAGTAGACCCATCTCTATATCGACAATTGATTGGCTCATCAATATATTTGGAGAATACTCAACCAAATATTTGTTTTGTGGGACGTTTAAGTTATGATATACAACTGCATGGATTTATTGATTCATATTGAGGAGGGAGTGTAGAGGACAAAAGAAGTGCCACTTGGATATGTTTCATTTTGATCTTTTCCACAATGTCATGGGATAGTAGGAAACAACAGTCTGTTACACTCAACACTGAAGAAGCAAAGTATATTGCATCTTGGGATACTTGTATAGAAGCAGTGTGGCTCCATAAGTTGGTTTTTGAACTGTTTGATCAGGTGATGAATTCGATCGTGATATATTGTAATGATCAGAGCTATGTGAAGCTTTCAGAGAACTCAATGTTCCATGACAGGTCGAATCACATTGAGATCAAGAATTATATTATCCGTGATAAATTCCATATGGGATAAGTGGTTCTCCATTATATCTCCACAGATGAACATATAACATATATTTTGGTAAATCCTCTGTCCAAGATTAAAAGTTTGTGTACTTAAGGGACAAGTTGGGGCTCATGGAGACAACTTCCTTATTGTAAAAGGAAGTGATTACTCCCATTTTGGGAGGGAGTAGTGATATTTTATTGATTTATGGACAAACATTTTCTAGTTCGGAAAATGGTCTAGGTTGGAAGTTCCTTTCTAGTGTGGAAAATGGTTCGAGATTTATGATGGACATGCATTTTCTAGTTCGGAAAATGGTCCATATCAGATAGTCATTTTCGTAATGAAAATGGTTTGATATATTGTTGATGTTCCATAGAAAATGATTACCCTTGTGGATAGTGTGGGGGA
>ML784832.1:467936-483715 GCA_009831015.1 Picea engelmannii
ACTTCTCGAGAAAGACTTGGATATATTTCCTCAGGAAAAAATCTGAAGTCTTTGACAAGTTTAAAGAGTTTAAGGCTCTTGCTAAGAATCAAACAAAGAAACGAATTAAGGTGTTGAGGACAGATAATGGCAGAGAGTTTTACAGAAATGAATTTGAATAATTCTGTAAGAAGTGTGGTATAGCAAGGAAGACGACTACTCCATATACACCTTAGCAGAATGGAGTTGCAGAAAGAATGAACATGACGTTAATGGAAAAATCAAGGTGCATGCTCAGTGGTGTCGGGTTAGGGAAATAATTCTGGGCAAAGGCAGTGAGTACTGAATGTTACCTGGCCAACAAATCACCCTCATCAGCGTTGGATGACAAGACTCCACAAGAGGTATGGACTGGTAAGGAACCTTTTTTCACACATCTCAAGGTTTTTGGTTGTGATGCATATGTTCATGTTCCAAAGGAAAACATGAGTAAGATAGATAAGAAGGTTTAAAAGTGTATATTTATTGGATATAAAGATGATCTCAAAGGTTATAAGCTTTGGAACCCATAAATTAAGAAGGCAATGTATAGCCGAGATGTGGTATTTAGAGAAATGAAGGATGTTGTTAAACAGGAAGCCCTACCAAGTAAGGAAGAACCAGAGAAGATAGAGTTTGATTTAAAGGATGATGAATGAGACTCTACATAAGAACATGAATCAGAAGAAGAAGATCCTCATACTCCAGTATTGAGGATATCTGATCGAGAAAGAAGGCTACCGGAAAGGTATAGTCCATATGATTTCCATTCAAATTTTTCTTTGTCTATTACTGATGATGATCCTAGAACTATCAGGGAGGCAGTGGATTCAGAGGATGGAAATCTCTAGAAAAGGGCCATGGACGAAGAAATGGCATCTTTGGATAAGAATGGGGCTTGGGATCTAGTGGAGTTGCCAACTGGAAGAAAGCCCATTGGCAGCAAATGGGTATTTAAAAAGAAGTTGAATGAAGAAGGAAAGTGGAGAAATACAAAGCTCGGTTAGTAGCAAAGGGTTACTCCTAGGTTGAGAGAATTGATTTTGGTGAGATTTTTTCTCCTGTTTCCAAGTGAACCTCCATAAGATTTTTTTTATCTTTTTCTCCTGCATTTGATTTTGAAATAGACAAAATGGATGTGAAGACAACATTCCTACATGGGTATCTGGAAGAAGAAATCTATATGAAGCAACCAGAAGGTTATGTTGTGAAGGGAAAGAAGGAGTTGGTATGCAAGAAGAAAAAGTCCCTGTATGGTTTAAAACAATCACCAAGAATGTGGTATCAAAAATTTGATAATTATATGCTGGGACTTGGCTTCACAAGAAGCAAAGAAGATCACTGTGTGTATTTTAAATTAATTGGTGATCATTTGATTTATTTGGTCTTATATGTGGATGACATGTTGCTAATAGGAAACAACAAGGAGATTATCCAGGATCTGAAAACTCAGTTGTCCTCTAAATTTGACATGAAGGATCTCGGTGCTTCAAATTTCATTTTGGGCATGGAAATTAAAAGAGATTGGAAAAGGAGGAAACTCTGGTTAAATCAGAGAAAATATGTCGAGACAATATTGTAGAGGTTTAATATGCAGGAATGTAAACCGTTCAAGGTTCCTATTCTTGTTGGTGTAAAGTTAACTATGGATCAGTGTCCCAAGACACATGAAGAAGAGGAGGACATGTCTCATGTTCCATATGCGAGTGCAGTTGGCAGTTTGATGTATGCAATGGTCTATACTAGACCAAAAATTTCACATGCATTGGGAGTTTTGAGCAGGTATATGTCAAAACCAGGGAAGGAGCATTGGACAACAGTAAAAAGGGTTTTCAAGTATTTGCGTGACACTACTAGCTATGGATTGTGCTACGAAGGAAGGCTTGGATTGGACAGAGTGGTGGATATACATGTCTTTGTAGATGCATACTAGTCTGGAGATTTGGATTGTAGGATATCTACAAGTGGGTATGTGTTTAACCTGTTTGGAGGAGCAATAAGTTGGATGAGCAAAAGATAGGTTGTAGTAGAACTTTTAACTATAGAAGTTGAATACATGATAGCCACTCATTCAAGTAAGGAAGAAGTATGGTTACAAATATTGTGTTCAGGTACTAGTTTGGTACAACAAGTTGTAAGGATAGAGTGTGACAGTCAGAGTGCAATTTTTCTAGCGAAGAACTCTACTTATCATTCAAAGAAAAAGCACATTGATGTTCAATATCACTTTGTGAGAGACATGATTGAAGAAAAGAAAGTATCACTGATGAAGGTGGACACTTTGAAGAATGTTGTAGACTCATTAACACAATATTTGAGCACTAAGAATTTCTCTTGGTGTAGAGGATCCATGGGCATTGTTGCCCTGGATTGTTGCCTATGTAACCCTGTAACCCCCTGTATGCAAAGAACACAACAAGTGGGAGAATTTTGGGTATGTGTTATATTCTTTGCACGATTAGTAGCATCTGAGCGTATGTGCCGGGTGTGCAGGGGGGTGCAGGGGGGCGAAGCATCCCCGATAAAACAAATTCTGCATCGGGACCACATTATATTTAGGTGGTTTTTCGACACATGGTTTCTTTGCCAATGGTTTTCTATTTCCAGTTAAGGAATTAGAGTTTTGGACTAATCCAGGTCATTGGGTTAGGGTTTTGGATGTCACTGGCTCCTATATGCATTTTGTATTGTAAACATTGTAACATGATGAATAATATAGAATATGTTGGTTTTCCCGGTTTGGGTTTCCAGGGGAAAAATATATGTTTAATGTTTTAATTTGCCATTGTATCTTTTATGTTCCTTTACTGAATATATGTTTGTAGTAGATATTGTATAAGGTTAAAATATACATTTGGTATCAGAGATTTATTGTCTTCAGGGGGATGCCTTTGTGTTCAAGGGTTTGGCTTGGGATTGTGATAAGCCTTGTTACAGTGGGAGATCTGCGGTATTTTGTTTTTAGGTGAAAAGAAATGGAAAGCAATTCGAAGATGGAGATCAAAACGTTTAGTGGGAAATTTTTTGAGTTGTGGAACCTCAAGATTGAAGATCTGTTGGTGGACAGAGATCAATGGATCGTGGTAGATCCAAGTACTTCACCTACAGGAACTTCTATAGATGAATGTAAAAAGTTGGATCAGAAGGCAAAGAGAAAAATCTGACTGTGTCTCTCTGATTCAGTATTAATGAATGTGTCAGAGGAAGCTACAACCAAGGATTTATGGGAAAAGTTGGGGAAATTGTATCAGTCTAAGTCCCTGGTAAATAAACTATTCCTGAGAAAGAAGCTGTATAACTTGAGGATGAGAGATGGAGACTCAGTGGCAGAGCATTTGAACACCTTCAATATTGTGGTAAGTCAGTTAGTATCTGTTGAGATTAAAATTTCGTATGAAGATAAAGGTATCAGTTTGTTGTGTTCTTTACCAGAATCGTGGGATAGTCTGGTTGTGGCCATAGGTAGTAATAAAACTTCCTTGAAGTTTGAAGATGTGGTCTCATCCTTGTTGTTGGAGGAGATGAGACAGAAAAATATGGAAGGACATAGCACAGATGCATTATTTGCAAGAGGACGTTCCCAGGAAATAAATAAATCTAATTTCTCAAGTGGGAGATCTAAGTCTAAGGGTAGATCTAAATCTCTTGGAAAGTTTGTAAGGGCATGTTGGAGATGTGGAAAAGAAGGGCACTACAAGAAGCAGTGTAGATCCAAAGGTTAGAAAAAGAAGGTATCTGAAGAATCTTCTTCTACAGAAGAAAATACCTCCAAGGAAGAAGGAGGGGATGTGTACTTGGCCTCTTCAAGCACACATGCAGATCATGAGGCATGGTTAGTTGACTCTGGTGCATCCTTTCATATGACACCCCACGGGGAGTGGTTCTGCGAATATGAAAGGTATGATGGAGTTAATGTTTTCTTAGGTAATGATTCAAAAACCAGAATCATAGGAAGAGGAAGAGTCAAGTTGAGGCTCATAGATGGAAGGATTAGAAAACTACCTGGTGTTTTGCACATCCCAGGTTTAGCCATAAATTTGATTTCTATAAGCAAAATGGACAATGTAGGGGTAAAAACAATATTTGAAAAGGAAACCAACAGGATGGTTCGAGGAGAAATGTTGTTGCTAAGGGGAGTTTGGTTTGGAACTCTGTATAAGCTGCAAGGAAGCCCTATTAGTGATGGGTGTAATAGTTCCATTGTTCTTGATATTGGAGTTGAAGAATAAAGAACTCCTACAGTCTCTAGAGAAAAGGTTATGCTGTGGCATCAAAGAATGGGGCATATCAGAGAGAAGGGTATTTGACTACTACACGGTAAAGGTATGGTTGAAGGTATGTCTAACTTCTCTCTAGATTTTGATTTCTGTGAACATTGTCTATATGTGAAGCAGAATCGGGTAAGATTTCCCTCTGGTGCAATGAGGGAAGAAGGAATTTTACAGCTAGTTCACAGTGATGTTTTTGGACCTGTGTCAGTCCCATCAATTGGAAAATCTATGTACTATGTCTTATTTATAGATGACTTCTCGAGGAAGACTTGGATATATTTCCTTAGGAAGAAATCTGAAGTCTTTGACAAGTTTAAAGAGTTTAAGGCTCTTGTTTAGAATCAAACATAGAAAAGAATTAAGGTGTTGAGGACAGATAATGGCGAAGAGTTCCGTGGAAATGAAATTGAAGAATTCTATAAGAAGTGTGGTATAGCAAGGCAAAAGACTATTCCATATACACCTCATTAGAATGGAGTTGCAGAAAGGATGAATAGGATGTTGATGGAAAAAGCAAGGTGCATGCTCAGTGGTGCCGGGTTAGGGAAATAATTCTGAGCAGAGGCAGTGGGTACTACATGTTACCTCGTCAACAGATCACCCTCATCAGTGTTGGATGACAAGACTCCACAAGAGGTATGGACTGGTAAGGAACCTTCTCTCACACATCTCAAGGTTTTTGATTGCGATGCATATGTTCATGTTCCAAAGGAAAATAGTAGTAATATGGATAAGAAGGTTGAAAAGTGTATCTTTATTAGATATAAAGATGGTCTCAAAGGTTATAAGCTTTGGAACTTTGAAACTAATAAGGTAGTGTATATCCGAGATGTGGTATTTAGAGAAATAAAGGATGTTGTTAAATAGGAAGCCCTACCACGTAAGGAAAAAACAAAGAAGATAGAGTTTGATTTAAAGGATGATGAATGAGACTCTACAAAAGAACATGAATCAGAAGAAGAAGATCCTCATGCTCCAGTATTGAGGAGATCAGATCGATAAAGAAGGCTATCGAAAAGGTATAGTCCATCTGATTTCCATTCAAAACTTTCTTTGTCTATTACTGATGATGATCCTAGAATTGTCAGGGAGGTAGTGGATTCAGAGGATGGAAATCTCTGGAAAAGGGACATGGACGAAGAAATGGCATCTTTGGATAAGAATGAGGCTTGGGATTTAGTGGATTTTCCAACTAAAATAAATCCCATTGGAAGCAAATGGGTATTTAAAAAGAAGTTGAATGCAGAAGGAAAAGTGGAGAAATACAAAGCTCGATTAGTAGAAAAGGGTTATTCCTAGGTTGAGGGAATTGATTTTGGTGAGATTTGTTCTCATGTTTCCAAGTTAACCTCCATAAGATTTATGTTATATGTTGATGCTGCATTTGATTTTGAAATAGAACAAATGGATGTGAAGACAACATTCCTACATGGGGATCTTGAAGAAGAAATATATATGAAGCAACCAAAAGGTTATGCTGTGAAGGGAAAGAAGGAGCTAGTATTCAAGCTGAAAAAGTCCCTGTATGGTTTAAAAAAATCACCAAGAATGTGGTATCAAAAATTTGATACTTATATACTGGTACTTGGCTTCACAAGAAGAAAAGAAGATCACTGTGTGTATTTTAAATTAATTGGTGATCATTTGATTTATTTGGTCTTATATATGGATGACATGTTGCTGATAGGAAACAACAAGGAGATTATCCAGGATCTGAAAACTTAGTTGTCCTCTAAATTTGACATGAAGGATCTCGGTGCTTCAAATTTCATTTTGGGCATGGAAATTAAAAGAGATCCATGGATGATTTTAAGGATGGAAATTTATTTTGAAATGTAGAAACCTTGGCGAATCTTACTAATCCTTCATCTGTCAACTATAAATGTTTGGTGATATTTTTGTAAAAATATTCAAATTTCTAAGTATTTTATATAGTTTTTATAAAATTTTGGTGATTTTTAAGGTAAAATAATTTTATCCAATAGAATTTGGGTGAATCATTTTTAAAACAACAAATGTCATTTTTGGAAAAACAATGGAAAATTAGCCCATGAGCGAATTTTAGCCCCTTAAATCATCCTTGAAGAGATCGGAAAAGGAGGAAACTATGGTTAAATCAGAGAAAATATGTCGAGACAATATTGTAGAGGTTTAATATGCAGGAATGTAAACCGGTCAAGGTTCCTATTCATGTTGGTGTAAAGTTATTTGGGGATCAGTGTCCCAAGACACATGAAGAAGAGGAGGACATATCTCATGTTCCATATGCGAGTGTAGTTGGAAATTTGATGTATGCAATGCTCTGTACTAGACCGAACATTGCACATGCAGTGGGGTTTTTGAGCAGGTATATGTCAAAACCAACGAAGGAGCATTGGACAATAGTAAAAAGGATTTTTAGGTATTTGCGTGTCACTGCTAGCTATGATTGTGCTACGAAGGAAGAATGGGATTGGACATAGTGGTGAATATACATGGCTTTGTGGATGCAGAGTGGGCTAGAGATTTGGATCGTAGGATATTTACAAGTGGGTATGTGTTTAACCTGTTTGGAGGAGCAATAAGTTGGATGAGAAAAAGACAGGTTGTAGTGGAACTTTTAACTACAGAAGCTAAATACATGGTATCCACTCATGCAAGTAAGGAATAAGTATGGTTACAAATATTGTGTTCAAGTATTGGGTTGGTACAACAAGATGTAAGGATAGAGTGTGACAGTCAAAGTGCAATGTTTTTGGCAAAGAACCCTGCTTATCATTCAAAGACAAAGCACATTGATGTTCAATATCACTTTGTGAGAGACATGATTGAAGAAAAGAAAGTATCATTGATGAAGGTGGAAACTTTGAAGAATGTTGCAGACTCATTAAAAAAATCTGTGAGCACTGAGAAGTTCTCTTGGTGTAGAGGATCCATGGGTATTGTTGCCTTGGATTGTTGACTATGTAACCCTGTAACCCCCTATATGCAAAGAAAACAAAAACTGGGAGAATGTTGGTATGTGTTATATTATTTTCATGAGTAGGAGTGTCTGAGCATATGTGTCGGGCGCACAGGGGGGCGGAGCACCCCCAAAAAAAAATTCCTGCATTGAGACCGCATTATATTTAGGTGGTTTTCTGGCACATGGTTTCTTTGCCAATGGTTTTCTATTTATGGTTGAGGAATTAGGGTTTTGGACTAATACAGGTCATTGGGTTAGAGTTTTGGATGTTGCTAGCTCCTATATGTATTTTGTATTGTAAACATTGTAACATGATGAATAATATAGAATATATTGGTTTTCCCAGTTTGGGTTTCCAGGGGAAAAATCTCTGTGTAATGTTTGTATTTGCCATTATATATGTTTTGTTCCTTTACTGAATATCTGTTTGCAGTAGATATTGTACAAGGTTAAAATCTACATTAACCTTCACGCGTAACTTTTGACAATACTAGAATATTTTGGGAAGCAAAAGAAACCCTAAAACGTTGTATAATAACCGTAGAAGACAAGTCAGCTCAATAGATTAATTAAGATTGAGTTATTATTCTCCAAGAAGAGAATTCGACCTAGTTAGGTGAGTTAGATCACTATAAATAAAAGGGTGTTGGAGCTCATTTGTCATTCTCACACTCACAAATGTATAAGACCAGGGGTGCGCAAGTTTGGAGAGAGAATGTAGCTGCAGCTGCTGCAACTAACATTTTGGTTATGGTTTGTAACTTTTTCTTGGTTATGGTTTGTACTTTCTACTAGGTCTTTGGTTATTTTTTCTTGGTGCACTAGCCTTGGAGAACGGTAGTCTACCTTGGTTGGCTATTGGATTGATTCCATAATTATTCTATCTATGAAGGTTAAGGTGCTCGGGGTGGCCTTTGTGCCTAAGCTTGGCCGACAATATTTCTATATTGTCTATGGTGAAATGAGAACACCTATTTTTCTAACATATTGTCCTCCAATAACCTTTGTTAAACATCAAGACTTATTATTGTCTCACAAATAACCTACTCATGGTGTCCATATTCCACTTAGAGGTGATTGACACCATGCAAAGGTCATATCTGGTAGTTAGAGAACTCATCCATGGTGCTTGAGCTTGAGAAGAAATGTTTGATGTTGGAGACTCTTTTTCTCTTTTGTCAACAATTTCCAAGGACTCAATATCATTATCTGCGATGTAGTGCCTGCCCGGCCCGGAATGGGGGCGTTACAGTTTGGTATCAGAGCCAAGGTTTCGACGTTGAGCCTAGATGGGCCAGTTGAGTGGTCTTTGGACAGAGGGTTTGAGGAGAAATTGTGTCCGGAGGACCAATTTTGGACCTTTGAATGCTCCTGAGTGTCAAGGAGTTACTTGATCGTGTTACCAAGCTCAGGAGGTATAGCGGTGTTATGAAACCGCAACCAGGTTGGCATCTGGACACAGGGAGAGAGGACTCCACACCAGAAGTGTTGGAGCCATAGGATCTGTTCAGGGAAAAGGATAACCCTCGTGACCGTCAGATCTAGAAAAAATGCGCAGGGTTTAAAAACCCTTTCGAGTTGCACAGGAACATGGAAATCATGATACGCGAAATCCTGAATTCGTCGGGACCGTCCATCGGGGGGACATGTGGCTGTCGGATGACGTTTTAGCACCCAGGAAACCAAAGGGGAAGAACCTTGTTTTCGCAAGTCGCGAAATAGAAAAACCCAAAATTCTGAAACGATATACATCGTAGATTGTAGGAGAGGAACTTGACCGTTGGATCAAGTGGAAGAGTAGATAGTGATTTCAGAATTTTAGCAAATAGAAGTTTGAGATGTGGGAATGCACGAACTCTCGATGCTGAAACCCTGAAATGCCAAAAGGATCTGCGCAGTAAATCCAAGAAAAGTCTAACCATTGGATTTTCGATTGGAATGGACGTGGACACATGGATGTGCACCACGTGCCAATGAGTCGAAAAGACAGGCGAGAGTGGTGGGACTCAATGATGTCACTGAATGTGACGTGGACCCTCCTGAACGTGCCATGTGCCACCGTGGTTAAGGGCGACAACTGCACTGTGGGCCCAGAGAGTAAAGTAAATCGGAATTTCAGAATTTGGGGGTTGGAGTGATAAGGGGTTGGGAGTCACTACATCATGAACCCCCGGGTACCGAAGACCCAAAAACCTAAAGTGTTGAGTCCTGAAATCTTTACTGTAGTTGGCGATAGCTATGATGTGGGCCCAGGGGAAGAGAGGTTGGAAGTTTAGGAGTCAGGAGTTAGAGAGGATAGCGAGTGTGAGAACTTCTGGGGACCAAACCACGAAACCTGAAACCCTGAAGTCCCAAAATCCTAAAATTTTTGAAGGACATAAGAACCGTCGAGGATTTAACTATTGGATCCTCATAGACCAAAACCCCGAAACCCGAAAGCAAGTATGAGAGTCTCGTGGACCAAGAACCCGAAGCCAGAAGTCTTGAAAGCGAGTGTGAGAGTCTCGTGGACCGAGACCACAAAGACAGAAGTCCCGAAAGAGAGTGTGAGAGCCTCGTGGACCAAAACCCCGAAACCCAAAGTCTCGAAGTCCTGAAATTCGCAGTGCCGTCAGAGCTCAGAAAAATTTGTGAAGTCAAAACGTTTTCTCACTCACGTTGGTTTATGAATATTGTGGTTTTGTTAAGGGTTTAAGGCCTGACAAACTTCGGTTGACTGCACGTTTTGTGTGCATATTTCAACGAGTGTCAGGACAGCTGAAAACCAACACCGAGTATGGAATTGGAAGAGGTGCAGATTGCCTCCGAAACAGAGGACGAAAGGGTAGGAAGGAATGTCAACCTGGGAATTGAAGGATCAAACTCTAATGGGCATGGAAAAGAGATGAATAAGGAGGGACATATGATGAAACTCATTGAAATATTGCAGAAAAATGCCTAGGCTCACCGAGATGATACCGAAAGCTCATGAGGGTAAGGGATATACAGGGTGAATTCAATTTAAAAATGTTGAAGATCCTGGAAAGAATAGAAAGGAAATTGGAGAAGGGGAGTGACTCAATCAAGACAGAGAGTCGCAGGACCCCTGAGAGGAAAAGAAGATCAATAAGTTTCATAACGCCTGAGAGGAGAAGAAGATCGAGGGGTGGTAGCAGACATCATCGTCGCTCCCCAAAGAATTTTAGTAGGGAGGCATGCAGTAGTTCAAGCTCGTCCCCTACCAGAAAACACCAAAGATCTGGAGTGGATGAATTGAAGGGAGAGATGAATAAGAATAAGCCTCCTACATTTGATGGAGAACATAAGAAGGAGGAAGATGCCAAAACATGGTTGCTTGGCATGAGGAAATATTTCCAACTGCAGAATTATTCCCCTCATGCAGAAGGAAGAGTTGATATGTATCAATTGAAAGGAAAAACATCCATGTGGTGGGATTAGTTTGTGCAGGTGCAACACATTAGGGAGAAACATATCACTTGGAAGGAGTTCAAGAGGTATTTCAAGAAGAAATACCTGACCAAAAGATATTATGACAGAAATATGAAGGAGTTCTTCGAACTCAAGCTGGGCAGCATGACCATCAATGAATACAAACGAAGGTTTTTGGAACTACTGAAGTATGTTCTGTTCATCAAATATGAGGCTATCACGATTCGTAGATATCTGAGTGGACTTCCACCTTCCATTAGTGACAAAATCCAGTATGATGATCCCAAGACTATGGAAGAAACAATAATAAGGGCAAAATGCTTGTATGAACAACAAAGAGAAAGGCCTACTTTTCAGAAGGCTTGGGATGATCAGAATAAGTTCAGGAAAGAGTAGAGGCTGAAGGGAAACAAGCCTCCCTTTTTCAGAAACAATCCTCAGGGACAACCGTCCTTTAGGGAGCCCAGGAAGGCTGAAGTGGATGAACAAATGCCCAGACCGCCACCTATGGAGTGTTGGGGCTATAAAGGAAACCATAGATACTGAGACTGCCCCCACAGAAAAGATAAAGCGAGAACCATCCACAATGTTCAACAAGCTGAAACAGTGGAGGATATGGGAAATAGAATGCCAAGGATCTACACAGCCCTGGACAACAAGCAAGTAGAATTTCAATCACACATGATTGAAGTGGAAGGTATGATTAACAACCGACCATTTAGTATTTTAATCGATTCAAGGGCTAGCCATAGTTATGTAGATCCTAGGGTGGTGGAAAGTTTGCATTTATCAAGAATAAAACATGAAAAGTCTTGGTTAGTGTAGTTGGCTACAGGAACCAAGAGGAAAGTCGCTGAGTTGGTGAAGTCCTGTCCTGTGGACATGAAAGGACTGAGCACGAAGGCTGAATTGAATATTCTTCCTTTAGGATCTTATGACTGTTTAATTGGAATGGATTGGTTGGACCAATACCATGCCTTCCCGGACTGTCGTAACAAGAGGTTTACATGCCTGGATGAGGACGGGAATCGAAAAATAGTCCAAGGGATTCCTAGAGCTGTGGCTGTTAGAGAAATCTCAGCCATGCAACTGAAGAAGTGCTACATAAAAGGTTGTCAATTATTTGCAGCCTGTGTGGAGGAAGCATCCAAAGATAAAGTCTCAAGGATTGAAGACCATGATTCACTCACAGAGTTCAAAGATGTATTTCAGGAGGTACCTGGACTACCTCTGAAAAGAGACATCAATTTTTCTATAAATTTGATGCCTGGAGAAGCTCCAGTGTTGAAAGCTCCATATAGAATGAGTATTCCAGAGCTGAAAGAGTTGCAATTGCAGCATGAAGAGCTTCTAAAGAAGGGGTACATTCACCCCAACGTGTCACCTTGGGGTGACCCGGTCCTGTTTGTGAAGAAGAAGGATGGGACATTGAGGCTGGGCATTGATTTCTGACAGTTGAACAAGGTAACTGTCAAGAACAAGTATCCTCTGCCAAGGATCGATGATCTTTTCGATCAGTTGAAGGGTGCGAAAATATTTTCTAAGATAGATCTCAGATTAGGATATTACCAAGTAAGAATAAAGGATGAGGAAATCAACAAGACTGCCTTTAGAACAAGGTATGGTCATTATGAGTTCATAGTGGTGCCATTTGGACTGTCAAATGCACCCGCTGTTTTTATGTGCTTGATGAATGGTGTATTCAGGGACTATTTAGACAAGTTTTTCATAGTCTTCTTGGATGACATCTTGGTGTATTCCAAGTTAGAGGAAGAGCATGAACAACACCTGAGACTGGTGTTGCAAGTGTTGAGAGGACACCAACTGTATGCCAAATTAAGCAAATGCTCATTTTACTAAAGGCATATCCATTACTTGGGGCACATTATTTCAGAAGAAGGGATCGCTGTGGATCCTGAGATGGTTGAGGCCATCCGATAATGGTCAGCTCCAAGGAATGTGGTGGAAGTTAGATCCTTTATGGGTTTGTAAGGCTACTACAGAAGGTTTATAACAGGGTTCTCAAAGTGAGCTCATCCTATCACTTCCTTGCAAAGGAATGAGAAAAGTTTCAGTGGACTGAAGAGTGTGAGAACAGTTTCCAGCGATTGAAGCAGCTATTAACCATTGCTCCAATCTTGAGGATTGTAGATCCAAATATGGATTTCGTAGTGTGCATAGATGTGTGTAAGGAAGGGTTGGGAGGAGTTCTCAGCCAAGATGGATTTGTAATCTGTTATGAGTCCAGGAAGCTGAAAGAGCATGAAAATAATTATTCCACTCACGATTTGGAGCTGGCAGAAATCATCCACGCTCTGAGGAAATGGAGAAATTACCTCATGGGAAGGAGATTCGAATTGAGAATAGAACACAACGGTTTGAAATATTTTTTTGATCAGCCGACTTTAAACACTAGACAAATTAGGTGGTTGGAGTTTCTGTGCGAATACGACTTTGATATCAAGAATATCAAGGGGAAGGAAAACAAGGTGGTTGATGCACTCAACAGAAAAGTGCATGACTTACATGCTACAACCATTAGCATGTACATGACTGATATCAAGGGTAGAATTTTGGAAGCTGCAAATGCTGATTTGTAGTACAAAGACTTGGTAGCAAAGCTACAATAGAGCAAGAGACCACAGAAAGAGGGAAATTACATCTTGGGAGCTGATGGATTACTTCTGTATAAAAACAGAGTGTATATACCCAATGTCCAAGAATTGAAGCTAGCAATTCTAAAAGAAATGCATAACGTAACTTATGCTGGACATCCTAGATATCAGAAGACTGTGGCAACAGTCAAAAGCCATTACTTTTGGCCAGGTATGAAGAAAGAAATAGCTGGATAAATCGCCAGATGTATGGAGTGCCAGAACGTTAAGGCTGAGCATAGGCACCCAACAGGGTTGTTGCAACCTTTGCCCATTCCTGAGTGGAAGTGGGAAGTGGTGACCATGGATTTTATTATAGGACTGCCCAGAACAAGCAACCATCATGATTCGATCATGGTTGTGGTGGAAAATCTTACAAAAGCTGCCCATTTTATTCCACTGAAAACCACTCACAAGGCAACAGATGTTGTTGATATCTTCTTAAAAGAAGTGGCACGCTTGCACGGAATTCCTAAAACGATTGTGTCTGATAGGGACCCAAAATTCACCTTGAATTTGTGGAAAGGAATGTTCAAAGGATTCTGGACGAATCTGAATTTTAGTACAACGTATCATCTCGAGTCTGATGGACAGACAGAGAGGGTGAATAGAGTAATATAAGACATGTTGAGAATGTATGTGATGGACAAACCATCAAGATGGGAAGACTACCTCCATTTGGTAGAATTCGCCTACAATAATGGGTATCATGCATCGTTGAAGATGAGCCCATTTGAAGCACTTTATGGAAGAAAGTGCAACACTCCAGTGAGCTGGGATAATCCAGTTGACAGAGCAGTAGTTGGGCCAGAGTTGCTCAAGGAGATGGAGGACCAAATGATAAAAATTAAGAAGAATTTGAAAGTTTCCCAGGACAGGAAGAAAAGTTATGCTGATAAGAACATAATCCACAGAGAATTCAAAGTGGGTGATCATGTTTTCCTGAAAGTGAAAACTAACAAGATTTCCCTGAAGCTGGGAAGTTGCACCAATTTGGAAGCCAGATTTTGTGGGCCATTTGAAATTCTGGAAAGGATTAGGCCAGTTGCATATAATCTTGCATTACCTGCATCTATGACTGTACATAATGTGTTTCATGTTTCATTGCTTAAGACATATATACTTGATGCTAATCATGTTATTGACTGAAATTTGGTTTAGGTGGAACCAGAAGGTGTCCTGCAAGTGCATCCTATGCGCATATTGGACAGGAAAAACAAACAGCTCTGGAATCGAGCTATAGGGCTTGTAAAGGTCCAGTGGACCTGGTACGATCCTGAGGACGTGACATGAGAGCATGAAGATCTTATGCGGGCAGAGTACCTGCATCTTTTTGAAAATTTTGAAAAGCTTGAAGAGACAGTGTAAAGTTGCACTGAGGACAGTGCAAAAATAAGGGGAGGGGGATTGTAATGTCCCCAAGGCCGAGCCCCATTTTAAATCATGTTTATGAAATGAATTGTAATTATGTTTTTTATAGGCTGGTGAGCCAAGTTAATATAAGCTGGTGGGCTTATGTGATTATTAGGCCAGAGAGCCTAAGTGTTGAAGGCCAAGAGCCTGATTGTGTACATGTATCTATGCACATTATTAATAAAAATATAAACACCACCGTGTGCAGACCGACCATGATGAATGAGTGATGCGGGAATAAGCTTCCACAGAGTGGGCAAGGGATTAGGGGCTGGAAGGTGGGAAGAGGGGATAAGTGTTGAGCCTAGGGGCTAAGTCTTGGGAATAATATTTTAATATTATTCCAAAAAGAATGTGAATAATATGCTTTATCCTAAGTTCTTTTGGAAGGACAAGTAACTTCCAAATGGATGGAATGCACACAGTTGCATGAGTGACAAGTGCCAACCTAGGCACATGCAAAGAAAGCGTCTCAGATCAACCATGTTGGGGGGTTCCTCCACCATTCGATCCTCGACTGCCTAGGCATGAACCCGTCCGACCTCTAGAAGAGTCCCCGTGCATCTTCTGAACCGTACATCCCATCCAACCCCTGAAGAGACCTCGTGCCATTCTGAAACCGGGGGGTGAAGTCTGTGTGTTGATTTTGGGGATAGACTGTGTTGATTTTTGGAAAAGCAGATGCATCCTCTGTCTGAGCAGATCCAGCCTGTGTGTGGAGTCTCTATCCTAAAGCCATAACCATGAGACCATCCTATCATTGCTGAGCCTGTTTGGAAAGCTCGTGTCTATTTTCCCCGTTGGCTGTTGTGGCCACATAGTGCTGGACTGCGTGTGGCTTGTTGGATAGTTTGTACAACACTCTCTCCAGGTGAGAGAGGTGATTGAGGTTGGAAGAACAAGTTGCTTGGCCTGTGAGAGACTCTCTCCAGGTGAGAGAGTGCACAGAGGAAGGAGAGAACTTCTGGAAGGAACCCTGTAGCTGCCACAGAGCTCAGAGACTTCTAGTTCGGTATGTTGCTGAAACCCAAGGCAAGGGAGGTTAGAAGC
>ML784832.1:488960-503493 GCA_009831015.1 Picea engelmannii
TATTACCTTCAAATATAGAAAAAATCATATTGTTACCCATCAAACAAACTTGGGTCCATTACCCAAACCTAGGTTCTCCAACTTCACATGGTCATAACTCTCTAACCGTGAGGAGTTATGTGATGTTCTACATACCACCGGAAATGGCATGAAAATAACTATCCATCTAGGATAGCTTCCCTGACAAATTTACTGTCCTTCATCTCATTATTCCACAATTAATCATGTGTTCTCTTACTCCGCAAAGTGTCTTCCCGTGAGGGCTTTCACCAGAAGGGGAACACTTTGGAGTTCATACATATTTACTTCTTATCAACCATGAAAAAACAATAATGAGTCATATTTACATCAAACAATCTTGGGTCCATTACCCAAACCTTTGTGCTACTAGGCTTTCTTCAAGGGTTGACATCAATGACAACCAACCTTAATCAACAAAATCTTTGTTGCCAAGGCCCTTATTTGTTCCTTTACTCTTTCCTTTTGTGTTAATAAGGTATGTCTAGTGATTTCTATAAATTTGAGATTGAAGAATGAGATTTCAATATGGTCTAATGAGCACGAAAAATGGGTAAAAGTTATCTCATCTAGAAAGAACGAGTGGCCTGACAAAATTCTTCTATGTTCCAAGCGCATGGAACCAACCTAAGAAAAATGAATGCAAATTGGTACTAGAAAGTGAGGTCCACTCTTAGAAGTGGTTCTCTCCATGGGTATATGGGTGCAAAATGGAGGCCAAATAATGATAGAGGTATATGGTCAAGGGATATGGTAATAGAGGTAAGAGGGATATGAGAAAACAATAGTGCAATGACGGGGTGTATGATGTAGGAACCAAATGCATAATTGATTGTAAAGCAACATAAAATTAGGAACCCCCTCAGGATATGGCTAGAATATAAATGAAGAGAGGAAAATGGGTCTCAAAATAAAGTCATGATGAGGCTGTATGAGGGTTCTTGGGCCTCCAAGAAATCACAACATGGGCACCAAATGGAAATTGGGTGCTGACTAGGGTGCCTAAGGAGGGTAGGAACTATTGTACACTTTACAAATTGAAAAAATAAAGTGGCTAATGTTGCAACCTAATAGGATCGAACATAAGGCATTGTGATGAAAAAAAGGGTAGTTAATAATGCAAAATGGTATCGTAGGGAAAAACCTATCCTTGTATGCCAGTTCAATAATGCGTACTTCAAGTTCAATGGAAGCCCTCATATTTGTAAAAAAAGGTCCCTGCAATCCTATCAACACATGTAAACTAGAATGTGGGGTCAAATTTGAACAAAAAATGGCATAAAATGATAAAAGAAGCTCCAAAAAGGAAAACGATTTGAAGCCACTTACATGGTCTCAGTGTGAAAATGGATTTTTTTATCACCCAATGATTTATAAAAACAAATTACCATGGTAAAAAGATAATTTTCACATTTACAAAGAGAAAAAATAAGAGAATTTGTGGACAAACCCTCCTCCAAGATTGGACTTCGGGAGCTCATTACGGGATATACATTCAACCAAATTTATATCTGTTAGTTATAAGTAATTATTTGAGTCCCTATGCTTCATTCCATTAGTTCTATTTTTTGTTATGTTGGGTAACAATTTGGGAAAAGGGCTTGAATGCCTCATTTCTCTCCACACGGTCACATGTTGTAGGTTAAGTGACTCCTGACATGTCACGAGTCATCCATGTGAAAACAATTGACAAGGTTAGCAAAGTGGAAATACGTGGAGTTGAAATCAAGGCCTTCTTTAAGGAATCAAATGACCATTGGGCTTGGTCGTCCTAAATAAAAGGTGCAATTTTCTTCAACAAGTGCATGAACCCTTTAGTGATTTTGGCATAGTTGACTTATAGTACAAGAGGGAGGAAAGATGAAATTTTTCTCGAACTTCAAGGGATTGGTGATGATCCCATTCTTGGATATAATGAATCCTAACAATTGGCCATACCACACAAAAGACACACTTATGCAGGTTCAAATGGATATTATAGTATCGACATTGGGTAAAAACAACCCTCTAATGACTAATATGATCCTCATGTTTCTTGGATCGAGAAAACAAATCATATAGGTATGCCTCTATGATACGTTTGATATCGTGAAACACATATGGCATGGCCCACTGGAATGTGGCCCCAACATTTGTAATACCAAATGGAAACTTGCGATAAGCAAATGTACCCCAAGTAAAAATGAAGGCAGTTTTGTGTTGATCTTTGGTTTGATCTAGATCTGATTATAGCCATAGAAACCATCCATGAATGATAATATTTCACTACCAGCACACTCATCAATGATATGACCAATAAAGGGGGTTGGATAATTATCCTTTGGATAGGATTTGTTCAAATCCCTATAATCTACACAAACCCTAATGGTGTCATGTCTCTTCATGACCAAAATGAGATTGGATACTCATTCAGTCAAGGGAACTAGATAGATAAACTTTGCATGAAGAATATTTTCAACCTTTTCCTTAATGGAAATAGCCTTCTTTGGGTTGATTGGCTAGAGATGTTGTCGGACTAGTTTCGATCCTTCAAATTTTTTAGTCTCATGTTTGACAATCTAGGG
Source organism: Picea engelmannii (assembly GCA_009831015.1). Lineage (NCBI taxonomy): Eukaryota > Viridiplantae > Streptophyta > Pinopsida > Pinales > Pinaceae > Picea > Picea engelmannii. Next base: position 491,543 of record ML784832.1, read on the forward strand.
ATCAATTCCAGGCATTTTTTAATAATACCAAGAAAAAACATTGTAGAATTATTTAGATAGGGAAATATAGAGTTAAATTTCATGGGGAGAACAATCAACACCTATCAGGATATGTTCCATGACACCTAGCTTAATGGATATGTCAATGGGTATAGTTTTCAAAATGATTTCCAAATTCCCTTCTAAAAATACATCATGGATCATAATGAGAAATTGCAACCATTGAACATATTCAGGAAAAACATGATTTGTAATACCTTCCTCTAACTATTCCAAATCAGGAAGAAATAATTCATGATGATGCATGTCATTCCAAGGCTCATTAGGTAAAGTCATGATCTCCATGATGGCTTCATTGGCAGGAAACTCAACATCTAGGAAGTCACATGAATTAGGAAGAGGAGGAGTGGCTTGGGAAGGTTGAAGGGACTGATCATATTTCACATCATGTTGAATATATATATTGGGGCCAATAGATGCTAACTAGATCACATGGTAGGAAATATCGACTGCGATGAGAAGCATGGTAGATTCATATGATTCAAAATCCTTGGGACAAGGTACCACCCAAGGATCGAAATACCCAAGGGATCCACTAGTAAACAAAGAAATCATATTAACAGGAGAAATGTTCAGTGAAGAGGATGGTGGGGGGAAATGTATAGTTCCCATCAATGAGGAGTCTTTGAACATACATGCACCAACACTCATGTAAGAAATTTGAGAATCACTAAAAAAGGGTATGTTAGAACCCGCATTGGATCCAACATATGGGGTGCAAAACACAAGTTGGTCAATGGTAACTATTTTCCCTTGATGAGGGAAGCATAAGAATTTAAATATGGACAAGACAACCACAATCATCTCATAAAACAAATTACGCTGGAGTAGTAGATTGTACTCAAGAGTTGCATCAATTACATGTACATCAATGGATATATTCTTACCACCTAGCTCAATGGGCAGTGTGGTGATGATCCCAGGGGGTTGGAACATATGTCCATTGAACACTTTCACTATAGTTAGAGACGTATCAATATTTATAGAGCCAATGGATTTACAAATGACATGGGCATGATACAAGTCGATGCTCCTTTATTAATTATGTTGCAAAGGATGTTCTTCCCCAATACTCTCACATTCATTTGATAAGCAATTTGGTCATAAATCCTATGAATGATTTGACCCGAATAAAAGGTAATCAAGATCAAATTCGAGGGATCAACCCCATCTATCATAGATAAAAAATATTTCCACTTCATAGGGAAGCTTTGGAGGACTTTGAGGGAAGACATAACGAATGGTTTTTGGGCCAAGTCTTCCACAATATTGTAGTTGTGGGAGGCACATGCATTTGGATTATGTGTTGTATGTCAAAGAACCCCCTTCATGGGGTGAAGTAATGTGTCAAAGGATGGATTCTCAATATAAAGAGGGCCACCAGGATAGGAAGAGAAAGAAGACTCATGTGTGGAAGGAGTAGTCTCAGTATTTTCATAGTTTTGTGCTCGAGTTTGAAGGGAGAATATCTAAGAACACATGAAAATTGTAGAATTCAAGGATGACTCCTCATATGGAGGGTTACTTTCCATGCCTCCTTGCGAAGGGGTGATATTTTTTTGTAACCATTTTCTAAGGTTGAGGGGGGAAATTATGAGTTAATACAACAGGTTGTTGGGGGACCTTTTGTTGTGCCAAGAAACAATGGACCTCATCCTTCTGAGGACATTGATGAGTAGGATGGTCCTCCCACAAATTGTGTAGGGGATTCAAATCTTGTTATTCTCTTTTGTGCCCCCTTCCATTGGTTGTTTTGGGTTGGAGAGGTCCCTTACTCCGTATTGGAGTTTTTCTTCTTGTTCCTCTTCTTCCCTTTAGCTTGTTGAGGATTCTTTGGTTGCATGGATTGCTTTGAATTCACCTTGGGGTTGTATGTGGGGACTGGGAAATTTTGATCAATGGGCATAGTAGCTGATGGGTGTGGAAAAATAGACATGTGACCCATTTGGTAAGATATACTTCCTATATAGGCATGGGATACATAACCAACCATACCATTGACATGGGGTCTTGGGTTTGGTTTTCCTGGATACTTTCATGGTTGAGGAGCATGTGGGATGATATCATATAGAGTGAAAGACTGAGAATAAATCATATCTAAGTGGTGGTCACATGACATGGTCTGATCTTCAGTAGCCACCCCTTCCATAGAAACATCCTTGAAAATGCAGGGTAAGAGAGACTTGGTGAACCACTTCATCAAGAGTTGGTCTAGAATCTAGGTATTGATCATCCTACATATTTGTCACCACTCATGTATATGATTGGACATGTGGGTGGAAGTATCTTGACACAACAATGTCAATATATTTGATCCTATATCATACCATATAGGAAATTGATAATGTGTGAGAAAAACCATAGCCAAGTCATTGAAAATATTGATGGAAGTACCCTTTAATTTAATGTAACAATTGTTAGCAGTTTTGGTTAAGGATCTTTGAAAAATGTGAAACCTTATACTGTCATCCATCAAGGATTTGGATGAACACCACAAACGATATGTCATGATGTGTGTGGATGGGTCTTCTCCCAGATTTCTGTCGAATTTTGACATGTCTGATGGGATCTTTGTAGGTATGAACGACCATGTGGGATCATGGAAAATGGGGTTATTTGTTAGGAATGAAAGATTAGTAAAGTATAACATCACTAGGAAACATAATGACGCGTGACAAAATTAATACTAGTATAAGGATGAAGCTCTTGGAGTCCCAGATGAACCTTGTTGTCCCCCCACATTTTTTCTTCTATAAGAATATCATGTGCCAATAGGGTGATTTCCCCCATGAATAAAAGAACTTCCATGAGCATGAATGCTCCCAGGACTAGATATGACCCCAGGGGAAGGCACAAACCTTATAGAAAACTGAACTCCTAAAAACAAATTGTCCCAAGGGAATAAACCATTGGGACTAGAGGTAGGGAGAAAGGGGTAACTTCCCCACTGTGGAAAGTGGCCCCCAAGGACATGATTTCTGCCAGGCAGAATGGTGTAAATGGAAGTGAAATACGTTCTACCCCATGATATATTGAATCCCCTAGAAACATGGTTTCCTCGAGAGTAACTAATAACATCCCTAGACCCACTTGGTATATCCCAAATGAAAGGAAAATCGACACTCGACACTACCGAGCTACTTGTAGGAATGGCAGAGGTAGAAGGAATTCCACCTCCTATGCTCAAACCNAGAAGAAGATCCATATGTGGGCATCGAAACTGATGAGATGGGTGTAGGAATTCTTGCTATGCTAATGAAAGGAAAAGTGGACACAACCGACGTCCCCCAAATGGAGGGACCTGATGACATGGGAAGAGATGGGATAGGTTCAATGGCACTAATGGATGGAAAGGAGGACATTATTGGGATGCCCCTATAGCATTTTTCGATGTGCTAGATGGATTGGCTACATTGGACACACTCAGATCCAACATGATGTAATGTTAATTGAACAAAGAAAAAGTCTCACTAAAAATTTCCCTTACTTAGACAAGTATAGGTGTGTTAGGATTAGTCAAAGGAGGGTTTAAATTTGGTGGAGGACTATCATTGACCACTTTGAATTCAAATTCCAAACTCTCTTAGTAATATTTGTTTAACTCTTCAAATTATTTTTCACCTATCTCTTACCACTTAAGAGGTGGTTGAACCTCCGTGATGGGCTCAAGTCCTTGTAGTCAATGGGAATAATGATGTGATCATTCAGACATGTTGAGTAGAATGTGTCAATATTTTAACAACAATCAAACTAAGGATGACTAAGACATGGAATAAAAGAGAACAATTGTAACAAATTCAAGCAACATCAAGTAAACCGATGGCTCACACAACCTTCTAAAAACCAACCCTTTGGGGAGAGGAAGCCCCCACAAGATTTTCTAGATAAGGTATGAGGAGTGGTTAGGATGATCTCTGTAAAAAAAAACTGAATGGAAAAATTACCCTTTAGTAAGGTGGGCACCTTCTGGGGAAATTGTGACCATGATCGAACATCTTCCCCAAGTACTAAAGGCACATCCCACATGTAGTCACCTCTCTAGCTACTTGGGAATGGTCACTATGGATACCACCTTACAATCAATGAGCGGGAGAACCATCATAGGTCTGAACACATGTAAGGGAAGGGTAACTAATCCCAAATCATCATAATTTCTACCTCACAGAGAGGTGTCAACATTAACTAAACTCCCATATACGTAGTAGTCGAATCAATATCGCAAACACCGAAACAAGTAGAGAGGGGTAATCACCCTAATTTCCCCAATGTGACCTCATGCTTGAATCCTATGTTAGAGGATATTCCAAACATACTGGTTGAAACAATGGATTTATATTGTGTTTAGTGATTCTAGGTTTCATTTCGTGGCCTTGGAGAGTTCACTCTCCAATCCTATTCCAAGGCCCTAAGCCTAGCTTATTTTGGTTTGCTATCAAAGGAAAAGAGTCTAGTAAATTTTAAATTATAAAATATTTTTCTTATGGATGTTTTTAAGTCAAGGAAAATAGAATAAACTTTAAGTGATGGTATGACTCTTCACCAATCAATGAAATGCAAATATTCCAATGCAAATCATTCAATTCAATGAATTTTAGCTATGGGAGGGAAAGAGGCCTTTTTTCTTGAAAATTTCACATTAAAACCTCACAATCCCCCAACAACCATGAAATACAATCCAAAACCAACATGAGATCTATGAACCAAACACCAAAATGCACTTTTTTCCAAATGCTCAAAATATTTATTTATGCAAATTTTGTCTTTTTTTTTTTCAATGAAAATGCAAAACGTTTCCTAATATAAATGAGAAAAGAAATATGCAAATTGAAAAAAAAATAATAAACCAACAAGGGCTATAGGAAATTGGTAGTGATGCATGAAATCTCACTCCAATGTCTCTACTGAAATCACATCCCAAAACTCACAAGGAAAATGGATCTAGCAATGTAAGACTAGTTGCAAAAGTAAACACAAGCAAATGCAACTAGACATGAAACACTACTTGATCTAATCATATATGTTGGGTATACATCCAACTCAACAAGTCACTAAATTGTATGGAAGTGAAATAAAAAAACCCAAACAAATAATTCAAGAACACCTCAAATAAAAAAATAATATCTAAGGTGACCCAAAAGGGCTCAAACCGAGAGAGGATCCAAAGACACAGATCAAATACAAACTCCTCGGATCAGATACATCTAGATTTGATCAGGAGAATTTTGAAAATTTTTCATTTTTTTTTCCTACAAGAGAGGTTGTGAGTTTCTTGGAATGCAACAAGCGACTATATGTAGGAGGTTTCTAGTCACTAGTATTTCAATGAGTGACCTGTCACTCTATCCTCGACTGCAGAAAAGAAACACTCTACAATTGTTTTGAAAAATAAAAAAGATATGACTCATATATGCTAGATTTGAGAGATATAATCTCTAAGGTATTTCTAGGGAAGATAATGCCTAACTCAAAAACAAATAACGAAGGAAAACATGCAAGGGAATTCAAACTAGAGAAGAATCAAATATTCTTCCCCAGTGGAGTCGCCAGTTCTGTTATGGAGAAAATATCACTAATGGGATAGCAATATCTCCCTAGGATCTACCTTTTGATCCTAGATAGACAGTGGGATAGAATTCTATGGATTTTCCTAGAAACAAGAAAATAGATTCACAATTACACCAAGAGATGGTAGGATGGAATACCTTAATATTGAAGACATTCCTCGTGTATCCTAGCTGCTATAGTCCTAAAGTTCTATCTCCAACTCCTACAACTTGCTTCGTTTACACAAGAGATAAAAAAATGCCTTTATACTTCTCCTCTTAACATTAGAATCCTAGATCTAGCTTGTGTCTAATATGATATATGAGGAAACAAATTAGATATACATATTTGCAAATGGAATACAAATATTTACAGGGGAAAACCAATGATCTATTGATTAATGTGAAAACAATACATCAATGAACTTTAACTCTAGGTGTATATGCATTCCTCCTTGCCCCTTTATCCTTGCTCCTCCCCATATTTTCAACCAAGCTAGGAAACCTGACCACAATTGATATTGAATGGAAGAGCATGTTGGCGAATGATTCTTCCTCCTCATGCTCAATATTTGCCTTATACATATTCTTGGAAAAGGCTTGGGAAAGCTTCTAGATCTTCTAGAAACCAATGGAGACTTGAATTCTATGAGTTACAAGGCTCATTCCATGAAGAACCAAATCATCCATCACTTACCTCTTTGAAACTCTCTGAATCTAGAAGGTTACATGGGAGGTCAGTTGTCATCCACTGCTGACAAGCGACAGGTCACTAGTTGTACATTGATACGAATTTTATGAGCATAATGAAATGAACATAGATTATTATTAATAGATTCTTAACACAGAATAATAGATATATAGTAAAACTAGTTTTTATTCAATAAGGAAATAAGCTGAAACTGTAAAATGCAGTGGAAAACAAGCTTGTTGGAATGGTAGTGGCTTATCTCTAAGAAGGGATGTGACAATTGCGCTCATTATAAAGAAGATGATTAAAATGAGGCTTTGAAGGCCTTTTTACAATAAACAATAATTCCAAAAACCATAGACATTCCAAAACCTAACCCTAGGAGATCAAGCGCCAAAAGTCATGTGGGCCCTGTTGGGGTAAGTTAGTACATCAACTTCCCGGGGTCGTAACTTTTACATACAAACTCCGTTTTAGGCGCACGATAGCCCATTGGAAAGGTCTATATGAGGACTACACATTTTTTCGTCAGAATCTAACTCTACCTATATTTTAATTGTGGCGATCCCTAAAAACGTTGTTTAGGGCCTCAAAACAGCCCCAAAAACCAGGGACCCGAAAACTAGGAAAAAACTGCCAAACTAGAAAACTACCAAAATGAGCCATTTGGAATAGGTGGGAGGCCACAAATATTCATATGGATCAATACTCCACCATTAGTAATCAATGGTATCCATAGCGTTGAGTTCCCCCATCGGATGAGGAAATTTCTGTTGAATTTGGCCTTGGGTGAGCCACTTGCCTTGGTGCAGGAGCTGCCCTGCTTTGACAACTCGATAAAGATGGATCCTTTGCTGACGATTTCCCTTGACTCGTGTGTCCACAATATGATCATTGGACGATTTTTTTATGAAATTGGGGTTGAGATATATTGGTGTCAATGGTTCTTCTATCTCTGAGGTGTCCGATGATGGTGGGAAATAAGGCTGAAGGAGATCCACGTTGAACATTGGGTGCATGCCAAGGAAAGGAGGAATGTTGAGCTCAAACGAATTGTCACCCATAGCCTTGGTGATGGTGTACAGTCCATAATGGAGTGGGAGAAGATTCTGATGGGGCCCTGTAAGGTGTTCTTTATGCAACTGCAACCATAATTTTTCCCCACCTGAAACTGATGTGGCACCCGATGTTGATCATGGTGCTTCTTGTACTTGGAATTGGACTTATGTAAAATATTATGAACCTGTTGGAAGATGTGTTGGATATTCTCAATGAATCGGGTGTCTTTGTCAGCTTCAGTTGGAGTAGGTGACGACTCGGTCGGGGTGGCCGCAAGGGGTAGTGAAATATCCATGGGACCCAATGGTTGGAATCCCAAGCCCACCTGAAAGGGACTATAGTCAATTGAGTTATGTAGGTATCGGTTGTATCTATGTTGAACATAGGGAAGAATCTCATCCCATGTGTGGGGGTTCTTGGAATTGTACATGTGCAAGATATGCACGATCATTTGATTTATGACCTCGTTTTGGCCATCTGTCTGGGGTTGGAAGGCCATGGGTTTGGTGAGCTTGGTGTCCAGTAGTGACTAGAGGATTGACCAGAATGTACTGAGAAAACAAATGTCACAGTCTGAGACAATGGTTTTTGGGATTCCAAAATGTACCCAGAATCATTCAAATAAGATCTTGGTAGTGGCCTCTATTGTGATGTTCTTATTAAAGGTGACTAGAATCTCCATCTTAGAAACGTCATCAACAACAAAAAAAACATAGTCATTTCTCCTCTTGGTGAATGGGAGGCCTGACATGTAGTCCATTGAGATGGATTCCCATGGCTTGGCGGGGGTATGCAGAGGGGTGTACATGCCCTGTTTCTTAGTGGTCAGTTTGGCAATAACACAGGCAGTGCATGACCTAATATACTTGCTGACATCCAGTCGAAGTTTCATCCAGTAGAAATGTTTCTACAACATAGCCATTATCTCTTCTAGGCCAAAGTGCCTTGCCACCCGACTGTAGTGCGATTCCCAAATCAGCTTCGCTCGCTCACCTTATGGAACACAACTATGTCCCAGACAACACAACATCCCATCCTGAAGATGGAAATTTGCGACAACTGAGTTTATGCCCAACATTTGGTAGGTGGTGGAAAATTATGGGTCTGTCTGATAGAGTTGGGGCCATCCATAGGTATCATGGTCGCAAGAGTCTAGAACCATGGTGAGTGTCATGACTGGCGGTCGACTGAGGAAATCAATGACTCAATTGTTAATTTATGTTTTATACTTTATGTTAAGGTGGAATTGTTGCAAGCATGTGGACCACTTTTGATGGAATCATGTTGAAATTTTCCTTGTGTCTGCATGAACTGCAATGGCTTATGATCAGTGTGGATGACTCTCTTCTTCCTAAGAATGTAATGTCTCTACTAGTGGCAGGATTTCACAATGGAGTACATTTCTTTTTCATAATTAGGGTACTTACGAAAACATCTAATAGTGTCTCAGTATGATAGGCCACGGGGTGGCCATGCCGAGTGAGAACGACACCCACAACATAGTCTGAAGAATTTGTATCGATGTCACAGGGTTATTGTAGGTCTGGTAATGAAATTGTTGGGGTTGATCACAAGCATTGTTTCAAATCATCAAACTCTTTTTGTTGGTATGGGAACCACACAAATTTTACCTTACCACCACCCTTGGTTACTTGGATGAGGACACGTGCAATATGGGAGAATCCCAACATGAACCTGTGATAGAAATTGGAAAGGCCCAAGAATCTCTGAAGCTTAGTGAGTGTGGTTGGGGCTGGCTAGTCCTGGATGACATGGATCTTGGTTGGATCCACATGTACACCATGCTTATCAATGATGTAGCCTAGGTAGTGGACCTTGTCCATGCCGAAGGAGCATTTTTCGAAGTTGGCATATAACTTATGTTGTTGTAGGGTGTGCAACACCTGCTGAATATGCTGCAAGTGTTCCACCCAAGTCTTATTGTAGATGAGGATGTTGTTCAGATACAACACTACAAAAGTATTGCTGAATGGTTGCAGGATATCATCCATCATCCTCATGAAAGTTGTTGGATCATTTTTCAAACCAAAGGGCATGACCAACCATTCAAAAATAAATTCTTTTGACTTGAAGGCGGTCTTCCATACATCTGTCTATTCTATTAGGACCTGGTGGTAGCCAGAATTCAGATCAATATTGCTAAATTATTTGTCCCCTATGAGCTGATCAAGGAGTTCGTTGATTTGGGGAATTGGGTGTCAATTCCTGACCGTGATTTTATTCAAGTCATGGTAATCAATGCATAGTCGCCAGGTTTCATCTTTCTTTTGTACCATCATGATTGGGCTCTCACAAGGTGATGATATGGGATGGCTGTGCCCCTTGTGGAGAATTTTTTGGATATGCCACTTGATCTCCTCATTCTCTAACAGAGAGAGAAAGTATACTGGCCCATTGGGTAGCGATGCATTGGGGGTCAGATCAATGGGATTCTTGACCTGATAGTGCAGAGGTACCCCGGTAGGTAAGGAGAATATATTTGAGTATTCTTACACAACCTTATCCACTTGCTTCCTCTATGTGGAGATGTTGGTCATGGAGGCCTTGGATATGGTTGCGATCTTTTTCTCAATCTGATAGCGAATCACAAAGAAGATGAACTTCCTGGTCTAAGAGATGACCTTCCTGCATTGCTTGGCAGAGATCAAGGAAATCACACTAGGTGGGATAGCCTCAGGTATCCCACACAATTTCTTGTTCAAAGTAATAATAACATTGTGAGGCCTAGAATCATATATAGCATGAAGCTTCCATAAATATGGTTGGTCCAAAAGAAAATTACAAACTTCAAGAGGAGAAACATCACACAATACCTCGTCTCTGAAGGGCTTGATTTCATACGACAGGTGACATTGTTGGTTGACACAGAGATTGTTTCCTTGGGCTCTTATGGAAGTCACACCACTTCCCGATATCTTTCTTTGTCTTTTCGATGTCCTTCTTTGCTTGTGGTTTGGACTGGTGGTCCTGAGGTTTTCCATATTTGATCTATCCTTTGTTCGATGGGCTGGGTCCACCCTTTCCTTGCTTTTGTTGTGAGGGGTTCCTAGGCCCAAATTTTTGTGTCTTTTGTTTAAGCTTCTGCTTGATTTTGATGACATATCGGTAGGCCGCGCCTAAGGACGAGATGTCCAGAAACTCCATTTCGGCTTGGATGTATCTATAAAAATTGTTGCGATACTTGAGAACCAGATGTAGCTTAGAATATTTGATATCCATCTTGGTGCGCAAGGTATGGAAGATATTTGTGAACTTGGGCACTGCTTGGTCTCTTTCCTGCCGCAGTGTGGTCCATTTTGTGTATAGGTCATCATAACTTCCGACTGGGTAGTATTTTTCCTTAATAACATCCCTGAAGGACTCCCAGGTGACCATGACTATAAATAATGAGGGTTCCTCTATTTCCTTTTTCTCATAGAAATTTTCCCACCAATCTTTGACATGGGGAATGACTTTTAGGAGCGCAAAAGTAATATTTTATCTATTCGATAAGTTATGGAAAGAGAAATACCCTTCTAGTAGATTCAACCATTTTTCTACAACATTTGTGTATATTTGACCTTCAAATATAGGAATATCAAATTTTATTTGTACCTTGAAGGGGGCAGTGCCTCCATTTGAGGAAGATGTGTCACTTGTTGTTAGCCGCCGAAGTATGGTTCACCAGATTCAATTAATAATAAATAATACAATGAAGGAGAGTATCGTTCAGGGGGTCTACTTAACCTAGTAGATATTATAACAACACTTGCAGGATTTTGAGGTACCTGCTAATCATGTCGTTGTACATTATGATTTTCTGATACCTTTGGAATTTCTTTTTCAGTGATCTCATCAAGCACTGTGTATTCTAGTTTTTCTTTTTCCTATTTCTTTCCCTGCAACTGATCTTTGTACATGACCTTCTCATTGAATATGAAATCTCTAATCCTAATGATTTTTTTATTTTCATAATCCCATAAGAGATAACCAAAATCATTAACATAGTATCTAATAAAGGTACACTTCTTGGATTTTTCGTCAAGCTTTGTTCTATTTTCTTTATCAATATGGACAAATGATTCAAAACCGAAAGTCTTCAAAAAAGAATAGTTTACATTTTTTCCTGTCCATACCTCCTTTGGAATTATACCATCCAAAGAGATTAAAGGTCCTTTGTTTATTAAGTAAACAACAGTATCTACAACACCTTCCCAGAACTGTAAGGGAAAACTAGCATGCAATCTCATACTCTTTTCACGCTCCATGATTGTCCCGTTCATCCTTTCTAACACACCATTTTCTTGTGGTGTTCCTAGAATTGTATTCTCTCTACGAATATCATGGTATGAATAGTAATAATCAAAATCCTTGCTACAATATTCACCTCCATTGTCTTATCTGAGACACTTCAACCTTTTTCCTATCTCATTCTCAACCAAAGCTTTCCATTTCTTAAAAGTATCAAAAACATCATATTTTTGTCGAATGCAATAAAACCAATTTTTTCTAGTTGCATCATCAATAAAAGTAACATAATAACAAGAGACACCAAGAGATGATACCTGAGCTAGTCCCCATACACCTGTATGCACAAG
>ML784832.1:546481-564655 GCA_009831015.1 Picea engelmannii
ATTGGAATTGTAGATGTCAATTCTTGAGATTGAATAAGGATTTTTTTGTCATATTTATTTATTTATTTTAATTTAAAAAGAATGATTGGAATTGTAGATATCAATTGTTAGGATTGCACAATCAAAATATAATGAAGGTTTTTAGCACATTTAATCCATTTTTGCAATAAAAAATATAGAGAAGTAGGGACAAAGGGGTAACTTCCCCAATGTGGAAAATGGCCCTCGAGGACAGGTTTTCCCCCAAACACAATGGTGTAAATGGAAGGGAAAGATGTGTTACCCCATGGGATATTGAATCCTCTAGAAACGTTGTTGCCCCAATAGTAACTAGGAACAACCCTAGACCCACTCGATGTATTTCAACCAAAAGGAAAACCAACACACAACACTACCAAACTACCTGTAGGAATGGCAGAGGTAGAAGGAATTCCACCTCCCATGCTAAAACCCAAGCTTGTCCCCCCCACTCGAAGAAGATTTGGATGTGGGCATTGAAACTGATGAGATGGGTGTAGGAATTCTTTATATGTTAATGGAAGGAAAAGCATACACAACGAACATCCCCCAAATGGATGGACTTGATGATACGGGTAGAGATGGGATAGGTTCAATGGAACTAATGGACAACAAGGAGGAAATTGCTGGGATGTCCCATGTAGCGTTTGTCAATGGGCTAGATGGCTTGACTACACTGTGTTTGCACTGAGAGTCACCCTCAAATTGCAAGAGGATAAGCCTAGTACCCATCATAATTTTGGTGGATGTTGGTTTTATGGGTGGAGGTCAAATGGACAAAACTCAATACAAGAATGATTTTAATCACAGAAACTAGACAAGCAATGCACAGGGAAGTGAGGTCCTCATTAACTTCAGTCAATGATTTGAGTTTAAGTGTGAGTAGAAGGATTACTTAGTGAGAGAGGTGAACAATACTTCCACGGGCATCCAACTTTCAAGCAGCTTGGTGAAGAAAAACTCAGGCTCAAGAGCACTCTTGAACTCAAGTTTCAGACACTGAAATATGTCACGGCAACATAATAATCAAACCTACATTATCATGCAACTACAACAACTCGACTAGATCCTCCATGCCTGAGCCTTTCAGCATAAGGGGAAATAACGTAACAAGGAAGTTGATTAAAACTGGTCACAACACTATTGTAATCAAACCTACATTACAATAGAACCACAACCCTCAACTGGATCCTCCATGCCCGAGTGTTTCAGCACAGTTTAAACAAAGAGATGAAAGAAGTTGACTTCTATTAATGTGAAAGTCTCAAATCTGATACATAACGAGAGAAAAGTTATGGCATCAAAATTACACAGTAGGGAGCTTGGCTCAACCAGTTGATGACCTTAACAAAATCTTGAACTGATCTATTTATACTCATATCAATCCACAACTACTAGGGGTGTGATATGACCATTGCATTCAAAGCCTTTAATCTGTGCCTTCTTCTGTCAGACTGTGCGTGTATCTTCTTGTCAGACGCAAACTCAACTCAGCATGGGCATGCAGGAAAAACCGCCCATAGGGGGTACCCGTGTTTAGGCCTTATTGTAAGGGTTTGAAAAGTATAAATAAAGGGGAATGTATTGTAGAAAAGGAGCGAAGTGAATGTAGTTCTATGTGACAAGGGTTTCGTTGTGCAAAGGAATGTATGTGCGTGACTATGATTTTGTAGAAGGTGCAAATGTTGTGATACAGGGTTTTGGGTATGTGCATTTGACCTAGTTTTGGAAGGAGGATCTGGTGCTCAGTGCATATATCTTTTGTCTAGTGCGGAGCTCGACTCTGTGGCTTAGTGCACAGGAGTGAATGAATGTAATATTTTGATGAATAATAAAGAGGTGAAGCGGTTTGTGGACGTAGCCCCACCCTGGGTGAACCACGCATATCTGGAGTCTCATGGTTTTCTTTGTGAAATGTTATCTCTGTTATGTTTTTCTTAGTGCTTAGATTAAGATGTGTAATGGATATGTATGTGTTTCTTAAATGTTTTGCTTATGTTAAAATGCTGGATCTGATTCACAGTGCTAAGTGCTAAGTGTTCAAGGTGCATAATCGCTTGTTGTTACTATGCTATATCTATCTTTGATTATGTTCTGCGATATTAATAGGGTTAATAAACTAATGCATGTCACTTCCTAAGCATTAACATAATATTCTGCGAAGTGTTATTATCACAAATCTGTGTCCCAACTTGGTTATAGAAACCTACGTTATGTAACCCCCCTGCTTCTACCTCGGGTGAGACTTCGCCTTCTTTGCAGGTGTTGTCGAAAGGGCTAGTAGTCGGGGTTTTGTTAGTGCGTTGTTAAGAGTTGAACCATAGTTCTACCCATGTCCCAACAAATGGTTCTGTTGTCGGTACCTGGAACTGTGATTGTTGGGAACTGAAGTAAAGAAAAAGAGAATCTCTGTGTGTAGATCTATTGCTGAAGTGTACAGTACTCTACTTGAATTACGAAGATTTGTGCCAAGGTAAGCTGATTTGAAGATGTAATGTTCCCTCAACCTTAACCCCACTTGGCTGGGAAAACGTTACTGTGCGGAACAACATCATTCTCATACTTAATTAATAACATGCATTTAAGTCATATTAAACACATTTAACTCAGAGTAAGCACAAGATTACTACTAACATAAATAATCCTTGGCATTAACAATAATTCATATGCACAACAGGATACATGATACATATAAGCATCACAGGCATGCAAAACATAATATTAAGCAAAAGTTGATACTTATCTTTGAAACCGTGGTAATTCCACCAACCACATGCAGGCCTTCCACGAACCTCCCAGCCTTAGACCACGCTACTCATCATGCTTAGTAGTGGGTCACCCCCGAGCTGGGACTAAGCTCCAACCAAGGCAAGGAATCCTAGTCTAGGCTGAGGTTACAGGGAAAACTGTACAGAATAACCAGAAGGATTCTTCCCAGGATGCCTTCTTATGCCCACTACTCACAGACTCTCATTCCCCACATGCTTGTTCCACCTGGGAGTATACACCTTCACAAACATAGTCCATCAGTGCTTCACCTCCCTCTTAGGGTATCGACAACAGGTTGGATTAAGAAGTCTTAGAGCTCCATAGCTAGTGATGGATTTTCTTTGGAAGAATACCACTTCCCAGTAGACTCCTTCACCTGGAAAGAGTGTTACACACAGGCCAGACAACCTGTTTCCTTCAACTTGATTTCCAAAAAAGTTGGGCAACCATGAGGCTCCACATGAACATACAATAGTCTGCAAGCCACACACAGTCAAGCACTACGCGACTACAATAGTCCACTGGAAACATAGACACGGGCTTCCAAAAAAATGGTGACAGACAGATGCTACATCATAACAAGGCTCAACAATTATGGGGCATTCTGTTTTCCCCAACCAACAATACAAGACAGACTCACGGCTCAAGTTTCAGGGATGCATGAGGTTGTACAGAGATCCCACACAGAGACTTAACAGTTCAGGTAAGGATTCCCTAGAACAAACACCGAAACAGAGTTCGATCATGGACACCCGTGAGTTTAGACGGAGGATGGAGAATGGGAGGTCGAACAAAAACTTGATGGTTTTGATAGAGGGTGTACCAGATCCTCCAGAAATCAACATAGGCCTTTTTGGTTTTCCCCCGTGTTGTGTGAGGGTATTCTTGCAGAGGTCATACGAGATTTTCAGTTCAGACCGTCGATGGTAGAATGGAGGAGGAACCCACTCAGATGCAACCGTCGCTAGAAAGGATGGGAAGCAAACCCCCAACACGGCTCATTTCCTGGGTTAAATCGCATGTGCCTGGGTCGACACATGCTGCCCATGAAGCTGCATGTGTTCCCTCAACATGTGTTCCTCCCCAGAAACTTAGGACAAAACATAGATTTCACATGGATTTTTGAAATAATATTAAAATATTATTCCCAAGGACTTAAGCCCCTAGGCTCAACACTTAGCCTCTCTTTCCAACCTTCCAGCCCCACAATCCCTTGCCCACTATGTGGAAACTTATTCCCCCATCACTCATTCATCGTGGTCGGTTTGCACACAACAATGTTTATATTTTTATTAATTTTCTGCATGATTACATATACAAAAGCAGGCTCCCGACCTTAACACTTAGGCTCTCCGACCTAATAACACCTAAGCCCACCATCTTATATAAACTTGGCTCACTAGCCTATAAAACATGATTACAATTCATAATGCAATCTTTACACTTCATAGACATGATTTACAACAGGGCTCAGCCTTGGGGACATTACAATCCCCTCCCCTTATTTTTTCACTGTCCTCAGTGCAACTTTATACTGCATCTGCAAGCTTTTCAAAATTTTCAAAAAGATGCATGTACTCTGCCCGCATAACATCTTCATTCTCCCATGTCGCGTCCTCAGGACCGTACCAGGTCCACTGGACCTTTACAAGCCCTATAGCTCAATTTCGGAGCTGTTTGTTTTTCCTGTCCAATATGCGCACAGAATGCACTTGCAGGACACCTTCTTGTTCCACCTGAATCACATTCCAATCGATAAAACGATTAGCATATGGTATATATTTCTTAAGAAATGAAACATGAAACACATTATTTACAGTCATAGATGCAGGTAATGCAAGCATATATGAAACTGGCCCAATTCTTTCCAGGATTTCAAATGGACCACAAAATCTGGCTGCCAACTTGGCGCAACTTCCTAGCTTCAGGGAACTCCTATTAGCGTTCACTTTAGGAAAACATGATCACCCACTTTGAACTCTCTGTGGGTTCTGTTCTTATTAGCATAACTTTTCTGCCTGTCCTGGGTAGCTTTCAAATTCTACTTAATTTTTATCATTTGTTCCTCCATCTCCTTGAGCAACTCTGGCCCAACTACTTCTCTATCAGCTGGATTATCCCAGCTCGATTATCCCAGCTCACTGGAGTATTGCACTTTCTTCCATAAAGTGCTTCAAATGGGCTCATCTTCAATGATGCATGATACCCATTGTTGTAGGCAAATTCTACCAAGTGCAAGTAGTCTTCCCATCTTGATGGTTTGTCCATCACATACATTCTCAGTATGTCTTCTATTACTCTGTTCACCCTCTCTGTCTGTCCATCAGACTCAGGATGATAAGCTGTACTAAATTTCAGATTCATTCTGAATCCTTTGAACAATCCTTTCCATAAATTCGAGGTGAATTTTGGGTCTCTGTCAGACACAATCGTTTTAGGAATTCCATGCAATCGTGCCACTTCCTTCATGAAAATATCAACAACGTCTGCTGCCTTGTGAGTAGTTTTCAGTGGAATAAAATTGGCAGCTTTTGTAAGCTTGTCCATCACTACCATGATCAAATCATGCAGCTTGGCTGTTCTAGGATATCCTGTAATAAAATCCATTGTCACCACTTCCCACTTCCACTCAGGAATGGGTAAAGGCTGTAGCAACCCTACTAGGTGCCTATGCTCACCTTTAACTTTCTGGCACTCCATACATCTGGTGATGTATTCAGCGATCTCTCTCTTCATACCCGGCCAAAAGTAATGGCTCTTGACCGCTGGTACTATTTTCTGATATCCAGGATGCCCTGCATAAGGTACATTATGCATATCCTACAAAATCATTTGTTTCAAGCACCGGAAATTGGGTACAAAAATTATGTTCTTGTACAACAGTATTCCATCTATTTCTAATTTATAAATTTCCATCTTTTGTGGCATCTTACCCTGCTGTAGCTTGGCTACTAATTCTCTGTACTGTAGATCTACATTTGCAACCTCTAGAATTATTCTTTTAATATCAGTCTGATACATGCTAATGGTTTTAGCATGTAATTCATGCACCCTCCTACTGAGTGCATCAACCACTTTATTCTCCTTTCCTTTGATATACTTGATCTCAAAGTCGTATTCACACAGAAATTCCAGCCACCTACTTTGTCTAGCATTTAAGGTTGGTTGATCAAACAAATATTTCAGATCATTGTGGTCTATTGTCAATTCAAATCTCCTTCCCATGAGGTAATGTCTCCATTTCCTCAGAGCGTGAACGATTGCTGCCAACTCCAAATCGTGAGTGGAATAATTCTTTTCGTGCTCTTTCAGCTTCCTGGACTCATAACAGATTACAAATACATTCTGAATGAGAACTCCTCCTAACCCTTCTTTACACACATCTGTGCACACCATGAAATCCACAATCGGATCTGCAATTCTCCAGATTGGAGCGCTGGTTAATAGCTACTTCAATCACTGGAAACTTTTCTCACACTCTTCAGTCCACTGGAAATTTTTCTCCTTCCTTTGCAAGGAAGTGATAGGGTGAGCTATCTTTGAGAACCCTGTGATAAACCTTCTGTAATAGCCTGCTAGACCCATAAAGGATCTAACTTCTGCCGCATTCCTTGGCGCTGACCATTCTCTGATGGCCTCAACCTTCTCAGGATCCATGACTATCCCTTCTTCTGAAATAATGTGCCCCAAGTAATGGATCTACCTTTGATAAAACAAGCATTTTCTCAACTTGGCATATAGCTGGTTTTCTCTCAACACTTGCAACACCATCCTCAGGTGTTTTTCATGCTCTTCCTTTGACTTGGAATACACCAAAATGTCATCCAGGAAGACTATGACAAACTTGTCTATATAGTCCCTGATACACCATTCATCGAGCACATAAAAACAACAAGTGTGTTCGACAACCCAAAAGGTACCACTGTGAACTCGTAATGCCCATACCTTGTTCTAAAGGCAGTCTTGCTGATGTCTTCATATTTTATTCTTACTTGGTCATATCCCAATATGAGATCTATCTTCAAAAATATTTTTGTACCTTTCAACTGATCAAAAATATCGTCGATCCTCGACAGAGGATACTTGTTCTTGACAGTTACTTTGTTCAACTATTTGAAATCAATACACAACCTCAACATCTCGTCCTTCTTCTTCACGAATAGGATCGGGGAACCCCAAGGTGACACGCTTGGGCAAAAGTACCCCTTCTTTAGAAGCTCTTCAAGATGCAATTGCAACTCTTTTAGCTCTGTTGTACTCATTCTATAAGGAGCTTTTGACATTGGAGTTGCTCCAGGCATCAAATTTATAGAGAAATCGATATCTCTCTTCGAAGGTAGTCCAGGTACTTCCTGGAATACATCTTCAAACTCTTTAAGTACCTCATGATCCTCAATACTTGACACCTTATCCTTAGGCGTTTCCCCCACATGGGCTGCAAATAATTGACAGCCTTTTCTGTAGCACTTCTTCAACTACATTGCTGAGATTTCTTTAACAATAACAACTCTAGGAATTCCTTGGACTATTTTCCGATTCCCCTCCTCATCCAGGCATGTAAATTCCTTGTTACGACAGTCCAGGAGGGCATGGTGTTGGTCCAACCAATCCATCCCAATTAAACAATCATAAGAGCCTAAAGGAAGAATATCCAATTCAGCCTTTGTGCTCAATCCCTTCATGTCCACCGGACAGGACTTAACCAACTCAGTGACTTTCCTCTTGGTCCCTGTAGCCAACTGCACTAACCAAGACTTTTCATGTTTTCTTCTTGATAAATGAAAACTTTCCACCACCCTAGGATCTACATAACTATGGATAGCCCTTGAATCAATTAAAATAATAAATGGTTGGTTGTTAATCATACCTTCCACTTCAATCATGTGCACCTGAAATTTAACTTGCTTGTTTTCCAAGGCTACATAGATCCTTGGAATTCTACTGCCATGTCCTCCACTGTTTCAGATTGTTGAACATTATGAACAACTCTTGCTTTTCCATTTTTATGGGGACAATCTTTGTACTTGTGGTTCTATTTACAGCCCCAACACTAAATGGGTGTTTGTCTCAGTCTTTGTTCTCCCACTTCAGCCATTCTCAACTCTCTAAATGATGGATGTCCTTGAGGACTATTTCTGAAAAAGGGAGGTTTGTTTCCCTTCTTCCTCTGTTCTTTCTTAAGCTTCTTCTGGTCATCCCAAGCCTTCTGA
This sequence comes from Picea engelmannii, assembly GCA_009831015.1. Classification (NCBI taxonomy): domain Eukaryota; kingdom Viridiplantae; phylum Streptophyta; class Pinopsida; order Pinales; family Pinaceae; genus Picea; species Picea engelmannii. The sequence continues at coordinate 554,479 of ML784832.1, forward strand.
AAGGTAGGTTTTTCTCTTTGTTGTTCATATAAGCATTTCTCTCTTCTTATTGTTTCTTCCATAGTCTTAGGATCATCATACTGAATCTTGTCACCAATGGGAGATGGAAATCCACTTAGATACCTCTAAATCTTGACAACCTCATCTTTGATGAATGGAACATACTTCAGTAATTCCAAAAACCTTCGTTTGTATTCATCAATGGTCATGCTACCTAGCTTGAGTTCGAAGAACTCCTTCATCTTTCTATCATAGTATCTTTTAGTCAGGTATTTCCTCTCGAAATACCTCTTGAATTCCTTCCATGTGATATCTTTCTCTCTAATGTGTTGCACCTGCACAAGCTGATCCCACCACATGGATGCTTTTCCTTTTAGTTGATACATCACAATTCTTCCTTCTRCCTAAGAGGAAAAATTMTGCAATTGGAAATATTTCCTCATGCCAAGCAACCATGTTTCGACATCTTCCTCCTTCTTATGTTCTCCATCAAAYGTAGGAGGCTTAATCTTTTTCATTTCCCCTTTCAATTCATCCACTTCAGATATTCAGTGTTTTCTGGTAGGGGATAGGCTCGAACTACTGTGTGCTTCCTTACCGGAATTATTTGGGGAGTGAYGATGATGTTTGTTGACACTCCTCGATCTTMTTTTTCTCTCAGGGGTCCTGCGACTCCCTGTTTTKCTTATGCCACTCTCCTTTTCCAATTTCCTTTCTATTCTTTCTAGGTTCTTCAACATCTTTAAGTTGAATTCACCCAGTCGATCCTTGATCCTCATGAGATTTTGGCTATCATCTCGGCAAGCCTGGGATTCTCTCTACAATCTTTCGATGATTTTCATCATATGTCCTTCGTTATCCATCTCTTTTCCATGACCATTGGAGTTCGATCCTTTGACTCTCAAGTTGACATCCCTTCCTTCTCTTTCGTTCTCTGAATTGGAGGCAATCAACACCTCTTCCATTTCTATACTCGGCGTCGATTTTTGGCTGTCCTAACACTCATTGAACTCTTCACACACAACATGCAGTCAACCGAAGTTTGTCAGGCCTTAACCCCTTAATAAAACTACAACATTCATAAACCAACGCGAATAAGAAAACGTTTTGATTCCATGAATTTTCTAAGCTCTGTTCGGCTCTGTAAATTTCAAATGATAACCCCCTCTTTCTTAGTCCCTAACCCATGCGATCATGGGTCATGACCAAATGATAGACAACTAGGTGCTACCTGGATTTTCGGCCTTCAATTTTTTTTAAGGCACACAAAATTATCTCCCGGAGTTCCAATTACTCAATTCAAAAAATTGGGTGGATCAATGGTCCACGTTTACTCATCCTCCAAAGGATGAAATCCACTGTGGTCTTTCCGTCATCAAGGTTTTTAGGATTTCGGGGCTTCGGGGTTTTGGGTTTCGAGGTTTTGGTCTCGGAGGTTTTCGCACTCGCTTCCCTCTCCAACTCCCGACTCCTGAAATTCCAACTTCTCTCCCCCTAAGCCCACAACACAGTTGTCGCTAACCATAGTGGTGACATGAGGTGTACTTAAGAAGGTCCACATTACCTTCAACGACATCATCAGGTGCCACCATGCTCACTTTTGTTTTTGACCCATTAGCACGTGGTACACACCCATGTGTACACTTCCATCTCAGTGACGTCAACTCAACCCACTACTTCAGCTCTTCGGGATTTCGTGATTCCGGGCTTTGGGAGCTTGTGCATCAACACAATCCACTTCTCTCAACAGTCGAACTCCCGAAACGTTGAAATTCTTCCTGGACAATTAACGGTCCATATCTCTCCTTGATCAATGGTTGTGATCTAATCATGAATTCACATTTTTGTGAATTCTCATGAACTTGCCCTTTGACCTTTTCAATTCACGAGTCAGTGAAAGGATGATCGCTTTCCATGCATCCTTTCCAATGGACGGTCTTGATGAATTCAGGATTTTGTGTATCGTGATTTCCACACTCCTGTGCAATTCCAAAGGGTTTTAAGCCTTGTGCACATTCTCCAGATCTGACGGTCATGAGGGTTCTTCTTTCCTCCCGAACAGATCCAATGGCTCCAACACTTCTGGTGTGGAGTTCTCTCTCTCCATGGTCAATTACCACGCCGGCTACAATTTAATCCGTCGCTACTCCTCCTGAGATTCTTAACACAACCAAGTAACTCCTTGGACCTCAGATACATTCTGAGGTCTGAAATTAGTCATCCAGACACAATTTATTCTCAAAACCTCAATCCAAAGACCACTTATCTGGCCCATCCAGGGTCAGTGTTGAAACTAGGCTCTGATACCAAACTGTAACACTCCCCCGGCCTTAACCCCACTTGACCGGGCAAACGCCACTGTGCGGAACAACATCATTCTCATACTTAATTAATAACATGCATTTAATTCATATTAAACACATTTATCTCAGAGTAAGCATAATATTACTATTAACATAAATAATCCCTGACATTAACAATAATTCATATGCACAACAAAATACATGATACATATAAGCATCACAGGCATAAAAAACATAATATTAAGCACAAGCTCATGCTTATCTTTGAAATCGTGGTAATTACACCAACCAAATGCAGGCCTTCCACGAACCTCCCAACCTTATACCACGCTACTCATCATGCTCAGTAGTGGGTCATCCTCGAGCTGGGACTAAGCTTCACCCAAGGCAAGGAATTCTAGTCTAGGCTAAGGTTACAGGGAAAACTGCATAGAATAACTTGAAGAATTCTTCCCATAATGCCTTCTTACACCCACTACTCATGGAATCTCATTCCCCACATGCCTATTCCGCCCGAGAGTATACACCTCCACAAGAACAATCCATCAGTGCTTCACCTCCCTCTCTGGGTCTCGGCAATAGGCCAGATCAGGAAGTCTTAGATCTCCGTAGTTGGTGCTGGAATCTCTTTGGAATAATACCACTTCCCAGAAGACTCCTTCACCTGGAAAGAGTGTTACACACAGGCCAGATAACCTGTTTCCTTCAACTTGATTTCCAACACAGTCGGGCAACCATGAGGCTCCACATGAAAATACAATGGTCTTCAAGCCACACACAGTCAAGCACTGCGTGACCAAAATAGTCCACTGGAAACATAGACACGGGCTTCCCAAAAACTGGTGACAGATAGATGCTACAGTATAATAAGGCTCAACAATTATGGGGCATTCGGTTTTCCCCAACCAACAATACATCACAGACTCACGGCTAAAGTTTCAGGGATGCATGAGGGTGTACAGAGATCCCACGCAGAGACTTAATGGTTCAGGTAAGGATTCCCTAGAACAAACATTGAAACAGAGGTTGATCATGGACACCTGCGAGTTCAGACGGAGGATGGAGAATGGGAGGTCGAACACAGACTCAATGGTTTTTACAGAGGGTGTACCGTCTCCTCCATAAATCAACATAGGCCTTTTTGGTTTTCCCTCGAGTTGCATGAGGGTATTCTTGCAGAGGTCATATGGGATTTCCAGTTCAGATAGTCGACGATAGAATGGAGGAGGAACCCACTCAGACGCAACCGTCCCTAGAAAGGATGGGAAGCGAACCCCCAACACGGCTCATTTCTTGGGTTAAATCGCATGCGCCTAGGTTGACACATGTCACCCATGAAGTTGCATGCGTTCCCTCAGCATGCATTCGTCCCCAAGAACTTAGGACAAAACATATATTTCACATGGATTTTTGGAATAATATTAAAATATTATTCCCAAGGACTTAAGCCCTTAGGCTCAACACTTAGCCTCTCTTTCCAACCTTCCATCCCCCCAATCCCTTACCCACTCTTTGGAATATTAGTCCCCCATCACTCATTCATCGTGGTTGGTCTGTATGCAGCTGTGTTTATATTTTTATTAATGTTCTGCATAATTACATATACAAAAGTAGGCTCCCAGCCTTAACACTTAGGCTCTCTGGCCTAATAACACATAAGCCCACCAACTTATATAAACTTGGCTCACCAGCCTATAAAACATGATTACAATTCATAATGCAAGATTTACACTTCATAGACATGATTTACAATAGGGCTCGGCCTTAGGGACATTACAGAAGAAAAGAGGTAAGATCCTAAAAGAAGCAAGCTTTGTCCTTTGGTAAGAGAAGGAAAAGTGAAAATTTTTGTTTTGAAAGTATGAACTTAAGTATGTTTAATAGATTTTGTCCTGGTTTGAAGGCTAGGGTGCATTTGAAAGAAAGACTTGATTTGAATAAAGGAAATGAATATATGTTATTCCTATGCATAGAAAGAATTTTTGGACTAACAAGTGGATGCAGGAACCTAGAAAGAATTTTTTTCAGGTCCAACACTATGATCCTAGGGGAAGTGTGCAATACAGAAAAGGTTGGGGAACATTTAAAAGAAAAAGAGGATTGACATTGTGTTATGATTGCAGAAGGTCGGGACATCTTTCTAAGGAATTTTCTAAGGTAGGCCCTATTTGTCTTTATTGTAAGGTTGTTCGCCATGAGGTTGAGGACTGTCCAAAGATTATTGCTAAAGTTGAAGGAATGAACATGAGACAAGAAAACTATGAAGAAAGTCAAGAGACTAAGGGAATGATAGAGAGTCATAAAGAGAAAGGATCAAAGGAAGTTCAGACTACGATATTATAGTTGAAGGAAACAATTGATGTTCATAAAGGTGTTAGTTTACCATAAATCCTAAAAGAAAAACAACGCATAAGTGCAAGAATAGAAGACTTCAACATAGACTATGTCTTGGATGAAGAAACACATGTGAATACTATGACATAAGAAACTTGGGAAATTTTGGGAAATCCTACTATCGTACCTTCATTGGGAAGGATAGGCTTGTTTAAGGGAAAGATGATAAACTTATGTGGAAGAGTTACTAATGTACCTATTATTGTTCATGGAACATAGAATGAAGAATAATTTGAAGTCATTCGGTTTGTTGGGGAAAATGATCCTTTCCCGGTATTGTTAGGTAAGAGTTGGATTGAGAAGGATAGTATTAGAAGGAAAGTAGAGGAAGAATCTATAGAGAAGAAAAAACAAGAATTAAGGGATTTCATAGCTAGGAAAATAGAGCGACTAATAGAAGAACGAGAGGATAAGTCAAAGTAGCAGAGAAAAGTAACAATGCGAGAGGGACAAAAAGTAAGAGAATTAGCTATCAAGGTTGAAAAAATGAAAGAAGGCTTGAAGGACCTATCTATCCAAGAAAGAAGCAATTCCACTCAAGAAATGTTAAGAAAAGGGATATTAACTTCAGACCCTTTGAGGGCACCTCAACAGTGCGAAGCCACTATGCTAGGGGAAGATAAGAATAAAAATGGAAAGAGGATTCCAGAAATAGTTAGAGAGACTCAGATAACAGGAAAGAAGGCAAGGAAACTCAATAAAAAGAATGCTAAGTTGGAAAAGCTACAAGAAGCTACAGAAACATATGGAAGACTTTGTAGACTGGAACCTCACATGAGGCAAGTTCATGGTATTTGAACTTTGCTGGAACAACAGGTCCACGCATAATTGGACTTAGAGTGATGCTTCAGAATGGTTAGAAAACACATTTATGGGCTTATAGATTGCTTTTTAGACATTGAGACCATGCCATAATGGATAGATTTACAGTGATGGAAGCATTTCCTGGCCGTTGGAAGATCCGTCACGATACCCTGTTTATTTAACTTGTCAATCGTTGCGATGGGACCACGTTTTGCTACCCGTGATTGACTGAGCTAAGAAGAGAATTGTCCAAGTGTCGAGTTGTGCTTCCTGTCGCTATTTGGAATTAGACCCCACCTGTCCATTTGTCTATCCCGCCTGTTCATTTGTCTACCTCGCCTTCCCATTAAAAGCTATAATGTCGGGCAAACCTAGCGAATTGGAGAAGTCTATCGAGGAAGTCCTTAAGAAGCTAATGGTCGACAAAATGATATCCGAAGGTATCCAGGCTTCGTCAACTAGGGGAATGTAGGATTCCCCTTCGACTGGACGTCGTTCTGGTTGTGTCAACCTCGTAACTGAGCAGTGAAGTAAGCATCGTGGTGATCTGGCTAATGTGAAGAAGATCTTGTCGATCCTACCTGAATATATTCCACCTTTGGTTGGTGTTGTTAACTATGACAGTATCCCTCGCGACTTTGAGTACTTTTTTTTCACTGCATTCATTCGGAAGGGAATTCGCATAGTCGGGAGTCAGTTAGGACAGATCCCGCTATTGAAGAACAACAATTTCAACTTAGGATACCAAAAGAACTACGCCATGTTATCTCCCCACCGCTACTTAACGAATAAAACCGAGAAGAAACCTCACCTCATCTCACAATCATGGATTAAGGGGTTGGTGCAGTCCATCATGTTGAATGTGATGAAGATCCTGCATTTTGGCCACCACCAGGAGGTTAACGATTGCGTTAAACTCCTCCTGTCGTGATATCATGGAAGATGTATGTGGCTCTATAGAAGGATTACTGTGGATCTGGCGTTGATCCACTAGATCAAAAGTTTAAGTGTGAAGGGTCCCGACCCTTGGCAGTTTTATCTAGGGAAGTTCTCAGACTGTTCCCTAGCACAGCGCATCAAAGAAGCTTATAGAGAGGTAGAAAACAGAAAGAGAGGTTACAAGGTAGCCTCTATATAGTATGGCGCAGTGTGCCTTTCTTTCCAACTCCTATATGTAAAGCTCGTGAGGAAGAAATTCCCCACATGGGTCACTAGGCTCATGGTGGACCTTGCAGGAAAGTTTGTGGAGGGCATGCAGATGAACTGGGCAAACTACCTCGTCAATGAGCTAGAGAAGGATTGTTGCGAAGCACAGGACTTGGGATATGAATTCCATTACAGTTGGTTGATCATTGTGATTGCATTTGTATTTTGGAAAATTCCTAAAGGAGACACTTTCCCTGAGATCGAACCCTCAGAGCCATTGGTCACTTGGTTTTCCATCGTATGGTATACCAACGACATGACGAAGCAGTGGCAGTCCAATGTCATGTTTCATGGATATTACCAACATTTGAAGGTCGCCATTGAATCATTCTTGCATATGACATCACACACCTTGCATTAGTACTGACCCATACCAAAGTTTTGTGATGATCCCCACTTCATCTACATCACTACGCGAGGAGATGAGCACCAGGAAGAATTACAGTCATACTACAGGCTGACGGCTGAAGATATGGATCAAATTACAAAGGAATGGCCAGATGAATTTCTTGTATCTGTCGCCGATGCAGAGCTATCCAAAACTAAAACCATAGAAAGCCCAATATTTACCTGAGTTGAACATGTTGGACATTCTAGTGGGACGAAGAAGCAACAAAAGAAGGTTGAAGTCCAGGACATAGAGAGTGATGACGAGGACAAAACTTCTGCATTTAATCGGTATAGCTCACTAGAAGGAGGAGAAGACGAAACAGAAGGACAGGGAGTATGCAATGATGGAGAAGAAGAGAAAGGAGGAGGCAAAGCTACCACCCCTCCACCTGGAGATCCCCCTGTTGGGATAATGACACCGAAAATGAGGAAAGTTTCTCTGAATAAACCTTCAGCAAGGAAGAATATGCACGCCAATAAGCCACAGTTGGAGGCGACTCTCATAGAGGACGACATCAATCTAGTCCGTGGAACTATGGAGGACACCTCTGAAGACATGTTGCAGAAATATGGAGAGGGGAAAGAGGAGTTATATGGAAGGATTGAGAGAGGATTGAAGGAAGTGAAACAAGTTGTTCACTTGGTCCGCGCAGTACCTACTGCACCATATGCACCTTCCTCATCACAGACTGCATAATTGGGGGACGAGCCAACCCAGTTAAGAAGGCTTGAGGATGCAATAGAAGCCCGGTTCCAGAGAGCGTGGGAAGAGAAGGAGAAGGATACAAAAGCCTTGAAAAAGGAGAAATATGAAGTCCTAAAACAATTATGAATAGAATAGGACAGTGTAGCAACCCATGAAAGCGAGAAAGTAGAGCTTCAGGAGGAAAAATCACAGCTACAAAGGGAAAAAGAGCAGTTACTCGTAGAGCAGGTCATGATCAAAGAAGCGGTAAGTAAATCATGTTGCTTTGTACCAGGCTTTGTACAGGAGGAGTAGGAGTCATTCAAAGCTCAAAGAGTGAAGCTTGCAGAGATCATCCAACAGCTTCAGGTTATAATAACAGAACTAGAGGCTTGAACAGTGTCGAGCACCCCGCAGGAAGTGCATGACCAGAGGGAGGAGACCACTAAAAAAATAGTAGAAAGTATAAAATCCCTCGCCTCAGAATGTAAAAATTTAAGTGATAGAAGCACCAATACATATGAACGGCTCGTCGAGGATCTAGATCTAAGGAAGCTGGAATGCAGTTACAGGAGGAGCAACATCAATAATTTTCATTGCAGGCACAGATGAAGTTGCTCACTGTAGTGGAAAGAATGAAGAGATCCCAAGAGAACTGCACAGTACAACAACATATCACTTCCATCCAAGGTAAGGTAATCGAAGTAACGCAAAATCTACAACTTGTGCAGGATGAAGCTTGCAAGGTGTTCGAGGAGATTGATGGACATGGCTCACAATCAGATCAAGTAGTTGTAGCAGTAGAACAATGCTTGGAAGGGCATGTTATAGAGAAGAAAGTCCAAGAGCTCACTGAGAAGGAGGCTCAGGCGAAGCAGCAATTCGAGGTAGCTCGAGTTAAGATCGAGGCTTTCGAAGCAATGTTGTTTTCACCGGAGTGACTCAGGACGAGTCACGGGTGAGTGTTGGGGGCTTGTTGGCCCTCGACCAAGTTTTGCGGAAACTTTGGTCATTTTTGACCCAATTTTGGACCTCGACACATTGACCGAAGGAGCACCAAAGTAGAGCTGAGATCGTTGATCTCATCGATTTTGAGGGTTATGTGGACCCAGTAGAGCATCCTCTAGGGGTTTTGTAACGGGTTTATGGGATGTCGCCCCATGGGGTTTTCTCATGTTTAGGCCTTATTGTAAGGGTTTGAAAAGTATAAATAGAGGGAATGTATTGTAGAAAAGGAGTGAAGTGAATGTAGTTCTATGGGAACAGAGTTGCTTTGTGCAAAGAAATGTATGTGTGTGGCTATGATTTTGTAAAAGGTGCAAATGTTATGATATAGGGTTTTGGCTATGTGCATTTGACCTATTTTTGGAAGGAGGATCTGGTGCTCAATGCGCAGATCTCATGTATGGTGCAGAGCTTGACTCTGTGGCTTAGTGCACAAGAGTGAAAGAACGTAGTATTTTTGAAAATAATAAAGAGGCGAAGTGGTTTGTGGATGTAGCCCCACCCTGATAGCCCCACCTCGGGGTGAACCACATATATCTGGAGTCTCATGGTTTGCTTTGTGCAATGTTATCTCTGTTATTCTTTTCTTAGTGCTTAGATTAAGATGTGTAATGGATATGTATGTGTTCCTTAAATGATTTGCTTATGTTAAAATTCTAGATCTGATTCATAGTGCTAAGTGCTAAGTGTTTAAGGTGCATAATATTTTGTTGTTACTACACTAGATCTATATTTGATTATGTTCTACGATGTTAATAGGCTTAATAAACTAATTCATTTCACTTCCTAAGGATTAACAAAATATTCTGTGAAGTGTTATTATCACAGATATGTGTCCCAACTTGGTTACAGACACTTGCGTCCTGTAACCCGCCCTACTTCTACCTCGGGTGAGACTTTTCCTGATTTGCAGGTGTTGCTGAAAGGGTCGGTAGTTGGGGTTTTGTTGGTGCATTGTTAAGAGTTGAAACCCGAGTCTCCCCTTGTGCCAACATGAAGCAATGTTTTTGGGGGATTCAATATCCCATGGGGTAGCATGTATTTTCCTTCCATTTACACCATTGTCCCTCACGGAATACTTTCGGTGCAAGTACCTTTATTAAGGAGGGAACCCTCTAAGGGAACTAAAGATGTTAATGAATTTCCTCCCTAGGTACTACATGCACGTCTCATCTATAGTCACCTATGTAGTTACCTAAGAATGGTCACTAAGGCTACCACCTCACAATCAATGAGTGGGTGAACAGTCATAAGTCTGATCATGCGAAAGGGTAGGGTAACTATGTCAGAATATATGAAAGTGCTACCTCATAGGGAGATGTCATCATCAAGGAAACCCCAATATATGTAGTAATCAAATCAATATTGCAAACACCAAAACAAGCGGAGA
>ML784833.1:0-20627 GCA_009831015.1 Picea engelmannii
TCTGTCGAATGGTGAATTCCCCTGAATTTAAAGAGGAAATCCCTTCGATACAATCATTACAAAGCATATCTGAATCCTATCCTAAATCGGATCTTCTTTCTAAATCAGCATAGGATTTCCTATTCTCACGCAACCGAATGCTAATACAAGAGCTGAACGAGGTATTGTTGTTACGGCTGGTGTAACAGCTCCTTCTCATCGTTGTTGATGTTGTTTCAGTATCGCAATTCACGGGTTGTTTCAGCCACGTGAATTGCGCTCTTGACTGTGTCGGCCTTGACCGCTTAACTGTAACAGCTTGTGTTTCAGCATCGTTCTGGCGGTCTCCTCTGTGTTTCAGCATTTACAATTCTGAACTGTGTGACAGCTCTGTGTTTCAGCATCTGCGTCCTCGAACCGTGTTTCAGCATCTGCGTCCTCGAACTGTATAGTAGTTCCATGTTTCAGCATATTTCTACCTCGGTCTGTATAGCAGCTCTGTGTTTCGGCATATGCGACCTCGGACTGTGTAGCAGCTCCGTGTTTCGGCATATGCGACCTCGGACTGTGTAGCAGCTCCGTGTTTCGGCATATGCGACCTCGAACTGTGTAGCAGCTCTGTGTTTCAGCATCAGTTCAGCAACAACGATCTTGGACAGTTCTGTGTTTCAGCACAGGCCTCAAATGCTAATCTGCAGTTATGGACACTTATGCACTTCTAATCAATAGTTAAGTACGAGAGTGATGTAGAATATCATGCAAAACAGATTAAACGTATAGTAATGAGAAAGTACGTTGTATACCTTGGAATGATCAGATGAAGTGATAATATAAGTCTAAATACAGGTGATCAAGGGTATAATAATGGAAAAAAGTATGGGCAAAAAGGGTACATTGTATGGTCCTAACAATCGTCTAATATAAATACCATCCCAATTGAAAAAAAAGCGAAAAAAAAAGTTGTTTTCAGAGCTGTCTCCCCATCTTCTTGCACAAAGAAAACTTATATTAAAATCTTAAAAGATTGAGGGCCAGTCTCTAAGGGTGTAAGAGGCTAGCCTGCCGAGATACTAAACAGGTCTGCTGGCAGTGAGTACCGGCCTGTGGTATTACTAGGTAAACCTGCCTGAGTACTGAACATGTTTTCTAGTAGCAGGGCATTCTACCTAGCGAGGATGGTAATCTGACAAAAATAAATAATAAATTTAAACTTGTCCTGATGTACGAAATTACTTGTAGACAAAGATGACATGATATATGTGTGGTTAAGCTACGGTTAATGAACTCCATAAACTTGCCATTGGGAAGTAACTCTAAGACTATCTTGAAACTCTCTTTCCTATCTCTTCTTATATATATATAGGATCTCTTATCCTATAGGTAGGTCCATCTTCTAACCGTCTCGTCAGACCAATCTATGAAATTTATCTTTACACTTGACATACTATAAATGTTCGGCTATTGGGGGATACTTTTCCTATACTTTTGATTGTGAGGTGTCACAATACTTAGGTGTGGGGGAGGGGTTCATGAACCGACAAATGATGATTTCCTAAGAGAAATAAATCTTTGCAAGAGTTTTTGTATTATTTCCATGATACAGGTTATTACATTAATAGTCATTTTATTTTTGAAGTGCTAAACTCCTGTGTGCTATAAATTAGTGAACATATACTTAACATACCACTCTTTATTAGTTTATCTTTCACTACAAGCTGTACATTGAAGGATTGACAGCACATGTTTTATGCTTGCTATAACATGTTCATTGTAGGTTTGACATTATATGTCATATGCAAGAGGATTGAGTGAGCAAGGTGGAAAAATCAACAACAATGGAGCATTTTGCCTCTGCTCATTAACCACTGTGATTGTCAAAAACACTTCAAATTTGCAGGCTATCCATTATAAGAGGTGAAAATGTACTTAACATAGAGGTACCGCATGAAGTATCATATGAGGTGCCATATGAAATGCCGTATGAGGTGCCGAACGAAGTGCCATATGAATTACACACCAGTAACTATCCTAGATTCCAGGTAACTAGAAATCAATTACATTCAATTGATTTGGTTGCAGGAAATTGATTGAAGATGATTTATATGTTTATGATCAAATGTCCAAGTCAAAAGACTTGGACATTGATCTAACTGCACATCATTACATTGCCCCCAAAAACGATCCTTCGAATTCGAAAATTCCCACACGTGGAAGCTCATGTGCACATGTGTGAAACTTACTCCACCATAGGCGCATTCAAATTCGGGCTGGGTAACCATTATCTCAATTCACCCTTGCCATTTGCTTTTCCCTGCGTTGAGAAAACGTGCCCAGCCTCTGCCATTTCTTCCCTTGTTTGAATTACGCTCGGCCTGTGCCCAATTCGTGCCATCTCTTGGCCTGTTCGTGCCCTTTCCTGGTGAATTTTGCCTCTGCCACAATGCCCAAGAGGTATGAACCCTCTTCATATGCATATCTTTTTGCCATTCCCGAATTTGCACGATGCAGAGAGGTGTTTTTGCGCACAGGCTGGGGGCCATTTTTGTCTAACTTGCAGGGCCACGATGATGACCTCTCCATGCAATTTTCCCTCGGGTTTGATGGGAAGACAACACGCATGGGGTATCTTTCCTTTGAAGTCTCAGAAGAGTCCATTGTTGTAGCCACGAAGCTTCCAAGAATGGGAGATAGATGGTTCAAAAACCACCACCTGTCGTGCTCAAGTTATAACAGAGTTTTTAAGCCTGAATTCGAGAACATTTCAGGAGCAAAAGGATATTCTAGGGAGTGGATAAAGTTGGAATTGATCAACCCGCTCATCGTCATCACATGGTTGATTACATGCAAAGGTAGATACTCCACTTTCAAAGCTTGTCATTTCAGATTGCTGGCTCATTTTCTATTCAACAAACCTATGAACTTCCCCTTCTATTTTCTAAAAAGCTTGGAGAAGATCTACTCCCAAGTCAAGAAGAATGTGACTAACCCCCACAACAGTCTCTTTCACCATGGCTTGATCAAACTCCTTGTTCTATCTGAATTAGAGAAACAAGGGAAAACTTGGGATGCCTTAATCTATCAATTTGCAAACCCTCACTTGACAATTAGGACTGGAAAAAAGCCACTTAGCCTAAGAACTTTCTCTCCATCCAAGCCTCGCTCTCCAAGAACTCCAAACCACCTTGCACAAACCCTCTCTTTTCCGGAACAATACAAAAAGCTTGTTGATATCCCTGCTTCCTCTTCGGGTAAAAAGACCAAGAGAAAAGACCAAAAGAAGCCTATTGTTAACCCCCCAATGCCTTCAATATCTCTTGATCCCACACCTAAACAACTCTAAGAAGTAATTCAACAAGACTTTCCCATCATTCCCACAAATAGGAGGGGAGCCAATTGATTTGGTAAAGGACCCTTTCGAAAGAGTACCCAGAGCACAAGAAAAAAACCTTATGCAAAACCCCTGCCTGCTTCAGATCCTATCCAAGTGTCCTCCAATCTTGAGAGCCCTCACAAGAGACTTAGGGAATTTTCTGCGAATGGATTAGAGACACTAAGAAAGACAAAATCAAAACCCACCTCTCCTTACCAGTCCCCCATCACTCCTACTTCACCCATGCCTACCCTAGATCCTAAGACTGATAGATTTTCCACATCCCTCAAAGGATCTCAGCCTTTCACCGAGATCACTGATTCTACCCTAGCCATTGAGAAGCTACAAAAAGAAAACCATCATCTTTTCCAACAGTTGGAAGAAAGGAAGACAATAGACACACACCTTCATCATGATAATGCAGTCCTTCAAGAAAAGGTTAAATCCATTCAATGGTTGGTTGATGAGATGACCAAATCCAACCACAGCCTTAGAGCACAATTGAAGCAACACAAGAGGCACAAGGCAAAGTCTTCATAGCAAGAAGGAGAGGTTTCCAAAGTTGATCCTCCTCAGCAAGACTAGTCACGAGAGGTAAGTTCCTTTTGTTTGTAGTGGGACCTGCAAAATCGTAAGTGTGGGGGTAATGTTGGGCCCGAGATATGATCAATTTTATGACAGTTATTAGACGCTTTTGCCGAATGTACATATGTTCTTTTCATGTTTTGGAGAAGTTTTTTGAAGAATTTTGTGCCAAAACGGTATGATCTACACCACGTATGTATGATTCATGTTTAATGTTGATATTGAGTATAATTCATCACGTTTTTATGTTTCCAAGGATCTAATTCACGTTTTTTGGTGTTACAGGGAAAAAACGCATCACGTTTATGCTTCTGGCACTTAGTCTGACACTCCTTCCAGTACTCGATCCGGTACCTGGTCCGACACTTCGTCCAACACTACGTCTTGCACAAAAACAGTGGGAGATTTGGCAGTTGTGGTATTGGCAACCATTGGTGGGAGAATCAGGAACATGGGTTTTGCTCGTGCTTGCCCCCTCCAACTACTAAACCCTTGACAACTTAGTTTAAGTTGTTAAGCAGGGCAATTATTGACTCACTCTATTTCAGCCGTTAGGGCACCATTAATGTAATTTTCTGATTTTAGAAGTGGTTCGACCCTCCTGTGGTTGACCACTTGGTCTGTAAGTATTATAAATACCACCGTGGTGGTCAGATAGAAGTTAAGCAGTAGAGGAACTAGTGTGTTGGAGACAAACACAATTTTACTCTGTTTTTCCACTTTTCATTGCCATATTATATAGAAACTGCTTTTTTGAGTTTTAATGGTGAAATCGATTTGCTGAGTTCGTGGTGTGCCTTTAAGAAGTGACCACAACTTACTGGGGGGGCCACCAACAGTCTGGTAACTGTTCTTTAAGTTGTTCATGTATTTTATAGCTTAGATGCCTCTTTTTATTTCCTGATGCATGCATTGTTATTTTTCCTTTGTTAATTAATTTGTTGTTGTAGTTTAATCATTTTAACTCTCTTTTGCAAGTTAGTATGAAGGCTTGTGTTAGTATGCATTGATCTTGTAGTTAGGAGAGAATTTTCAAATTCATAGACTAACACCATGTGCAATTAGATATTAGATTTTGTTTTATTTGTGCTTTTAGAATTAAATTTAAAACAGAGTTTGAGATAGAGTAGAACAAAGTTTTATTGCATGTCTTCTTTAACAAGGATTTGATGGATGGATATGATTAGTTTCAGTTTTTAATTATAGATTGTTTATCCCATTTTTATATAGATCTTGCTTAACTAGTTGTTAGTTAATGTATTCGTTAGTTTACTTTTTAGATGTCATGCTTTGATTTCAGTTTTTAAGCATTGTCTTTCTTGCATTTTGAATTGTTAAGATAGATATAGCATAGTTTCATTTTATGTACTTTCTTTCCTAGAATTAGATTGCAATTACAATTCTTAGTTAATGATTGAATTTAATTATGAAGTTTGCTTACATCGCATAGAAGTACAATTATAATCTCGTTATATTGTTGATGGTTAATAATTCCATGAATATATAGGGTAATTAACATTGTTTCCGTAATGGATAAATTCTCATTGGATTGTTTAATCCATACCTTTCACTTTGCTATTGAGGTAAGTGTTGAGCTTATACCTCTTGAATTATCCTTTGTTTTCAAATGCCATCGAGATATTATCAGGCACCAAAGGCATTCACACAACCGCCAACATTATATTTGAGTTTTCATAGGTTAAAAGATAGTTTCTTGCTTTCGTAGATTAGAAGATATAGTTTCTTGCTTTCGTAGATAGTTTTATTGTTGTTGTAGGGTAGATAGTCTTTTGCTTTGATAGATTAAAGAGGAGTTTTTCTTATCATAGATTAAAATTTAGTTGTTAGTTCTTCTTGCTTTCAATTAAATAGATTTCCTTTTCTGAATTAGAAATAGTTTTAAAGTTTGAATTAAGAATATAGTTCACTTGCCTCTTAGGTTAGATAGTTGTTCAATGAGAAGTCTTAATTATTTTACTTGCAGTAGAAGTTATCTTAGGGTAGTTAGTTGTTCACTTGGTTTAGTAGGTTACTTGCTTACTTGTCTATTCTTTCTTTGATAGTATAATTGCTTGTTTATTTACTTTCTTTCATAGGGTAGTTGCTCATTGAATTTAGGTAGGAAAGTTAAAGTAGTTTGCTTTTTTTATTTGCTTATCGTTATGCTTAATAGTTTCTTTTTCTTATTGTTATGAACTAGTTTGCTTTAAATAGGATTTTCACTTGTTTTTCTAGAACTGTCCATCGATCCTTCATCAAAAAGTACTTAGGTTACATCGTTTTAAGTTTCTTAGTAGGTTTTGCTCATTAGATAGCTTTGCTTGAATAGATTAGCCTTAGATAGCCACTTCCTTAGTTAGACTATACTACTACCAACCCTTCTACATTTGGCATATATTTTGCTACAACTCTAAGTTTACTTACCCCTAGTTGACAATTTAATTAAGGGTTTTTAGTTTGTTTTTAGTGCATATAGAACACCCATCAGTCATAAAAGACAATGTGCCACTAAAAAGCCATCGGTTCTTCAAGGAACTTACAACACTGATGCTTTTCATATAACGAATCACATTGCCTAGTTTACATGTAAATTTTGTTAATAAAGCGATATGTTCCATAGAACAAACCACACCACATCGCATAGAACATATGTGAAATGGCATTGTGGGGCGTCTTATTGGACGCCCCGTCACTGATGCATCCTATAACACAACGCACCACTATGTATATTTTGGTGCTCGACTTATGATGAAGTACCAATGCGTTGGAATTACTACACTGTTTGGCAATGCTTTTTATCTAATAAAGCACATCGGTCACGAAACTTAGTAACTATTGTAGTAACACCAGTTACTTTTCCACATTTTTTTGCAAACAAAAATTAATTTCATTTTTGATAAATACAAATTAGTTATAAATATGTGTGATTTATAATTTCAATTTGTTTTATCTATACATATGTGCTTAAAAATAATTTTATGTGAATTGGAGACGATGATGACGGAAATCGCAGGAGCAGTAGCAACAACAACCAAAAGAAAAACAATTTAATTCACAAATTATGTATGCAAACCTCCATAGTTAAATTTTGTGGAGGTTTTTCTTTACGGAGGAAAAAACGTAAGTCACTCTTCAGTGCCTCTTATAATTTAGTGCATGGACTCAATGCCCTTCCACTCCCTCATCACTTTGGCTTGCATATCTCCTCCTCCACGGGTCACTTGACTTTCTCCAAGATACCGTCCTTGTCATTCCCATAGCCATAATATGAAGGTATGTCAATTTTCTTGTAAATCACATACCTACACCTCCTCTTCTTCACCTCAAGTGGGCTTATCAAATATCTCTTTGAGGTAAGGAGGAATTTTGTAGCCCTAAATTATTTGTAACTGGGGCCCTTGTTGGTGGCACCAAACACATCAACTTATTCCCTTCCAAGTCTGTCATATTGGCCCTTAATTTGACATAATTAGGACTAACAAGCTCTATGATAAGAGATTCCCAGTGCCCCTTTCACCTGATCATCAAGAAGGGAACCCTGAAGGATGTCTTAATTATAATACTATGCCAACCTCAAGAATGACCTAAGACCCATATTTTATATTTAATAGAATTTAAGAATCACATTTGGAAAAACAACTGATGATCCATAAGCTTCACTAGCATGCCTTATCGCTAAATATTAAGCATTTCCTTGGTCTCAGACTGCTCCTCCATGAGATCCCCACTCAAGTATTTACTAAGAATCTCATGTTTCTTCTTCTCCACAACCATGCACTTGATCATTTTCTCATCCAGAAGGGGCATATTGGAAACAATATCTGGATGAGAAAATGATCAAGGGGAAAATTGGAAACAAACTCTTGCTCTCTCTGTCGTTGGTTTCCCTTATCTTTCTATACAATTTATTCTACCACATCCTCCTCTTCCTCAAACATGACCAACTTAAAAAAACTGACCTCTCCCCTCTTGATCATCAAACTAGCCTCCCTCTTGACAGAGTCGATCCTTTTCCACTCCCTCAACGCTCTGGCCTACATATCCTTCTTCGTGGGCCGCTCAAATTTCTCCAAGATACCATCCTTGTAATCCCTATAGCCATAATAATTGGTGTCATTTCACTTGTAAATATCATACCTATACGTCATATTTTTCGTCGCAAGGGGCTTATCAAATAACTCTTTGACGTTGGGGAGGAATTTTGCAGCCCCACTTGTACAATTGGTTGCTGGAAGATTGTAACGTGCCATCTTCCAGCAACCAATTATATAAGTGAGGTTGGGAAATTCCTCCCCGACATCAAAGAGATATTTGATAAGCCCCCATGAGGTTAAGAAGAGGAGGTCTAGGGAGCAGGGATTACAAGTGAATTGACACCGGTTATTATGGATACAAGGATGACGAGGACTGTATCTTGAAGAAAATTGAGAGGCCCGTGGAGAAGGAGATGCATGATAGAGTGTTGAAGGAGTGGAAGAGGTTTGATTTTGTCAAGAGGGAGGCCAATTTGATTAATAAGAGAAGAGATGTCATTTACATTAAGTTGGTCCTATTCCAGGGAGAGGAATATGTGGTGGAAGAAATGGGAGAGAAATGCAAGGGAAACCAATAGCAGAGAGAGAGAGAGAGAGAGAGATTGTTGTCCATGTGCCCTTTCCAGATGAGAAAGAGATCAAGTGCATGGTTGTGGAGAAGAAGAAACAAAGGCTTCTTAGTAAATACACGAGTAAGGATGTCATGGATGATCAGTTCAAGGCTAAGGCAATGCTTGATATTTAGTGATATGGCATGCTCATGAAGCTTATGAATCATCTATTTTTTTTCCAAATGTGATTCTTAAGTTCTATTATATATACAATATTGGCCTTAGGTAACTTTAGGTTATAATTAAGACATGCACTAGGGTTCCTTTCTTGCTGATAATGAAAAAAGGGCACTTGGAAGCTCTGATCATAGAGCTTGCAGTCCTAATTATGCCAAAGTAGGGGCCAAGATGATGGATTTGGAAGGGAACGAAGTTGATTTGATTGATGCCACTCAAAATGGACTCGATTACATATACTTTGGGGATACAAAATTCCTCCCCCATTTCAATGAGCTATTCGACAATTCCCTCGAAGCAAAGAAGTAGAGGTGTAGGTATGTGATTTACAAACGAATTGACATGAGTTCATATTATGGCTACAGGAATGGCGAATACAATATCTTGGAGAAATTTGAGCGGCCCACAGAGGAGGAGATGTGAGCCAAAGTGTTGAGGGGTGGCAGAAGATCGAGTTCCTGTGCTAAACTATGAGAGGCATTGAAGAGTGATTGTCTCCACAAAGCACAACCTCCACAAAACTTTAATTGTGGAGCTTTTCATATGTACTTTGTCAATTAAATTATTTGTCAGTGCATTTTTACGTGACAACCACTCTGGTGCACTTTCAATTGCACTAGTGCACTATAAACAATATAGCACACATGTATATTGTGTTTTTCCAAATCATGTTGATGTTGTTGTTGTTTGATTTATAAAATGTATTATGAGTACGCTAATGATTTCTCCGTTTTAAAATTAAATTTGATATGTACCACTTATTAGAATTTTGAGTTACCATATATATAATGTTTAACTTTAGTTTTATGAAATCGTTTACTTTGTATTGTGATTGGAAAAACCTATAACCATTAATGCCTTATAATGTTTATTTCTTCTTCAAGGTGAATTATTTGTTGTCCAACAAGATATAATATGTTGATTAAACATATTTACAAATAAAATACATAAATATGCTAAATGAAATTATTTTTATTTGAATAATTATGTTTTTTTCATATATTGTAATAATAACCTTATCATATAATTATTCAATAATAATAATGATGTAATAATAATCTTCTTATATTAATTTTTATTATTCAAATATTACAAGGCAAAGATATAATATAATAGCTTATTAAAATCACAATTAATATATTTAATTTTTCTAAAATTTTTATTAATTTATATTATTCAACTATTATAATATATTGAATTTATTTAATTAAATTTAAATTATTAAAATATATAATAAAAAAGTTTGATCCATAAAATTTAGATGAAATTGTTTTACAATTCTTAATTCTATTACAAACTTTATAAATCTTCTATTAAAAAAAATGTAAATATTAATTCAATCTTTCTATTAACAAAATTAACAAAATTGAATTATTAAATATTAAAAATAAAGTATACCAAAAAATATTGATAATAATCATTTGAGCTAACTCTTTGGAGTTATATATATATATATATATAATCATTTGAGCTAATTAAACATAATTGCTATTATATTTATTTTTTATATAGATTTTAATTACACGTCTTTAGAAGTTTGCTGTCATTTTCCACGTATTTTACCTTTGGCATGACCCATACACATTTTTATTCTGTTTTAATTGTTGATTGTCATATGGTATGCACTTTACTTGACATGTTTACCTACTACAACCATAAACTTTATATATTTAATACTTAAAAAATATTTTTTTAGTCAAAATTATTTTTAAAAGTTATTTATCTTTATATTATATATTTAAAAATAATTATATACATTAAATTATAAATATGTAATAATATTTATCTATCCTATTATATTAAAGATTGGCCCCATAAACCATTGTGATATAATTAAATCATTTCTTTAATTATAAATATGTAATAATATTTATCTATCCTATTATATTAAAGATTGGCCCCATAAACCATTGTGATATAATTAAATCATTTCTTTAATTAAAGAGAAACATAAACATCAACCATCACAGTCATAGAAGCACAAACATCAATGAAAACAATACACAATTATCTGAAATCACATGTGTGTAATGGATTACTTTTGGAGAAACACAAACATCAACGAAAATAATACAATTATTTATTATCTAAAATCACGTGTGTGTAATGGATTACTGTGTTATGTTTGGAGATAAATCAAAGGAGATTCTGTTGATATAGAAAGAGATTTATAATATCATTTAGAAAAAAACAAACATCAATAATAACAAATATCTAAATTCGCACGTTTGTAATGTATTGCTTTGAATTTATTATTGTGTGATGATGTATTGAATTTGAAATTTGAATGTTGCAATTTGATTTTATTCTACTTACATACCGATTGCAATAAATTGTTAACCTTGTGTTTTTTAGTTTTTTTATTAATTATTGTTTTTATGATTTAAATTTATAATTAAATTTTAGAATTTATAATCAATTATTGGGTTTAGTTTAGGTGGTTGGGAGAAATGATTATTATGCTTTGTTGTAATGACTTTTAGCTCTATTATTTATCGATGAAGATTTTAGGATTAAATACTAAAGAGTTTTCTCTCGACTTTGTAACTTGGAATTTCTTTTTTCAATGGATCTATTATTGTACATTGTCCATGGGTTAAAGTTTATGTTACTTCATATACCTAGTTCAACAATTGATCTATAACCACCCTAATATTGTTGTAGCATGTTAAGATGTACTTTGTCATGATCTATAAACTAGCTAAAAACTAGTATTCATGTTTTTTATGGAGTGGGATAAGAGTAAAATTTCAGCTTCCTTCTTGAATGGTTTTTTTGTGTGGTTAGATGAGAGTGATCCTTTGATGATCACAAGAAGATTAATGACAATGTCCTACTTCTGGTTATCCTCTTTTCCATTTTCTAATGTTGAATTATTGATTGATTTTTTTTAGGGGACTCCGCATAATTTTGAGCTAGGACTACCAAGGTTCTCTACAACCTAGTATGGGGGAGATGTTGACACATAACATTACATTACGTGATAACAAAAAAATTAAATAAAAATAAATAACTATGTACATACAATGTATGTGACAACATCTAAAAAATTAAACCAACATAAATCCATCTTAAATATGGATCTATCAAGCATTGAAAGGGATTAAATTTCTTAAGGTGTAATTTTTTTATCATTTATATGAAGGAATTGATACATGGCATGGAATTAAATGATAAAAAATTTGCGTCTTAAGAAATTTGATTCTTCTCTATGTTTGATAGATTTGGGATCAAGATAGATTTACGTCGATTACTCTCAAATGTCCTATGCAACTTGACTTGGTTCTCATACTAAAAATTGGATTTTCTCTTAATCCTAGTTGTAAAAAAAATCTTATAATCTTTGAAAGTAGGAGATTTCCCCTTTACTTGACAATCAATTTTTTTTTATGTTTAGTATCTTGGTTTCAATTGATTTAAAAGTTGATTTTTTCCAAATCCTTCCTTTACATTTGAAAGCAATTTTGATTCCTAAATCTCAAGGAAAAGTGGAAAATAACTCCCTCGTTCTTCATTGCTAAACTTGCATTAAAGAGATCATTCTCTAATAAAAGTGCAACCTTCATCCTTTATTAACATTAAGATAGAGATCATATTCATTTACATCCCACTTTAGGAATTGTGCAATGAAAAATGGTAAATTATAAGGATACAAAGTGAAACATTCTTCTTTAAATAAATATGATGTTTGTGATGATAAGAATGTGAAATATTAAACACTATAAAATATTAAGCACCATAGAGTAAGCCAATTATTGACTCACTACATGATACATCCTATTCATTAAATATACATTAGTCATCATCGAACAAATAAAATACATCAAACAATAAATCATTGATTAACATCCTATCCTCTCGCTTCACCGACATCAACTTCCTTCATATTTCCAGAATTCACAACAAGGAGGCGGATGCTCTCTCTAAGAGGGCCCTCAGCGAGGCGGTGGGAAGACTCTCGATCTTCCATTGTGACAATGGAATAGAAAGCTCCATCTCCTCCTATAATATTTTTGAATGATGGATAGAACCTTATAGCTCTGGTTTAGTAACAGGATTGTATAGTCAGTATGTTTGTTGACTCTGCTATCCTTTTTCTTTACTGGCCTGACTTTCATTGACCGGTTGCGCATTAGTAATTCTTCACTCAGCGAGTTTGCTGCTTGTTGACTCTGCTATCCTTTTCTTCACTGGTCTGACTTTCATTGACCGGTTGCGCATTGGTGTTTCTTCACTCAGCAAGTTTGTTGTTTTTATCCTTTTTGCACATGACTGTACGCATTGTAAATGGTTTTATAATCTTTATAAACTCGAGCAATTTTTTCTTGGAAAAAAACCAATAAACCATTGATTAACTCATTACATGATGCTTACTATTTCCCATTAAAACTATCTTCCAACTATTTACTACAAACTCCAAAGTAATTATTACAAACTCCCAACACCATTATTCCTTACACTTATTCCAATAAAAAAATCTCAAACGTGCTATTTGCCAACCACTTTCTTGACCAAATAGTAGAGTTTTCATTCTCAATATGAATATTTTTTTAATAATGTGCCATGATTCTTGCTGGTCGTTGATGTGACTCCATCTCTTAATCGTTCTTCCTACCTACGTTGTCTTATTGTTGGTTGATTATGGCCCACCTCATACAATTTCCCATTCCCAAAAATGACATATGATTTACTTATGGAGGCCTTCCAAATTTGTCGAAACATCCAAAAGGGACGAAGATGTGACATTTGACATAATTACATACAAATTATTAAAAAGACATATTATGTAGATGTTGCTTTGAAAAAAAACATATGAAAACGTCCCTTGGGTTCAGGAAACGTCAACCTATGGCACGTGGGGTTATGTACGGAACTCATAAAAGCTATGTCAATTTATATTAAAGAACCCGACACTTTAGATCAATCAAACAAAAAATCACCTTCTCAAATCTTATTTTCCATAAAATGGATTTAAATATGTGTTTGGAAGAGATTTTTCCTTCACGTGCCCACTTGTTTGACTTTTAGGGAGATGTCTATAATACTTGCAAATTTTAGTAGAGGAGTGGGATATCTAACTTCTCATTTTCCAATTCTCGGCTCAAAGGAATAGACATGCCTTTTCAAGATACTATGTCGAAATTTTGCACGTTACATTTATGAGAAGCTATTTATTAAGGTGTTGGTTAAATGTTCTATTTTTTGGTTTTTTTAGTTGGAATCTGGTGATGTAAATTTGGATAAAATCGTTATTTTCTATTATTTAAAATGCATTTTTGAATGCATAAATGGATTTAGTGTACTGAAAAACCCCTGGAGCATTCAGATTATACAAGCTTAGCCACTCAAAACTACAGATCCGACCATTCATCACCAGATTTCGAGCAAAATCAAACTGAAAAAATTGTTGGGAAACAACCGAAAGGTAGAACGTTTAGACCACTACATTTATTAATATTAAATAATTTATCCCCGGTTAGTGTAAATGCTTAGTGTTTCTCGAAACATATCTTTCGTTAGTGGTAGGTTTTGAGGGTAAAAACTATTCACCTTTTGATTTTTTTTTTAAAGCAGTTTTGAAGTTAGAAACAATTTTAATTATCCATTTAAAAAAAATTATGTTTCAAATTTATCTAACTTAATCTTCAAAGTTAAAGAGGGTATTGAACAATTCCTAAAACATTTTAGAATGAAATAATTTGTCATTTTTGTGATACTAAGAAGTTGAATGACGAAAATCATCTTCTTTTAGAATGTTCTTGCATATGCACACCTTAAATCTTAATTTCAAAATATTTATAATAATTTCGACCTTCATAAACTCTTAATTCATCAAAGCTATGGAGATTCTCTTAAGATTTGATATTGGTCTCGATGGATGGTAATAACAATACTAATCACCATCATAAAATACTTAGATACTATATAACTTATATACTTATAGTATATAACTAATTATAATTGTATAATACATAACTAGTTATATTTATGATGATGATGATGACGATTAACGTCCTCTGAGACCAAAATTGGTCTATCCCATTACTCCTAACCTGTAACTGGCCATCCCTAACTCCAAAATAACTTAACATGCTTAATCCTAGTATTGGTGGTTTATTACCAATACATCCTAAAAAGTACCTACTTAATGGTTGTGTTTATTAAGTATTAGATAAAATGCAAGTAAATTAAAAAGCCTAGAAAAATAAACCATTCCCTACCCTACTTCATGCCAAAGAAAGTAAATTAGACAACGTGCATCCCGTATCAAAAGCGTAAGATACAATACTTAATAAACCAGGTATACACCTTACTTAAGGACAAGAAGTAAGGTGTATACCTGGTTTGGTTTCTTTTTGGCAGACAAGGGTCACTAGTTTGTATCATATTTACTATAGTAATATAGTGTTCTACTATGATTTAGAAAAAAATAAAACTATATATATTATTGTAATTTTTAACACGTTTTTAGTAAATGTGACAAAACTCCTTATAATTTCAAACATTTGTATTTTTATTTGAAACATTTCTTCATTTTAAAAACTAGTATAACACAAATAATAACTCCTCACACACATACATAAGAATTTGGGGGTTGGGATATCAAAAACATTGAATTTTTTAGTCAATCTTTAACACTGAAAGTATTTGGAGAATTTGCATAGGATCAAGCTTATGTTTTTTTAGGTATGTTTTCTATATAAACAATATCAAGCATACAAGTTTATTCTTGGGATAAAGATCCCATAAATGGAAACCAACTCGATGTCAATGAAATGTCAAGTTTGATATGCCTTGCAGGGCCAAAAGATTGAACCAGTAGCACAGATATAGAGTAAAATTGAGGCCAAAGAGCTAGCCAAAAATACAAAACTAAACTAATAACTTCCCTTTTGAAACAAAGACATCTAATTAGAGAAATGAACCTGGCCTTCAATTGAGGTATCATCAAGTCATCCTGGAGGAAGAAGAATGGGTCACTACGTACATACTGTATCTTGAGCTAACAGAGCATCTAGATTGTCTCACATTTCCACAAGCATGGAGATTCAAAGGTCCCACAAGTCAAGTCTGAATTTGAGGTCGTCTACCTCACTACGAAGCTCAAAAATCAAATGTTGGAGGATGCCCAAGGCATCGTGAACTAGTTATGTGTTCTCATCGGACAAGGAGTGTGGAGAGGCGAAAGGAAAGTCCCATGAATTGTGGCTCATTGTACCTGTTGCAGAGGCCCGAGGAGTGTTGGAGGGAAAGGACGAACCTGATAACGTGCTTGGAGAAAACCCCAGAGAGTTACCACGACGATCGAACCATTCGATCTTACATCCCTAACCTATGGAAGTATGCTCAATGTTTTGCTGACTAGGGGAGGCTAAGCCCTATGGATAACTCTCAGATATGTGCCTCTTGCTTCCGATGCTAGTGCTTCTAGATCTAATGGTGATTCGACCGGGAGGAATATGGTCACCCCTGCCTCATTTGGAGCATACCCTTTGGCGTGACATAATGAATCCCAAATCAGCCTTTGCCACCTAAACTGAAACAATCTGATGCCTATTCCAATGCCAAAAATGGAAGAAACAATGCCAAACTAGAGGGGAAGTCACATTTTCACTGGACTCGGGGAGCCATTCCACTATCGTATCTCTTTTGCACGACAGGGGGAGAGTCGTTAATGTTGCCATAAAATCAAAGTACTAGGATTTAAGGACTATTGCATCAACATTGTTATACTTCGACCCACGAAGAAGATTTATTTGTTGTAAGTACTGGAAATTAGTGATACCAAAATCCTATTGCGAAGATATTCCCATGCTCCCACAAATGGTTTGAGGCCCGTGTTTCTAGCTGTCACGATGTCCAAACACCAAATCAATGCCCATGATCATTGGATATCACCCCATATAGGGAGGATCAAGCCTATGTTACCTAGTCACGAGAGAAAAATATATTGACCTTATGCCCCTAGACAACTAGATAAGAAACTTTGAAAAATACATCTATTGATCCGGATTATTTTCGGTACGAAATGAGAGTGGAGATATAATAAAGAAATTCATAGAGATATCGCAAATATTCAATAATATAACAAAAATGTATCATAGATGCAACCATAAACATAGATATACAGTAATACACGATTTCTATTAATGAAAGAAATGTATAGAGACTGTAAAAATACAGAGTGAAAGACTCGCTAGAATGGTGGCAGCTTATCTCTGAGAAGAGATGTGATGGCTACTCGCATTCGCAAGAAGATGATTACAATGAGGCTCTGAAGGCCTTTTTTCAATAAACAAGAATGCAAAAAACCCTAGACATCCAAAAACCTAACCCTAGGAGATGAAGCGCCAAAAGTCACGTGGGCCCTGTTTGGGTAAGTTAGTACATCAACTTCTCGGGGTCGTAACTTTTGCATATGATCTCTGTTTTAGGCGTATGATAGCTCGTTGGAAAGGTATCATCGAGGAGATTCGTTTTGGGGGCTCAAAAATTCTTTGAACATCATTGAGAACCACGATCTAGAAAAACATTCATTTGGGCCCTCAAAATGGCCCCAGAAGTTAAAAACTGCTAAAAATAGTAAATTGTCAAAATTGCCAGAAAACTATTTTGAGCCAGTCGAAAAAGGTGGGTGGCCACCAATATCCACCTAGATCAATACTCCCTCCTTAGGAAGCAATGGTCTCCATTGCGTTGAGTTCCCGGGGGGGAGGGAAAAGCGTTTGCTGAATCTACATCTTGGTGAGTTACTTGTATTGCTGGAGACGTCGCGCTACTTAGTTTGTGGAAGTCTGTCATGAACCTGTTGAAGCTGAGGTTGTTCAACAAGTTGAGCTACATGAGAGGTCGATATGAAGAAGGAATCTTTTCACTTTGTTGCAACCTTGTCAACTTGCTTCTGTTGGATAGAAGGTGCAGGGGTCGAGGCTATAGTGGTTGCAGTGTCCTTATGTTCCCCTTTTGAACAGATTGTGAAGAAGCTGAATTTTGCAGTATGAGATACTAGCTTGAGACACTTTTTAGGTGGAACAATAATTGGAACTACCTCTGGTATTCTGTAGAGATGACCTCCCAAAGTAACAATGACACTACGAGGTCGAGACTCATAAACAACATGGCGTCTCCACATATATGGTTGGCCCAAGAGAACATCACAGACATCAAGTGGGGTAGCATCAGATAATACCTCATCCTTGAAGGGTTGGATTCCATATGAAAATCGACATTGTTGGCTGACATGGAGATCTCGTCCTTGCCGAAGCCACCCAATGTTGTATGGTTGCAGGTGTGGTGTTGTCAACAATCCCAACTGTTTGACGACCTCTGTTGAGATGAGGTTCTTCTGGCTTCCGCTATCAACAATAAAATGCAACGAGGTCCCCTTCACCTACATCTGTGAATGAAAAAGGCGCTCCTCCTCTTCAGGATCTGTTGGTTCTTCTGGTTGAATTGTTGCGGTCGCGGCAATAGTAGTGGGGTCTGTGCCAATGATCTATCCTTTACTAGTATTTTCAGAATCAGATTCTGAATAAAGGTTCGGCTCCTTGTCTTTGATCTTGGCTACTAATGACTGTTTTGAGTGACATTCATCGGTGTTGTGCCAGGGGATTTTTTGGAAATCGCACCATTTTTTGGTGTCCTTTGTCTTCCTATGGCCCTTCTTTTCCTGTGGGTTGGACTGGTTTTCAGGAGAATGTTAGTTAGGGATGTCTTTGTCATACTTTGGTTGTTGCAGATTTGCAGACCCGAACTCCCATTTGTTTTGGTGCTTAAATTTCTTCTTGATTTTAACAACATATCGATAGGCAACACTGAGTGATGAGATGTCCATAAATTCCATTTCAGTTTGGATGTATCTGTGTAGATCCCCACGGTATTTCAGAACCAAATGTCGTTCAGAGTCTTTGATATCGAGCTTGGTGCGCAAGGTATGGAAGGTATTGGTGAACTCCATAACTACTTGGCCCCTCTCTTGCCACAGTGTGGTCCATCTCATGTACTGGTCCTCATAGTTGCCAACAAGGTAATATTGTTCCTTTACCACATCCACAAAAAAATCCCAAGTGGGCTCGACGCCATATATTCTGGACTCCTCTGTGGAACTCTGCTCCTAGTAAGTTTCCCACCAATGTTTGATAAGGGGGAGAGCCTTAAGGAGCACGAAGATCATCTTTTCTCTGTCGGAAAAATTGTGAACAAAGAAATAACCTTCTAACATATTTAACCATTTATCTAGGGCATCCACATCTATCTGACCTTCAAATATAGGAATATAAAAATTGACCTGTACCTTAAAAGGCTAGGTGCCTCCAAAGTGGCCTCTTGATGAAGATGCGTTTGATGCTATTGGGAGGTGTTGAAGGATGTGGGAAAAATTCTTCATCATTTCGTCCCTCTATCGCATGAGAGCTTGCTCAAGCAATAGATTGATAGGATCGTCTGCTCCATCATTTTTCTTTTTTTCCGCCATTGAGGGTTTCTTGGGTGTGCGAGAGCGATTGTCCTCGAGAGAGACAAGCTGGAGACCCAACTTGCTATACTCGGACCTCATCAGGGACATGCATTGAAAAAACAATCAAGAACAACCTGCTCTAATACCACTGATCTAGATTATTTTCAGTACGAAATGAGAGCAGAGATATAATAAAGAAATTCATAGAGATATCGCAGATATTCAATAATATAACAGAAATGTATCATAGATGCAACCATAAACACATATATACAATAAAACATGATTTCTATTAATGAAAGAAATATACAGAGACTGTAAAAATACAGAGTGAAAGACTCGCTAGAATGGTGGCAACTTATCTCTGAGAAGAGATGTGATGGCTACTCGCATTCACAAGAAGATGATTACAATGAGGCTCTGAAGGAATTTTTACAATAAACGGGAATGCCAAAAACCCTAGACATCCAAAAACCTAACCCTAGATGAAGTGCCAAAAGTCACGTGGGCCCTGTTTGGGTAAGTTAGTACATCAACTTCCTGAGGTCGTAACTTTTGCATACGATCTCCGTCTTAGGCGTATGATAGCTCCTTGGAAAGGTATCATCGAGGAAATTCATTTTGGGGGCTCAATCCTGCCTTTGGCTATTATTGAGAACCTCTATCTTGAAAAACCTTCATTTGGGCCCTCAAAATGGCCCTGGAAGTTAAAAATTGCTAAAAATAGTAAATTGCCAAAATTGCCAGAAAACTGTTTTGAGCCAGTCGGAAAAGGTGGGTGGCCACCGATATCTACCTGGATCATCTATTAACCGAAAGGAAATGTGCATTTATTTTTCGATAATTGGCTCACGGTTGGCATGGCAAGTGGTTTATGGTAGTAAGCTTAAAGTAGGAATGGATCCTTGGATTGGTTGCAAAGGTTACTTCAGACTCTCTAAGAATATGTTGGACCATATGCACTCATTAAATATTCATGTGTTATTTAATGTATTTACTCATATTCAAAGGGTGATGTGGTGTGAGAGATGGAATACATCCAAGTACTTGAGACTCTATGAAGTTCTAGCAGAGGAGTGAAAGTGTTTCACATGACAACTGGAAGCTATAAACCTCAAGCTTCATCTTGGTCATGACAAATTAGTATGGTCCTTGAAGTTGGTGAATGGTTCCTACATTGTCAAGTTGTGTTTATGCTTCTATTTTTGCACAATATATATAGGTAGGCCAAGAGTGGTAGTGGAAACAAGGCTCTATACTAGTGGGAAGTGGTTCATCGAAGGGAATGACAAGCCTTGAAATTTTCCATATTTGTAGGGAGAGTGGGGAAACAATTCAACATCTTCTTGTTGATTGCCACAGTACCTTGGTAGTTTGGGATGCCCTTGAAACCTCATATGGAACTGGGAATTGGA
>ML784833.1:26608-43511 GCA_009831015.1 Picea engelmannii
TCTTTACTCTTACTGTCCATATGTTGTATGTTGGTAGATGACACATGAAGAAATCTTAATAATTATTTAAAAGATATAAAATTGTTTAAGCTTATAAACAACTGATTCACCCCCCCCTCTCAGTTGTTTTAGTATTTCCAACACTTCCATCTACTATACTCCAGTGTTATGAGAGGTACCTCGCAGCCCTCCATTAATTACACTCTACGTACAATACTATGTACCTAGTTGTTCTCAATCAAATAAAACATTTTAAGAGTAGTCGTTGTTATTATACCATTAAAGTATTTTGTACTTGTTTCTTCTACATAAGTAATATATAAGTTGTAGTTTAATTGTTCTATGTTTTGGTTTTTTTTTAGGGATATTTTGGTGCACTTGTATATTATTGTGTTGGGCCATAAATACTTGTATTTTGGTACACTTATGTTAGGTTATAGTTGTACATAAGTTGAACTAACCTCATAAATTGCCAACTATAATCGATGTACACTTGTGAATTTGTGTGGTTTGCACTCATCCTAGTCCTAGTTGTGATTTGTAGAGTTAACGATTGTTGTACCGTTTTATGAAGGTATGAATCCATTTTATTGGTTGCCACATATTAACTATGTTGAATATCTTTGTTATTCATTTTTCATTTTGATTTTTTTATCATTGATACTTATTGGTTTACTCTTAAAAAAAAATTCAAAATAGTTTCAAAATTTGTCGTATCGGGTTAATCATTGTTTAAAGTTCAAATCTTTATATAACAAAATATATTAACAATTAATAATAGAGTTAATCATTGTTTAAAGTTCAAATCCTTATATAACAAAATATATTAACAATTAATAATAATAAAAACATTTAAATTGTTTGGTATAATTTTGTGTTATAATATTAATATTATATAGTTTTATATTGATAATATTTTTATACATATTAATATTAAATCCTTGTTAATAATAGTAATAGATATTAATGGTCACACATGCTTAAAGTATTAAAAAGTTTCCTAATACAAATATCTCTATTTTTTCTTCCTTTTTAGTTTTTCTAAACATTTTTTTTTTATATTGTTTTAATATATATTATTGTATCATAAATAGGTAAAACTCCTTATCATTTCAAACATTTGTATTTTTGTTTTGAAAGTTTTTTGGGTTTTAAAAACAGTGTAACATGAATAATAACATCTCACACATATGCAAGCATTTGGGATTTGGGGTTTCAAAAACATTTAATTTGTTTGCCAATATTTAGTACAAAAAGTATATGGAGAATTTGTATACGATCAAGTTTATGTTTTTTTAAGTAGGTTTTCTATATATTACCTGTCATAATAAACAATATCAAGCATACAAGTTTTTGTTGGGGACAAAGTTGTCATAGATGAAAACTAACTTAACACCAGTGCAATGTCAAGATTTGATATGCATCATAGGGCCAAAAAACTGAACCAGTAACATAGATATAGAGTAAAATCGAGGCCATATATTTGGCCAAAACTACAAAACTAAACTGATAACTTGACTTTTGAAACAAAAACATCTAATCAGAGAAATGAACCTGGCCTTCAATTGAGGTATCATCAAGTCATCCTAGAGGAAGGAGAATGGGTCGTTGCGTATGTGTTGCATCCTGAGCTAACAAAGCATATGGACTGTCTCACATTTCCCCAAGCATGGAGATTCAAAGGTCCCACAATTCAAGTTTGAATTTGAGGTCGACTACCTCACCACGAAGCTCAAAAATAAAATGTTGGAGGATGCCCAAGGCATCATGAACTTGCTGTGTGTTCCCATCGGACGAGGAGCATGGAGAGATAGAAGGTAAGTCCCCTAAATTGTGGCTCATTGTATCTGTTCGAGAGGCCTGAGGAGTGCTGGAGGGAAAGGACGAACCTGAGAACCTACTTGGAGAAAACGCCAGAGAATTACTACGACGACCGAACCATTCGATATTGCATCCCCAACCTCTGGAAGTATGATCGTTGTTTTGTTGACTAGGGGAGGTCGAGCCATGTGGATAATTCTCATATATGTGCCTCTTGCTTCAGATGCTAGTGCTTCTAGATCCAGTTTTGATTTGACCAGGAGGAATATGGTCACACTTGCCTCGTTTGGAGCGTCCCATTTGACATAACATAGTGAATCCTGAATCAACCTTCACCACCCAAATTGAAACAACCCAATGCTTATTCCAGTGCCGACAATGGAAGAAACAATGCCAAACTATAGGGGAAGTCACATTTTCAATGGAATATAGGAGTTGTTTTGTTGTCATATCTCTTGTGCACAACATGGGGAGAGTTGTTAATGTCGCCATAAAATCAAAGTACCAGGAGTTAAGGACTATTACATCAACATTATTGTACTTCACCCACAACAAAGGTTTGTTTTTTGTAAGTAACGAAAATTAGTGATACCAAAATCATGTTGCAGAGATCTTCCCACTCTCCCACAAATGGCTCGAGGCCCGTGCTACCAGGGGTCATGGCCTCCAAATGCCAAATCAACACCCATTATCGTTGGATATTTGAAAAAGACATCTATTAATCGGAAGGAAATGTGCATTTTTGTTTCGATAATTGGCTCATGGTTGGCATTGAAAGTGGTTTATGGTAGTAAGCTTAAAGTACGAATGAATACTTGGATTGGTTGCAAAGGTTACTTCAGACTCTCTAAGAATATGTTGGATCATATGCACTCATTAAATATTCATGTGTTATTTAATGTAGTTAAACTCATATTCAAAGGGTGATGTCGTGTGAGAGATGGAAGACCTGCAAGGACTTGGGACTATGTGAAGATATAGTATGGGAATGAAAGTGTTTCACATGAAAAATGGAAGTTATCAACCTTAAGCTTCATCTTGGTCATGACAAATTGGTATGGTCCTTGAACTTGGTGAATGGTTCCTAAACTATCAAGTTATGTTCATGCTTCTATTTTTGCACAATATCTATAGGTAGGCCAAGAGTGGTGGTGGAAAAAAGGATCTATACTATTGGGAAGTGTTGCATCGAAGGGAATGACAAGTGTTATCATTGAAATTTCATCCACAACATTGCATGCAAATGGTTACAAAAATACATCAGTGCCAAACACCTACGAGTTCACCTGCAGCACCAAAAATGCATTTCTAAGAGGCAAAAACTATACAATTGGACAAAAATTGACATGCACTAACTCACTAAAGGAAGTGCGCGCACAGTGCATGGGCCAAAGAAGCCCATATAGTGCACAATTCACCATATGCACGACTATGTACGAGATAAGTCGTGCAATCCTGTGAACGACACATTTATGGTTCTTGTCGGCCCCTCAATCACAACTCCCAACTTGATTTGACCCTCAGATCTGAGCTGAATCCGAATGGGGGGCCGATCAAGGACCAAAGGGTTCCCTAAAGGCCCCCTTGTTCACACCAAGAACTAGTTGAATAATGCCTTGAAGACATGCTATAAATGGAGACCATGGGTGCACTAAGAATTTAATATTTTCATAGTATTGTTATGCTGCCTCAATCCTCCCTTGAGAATCCTCTTTTCTCCTTGTAGCATTCTAGCAACATTCCAATAGGCCATTCTACTCACCTCTTGAGGGAATAGGCTTTGATTTCTTCATCATTTTCTTTCTTGTTTATCATTGTAAGAAGAGCTCTCCATTAAGGAACTCAAGAGCCCTCCCAAGGAGGAAGAGGGGAGCCCTCCCAACGAGGAAGAGGGGATCCATAAGTCCTCCTTTCTCTACAGTGTTTTGCCAACTAATATAGTTATCCATTGGTGGCATAATCTTGGTCATTTGGTTGATTGATTTTGGTTCAAAGTTTCTTATGCATTGTAGTTTTATTTCCTTAGTTTTTTTTAGTTTCTTTACTCGTTTATTTCATGTGCTTGGATTGTTTAAATCATGCACTAACCTTTGTCTTGTCTACCAGGCCCAACTAGACATGCAAGTGCCCTTGTTTTTCTCACCCAAGTGACAAAACAAACACAACAGATTGGTGACCATACTAGGGAGATAAGGTATCAATTTCCTCTCTATTTGGGCTTTTAGAGCACTTCTTTTTGACCCATTTTCCTTGCAGGAATCATAACCGGCCTAGCCTTACCTGTCAAGAGCTAATTTTGGAGCTGGAGGAGGATAATTCCACTCAAAATCCCCCCCATGTATCAGAACGTGTGTGGGTATTTCATCCCACAGATGTGCATTCAACGCATTGTGCGCCCAAAGTACTTCGGTTCCCTGCGCATTCTGTGCATTGTGCGCCAAAAGGTCTTATGTTCTCTACGCATTCTACACACTATGCGTCCACTGCACATCTGTCTGAACTGTAACCTGCGCACATGTCCAGAGTTTTAAAATTGTAAGAGTTTTTGTGATGATTTGTAGGCCCCTAGCCTTCAAAATCTTGGTTTTATGCAATTTGTAAATGTACTCCACTTAGATTCCTTTCCCACATGAAAGGTTAGTCAAACATAGGCACTTAGGGGGTAAAAAGAACCACATTTATCCTCTTTTTCTTTGGTTTCCACATGGATGGCTTGTTTTGATTGTAAAATTTAAGTTGAGATTCTTTGCTATCACAGATAAAAACACTTGCATTGGGACCATAAATCAACTTTAATCATCGAGTATTCTATTCTCTCGCACCATAGAGTAATCTTGAGTATCAGAAAGGTGGTTAAGGGGACATTTCATCTCCCTTAACAAAATATTTAAGAACGGACAAAGCCCCCCTAGGGCTCCTCTTAGTTTTTTTTTGAAACCATCTTAAATTTGTAAGGGCCCATACATGCCCACATGTTGAAATGTTAGGATAGTTTTGAAATTACTTTCTTAGTTTACATCACCAGGAGAGTTTAAAGATCAAAGTAATGGGCCCATACATGCCCACATGCTTGCAATCTAGGATAGTTTTTCAAAGCTTTCTTAGTGTAAACAACATTAGGGAGTTTAAAGGATTAGTAAGGGCCCATATGTCCACATGCTAGTTCTTTAGGGATTTTAAAATTCCGCAAGGTTGTACCAATGACATCTAGTAAGATAGGTAACCAAGATTTGTAAGGACCACATGAAGTCCACATGTTGCAAATTTACACCTAACTTATTAAAATTTGGCACATTTTATCACTTTCTCACACACAAAGTCACTCCTCACTCACATAATTTCATCTAGAATTGTGGAGGTTGAAGTAGGTTTTCTCCAAAGGAATTCTGAAACGTCCCACTATTTCTTGAAGAAATTATCCACACCCACTTAATTCCAACAAGATTGGTTCACACCCCCAATCTCTCAGCCCACCACATCTAAATTTTTTCTAAAAAATCACTAAGTTTTCCTCCACAGGAGGTGCCAAAATAATTTTTTTAGTCTAGGTAGGATCTTGGGGGTAGGCATCCAAATAACCCCCAGTTATTTGGTTCTCACATTTTCAAACATTAGACAAATAGGGAACTTAAAAATCCTCCAAGTCAATTGTTCCTAACACCATAAGACAGGGAGATACCCGTGAAGGGTTGAAGGCCGAGGTATGGTTGTTCTGTGCGTCCCCCTTTGAGTCACCCAAATCATGGAAGGGATCTAGCCCGTGACCGATTTCTGAGGCCGAAAATCTAAATGCCTCACTTTGACCGAGGTACCTAGTGGCCAAATTTAAGACATCTACCCAGGTGGCAATTGTGGGCTGCAATTGCACCTTGATCATATTTTGTGTGGATATTGGGAAATATCACCAGCTCTTTTGGGATATGCACCCTCTACCCCTCATTATAACTCATTGTTTCATCCTTCACTAGTTCCTCTTTCGGTGGCTTCATACCCCACTGTTGAGTGCTCTTGGAAGGTCCAGTGCTATTTGAGAGGAAGGACGATAAGTCTTTTTAGGACACGAGCATTTGTTTTCTTTGTTCTCCTACGCGGAAAAAAAATCACCTACCCACATGTATGCTTATTTATAGTTGATTTATGTATGATGCCCATTTGATTACATGCGATTGTAAGATATATTGTGAAGGTCCAAATTATACAAGTCTCTTGTTCATTTATTTCTCTCATCACTGTTTTCACACATTCACTTTGCTAGTCGGACATCATAGGGGACCCACATAATCCTCGTCATTCCATATGCTTTCAAAATCTCTCTCCTATCCCAGGAGGAATTCCTAGTCTTTCCAATTCACCGACTCAACCATCTCACACCCCTGTGAGTGCCACTATTTTGGGATCAACTTTGCTTGGTTCCACCGTACTTGGGTCCAATTACCAAGGCCATCCATCCACTATCTCTCCTTCACAAGGAGGTGGGGGGGGGACTTCCTCTCAAGAGAGGTACATCCCCATCAAATCCCCCTCAAGGGTCAGGTCCACTACCTACTCACACCATGGCTGGAACTAATCCTCCACCACCACCCCCATGCCATATTTGGCGTCCCTCAACATTCCTGATTTAAGTAAACTCACGAATGATCCTATATTGCATGATCCCACATGGCCCAATATGCCTACCAAACTACCTTCAGACATTCTCAAATTTGAAGGAAAATTGGGGGAAGATCTCCCCAACCATGTCATGATTTTCCACTTATGGTGCTCTTCAAACAACATCATGGATTACTCCATCCTCTTAAGGTTATTTCAGCGCACACTCACTGGTCCATCAGCCAAATGGGGTATGTGGACGAAAAATCAAGGTCCCATGTGACTTTTGAATCCTTGGCCAAAGAATTCTTGCCCTTATTTCAACTACCAGTTCGTCATGACACGGGTCTCGAACTACTCTTCGAGTGCAAACAAACCTCAACTACACATATTGCCAACCACATTAACAAATGGCCTCAACAACGTAGTTTATGTAAAGCAGAAACCACCAAAGAACAACGTCTCGATTGGTTTCTCAAATCACTTGTCTCTATACTTGCCAAAGATGTGTCATCCACCTTCCCCCAAATTGAAGAGGAAGCCATCATCAAGGCTCAATAGTACGACCTCATTTATGCTCAGTTGGGTTACCTATACACAGTCATACCTGACGCACCGAGACCCGTACCATTCGGCCAGAACAAACCTGGGATGTCTCACTGTAACACCCTATTTACCCCAATTTGTAATTAATCATAAAATAGGAATTTCCATGCTAATGCATGAGGAAAATGTAAATGTATTATTGTTTAAGTTGCCAATAACTGACTGTGGGGGTGAAGCCTTGAAAGTACTGGCCATGATATCACTAGAGGAAGAATGTGAAAACTATAAGAGAGGGTTCATTATGACAAATAACCCCAAATTTCCCTTGATGAGGATGACAACCTCCTTCGGATCCCAAGGAGAGAAATCAGTTAATGAAGAAAGGACTGGTGGTTGAATTATCAACCAACCCCATGAATGGAAACATGGGCTTTCAGCCCGAAGTACCACAAGGACCTGTAGACCTAAGCTTCCTTATGACAGAAGGAACAGGGTAGGTTGGAAAACCTTCCAAGGTAAGAGGGATGCATACGGGAGAGGAGACACCGGAAAAAAAAGAGAGCGTAAGCTCATAAGGGAGATGCACAGAGCTCTCTAGCAAGTCACGAACTGAAGGCTGCGAGCTTGATGCCAAGGAGCATCTGATAAACCTCGCTGAGGCCATAACCAAGAGAGAGAAAGCTCTGGGTTACAGAGAACAGGACTCAAACAGAGGCGGAAATGGAGGAAGAACCCTCGAGAAGTGTGAGAATTCCCTGGTGATATCATGGCTTGGCACGGGGGTGGACATAGTGCTAAGAATGAATGCCTCTGTGCCTATGGTCGGGTGGAAGGACGAACACCCATAGTTAGTTGGTTGGTGGCAACCTGTAATAGATAAGCAATCTCCTGCCTTGTGTAATTTATCTATAACTGTGTATGAATTGACTATATTGTGTATGTTGCAGGAATTGTGCATGACTTCTTAATGGATATACTGTATTCCTTTTATCATTGCTTGGTTGTATAATTAGGCCAGTAAGAAATCATATGGTTAGGATATGTTTTATACTTGTAAATACTTGTGTCCTGTGGTGGCATAAGCCCAAGTCATGAACTGTGTGTTCATTGACCATGAACACAGTTTCATGTACACATGTAAACCTTCCTAATCATTTTGAGTCCCTTAGAGGACGAAGCTTGTTAAGCCCAGAAGAAGAGCGCAAGGCTCTTAAGTCCTTCATAGCTGACGAAGCTTAGGAGGGATAACACTTGTAGATTTTTCCTTAAACCAAGGTGGATTGCAAAGGAAGGGACAAAGGTTCGAAACCTTTGGAGATCGAAATTATTCAAGGACTGGAAGCAGTGAAGGATCCAGAGGAAAAACAGTCGATATTGGAAGAACGCAGAGATGAGGATGGACAACCATCAGATGTACAAAATTAGCGATAACCTTAACGCTTTGTGCCCAAAGGAGGATTTCGACATTCGAGGAAACAGAGGTAGAGATCCCTTCGAACACGCGATACACGAAATCTCGACGGGAAGTTAGATCGTCAGATATCAAGTTGGACACGTGTCGATCGGTGGAAGAACCAAAGGAGGGATGCGTGGCGGTCGGGGAACATTTCCCTGACTCACGATTGGGAGTGGTCAAAGGGCAAGACTACACCAACTCACGATATGCGAAATAACGATATGATCATGGCCGTTGACCTAGGAGTGGTCTGGAGTGTCAATCGTCTAGAGGGAGATTTTGACGTTTTGAGAGTCAGGGGTTCGAAGGAAAGAACCTTACAACGTGCGAGTCACGAAATCCCGAACTCTTCGAAGAGGAAATGAAGATGTCCATTGTAGAGGACGCGTGGCGAGAGTTCATCATTTCGCTGACTTGTAGAGAAAGAAGGTCAAAGAACATACTATTCGAACTCACGATGTGCGAAGTCGCGATTTGATCATAGCCATCCATCAAGGAGGGCACATCCGTTAGGTGGGGACCGCATGGTTGATAGGTGGTGGACACATGTTTCCTGGGAAAGAGTCAACCCATTGTTGACTCATTGTGTTTCGAGGTTTCGAAGGGTGAAGAAGTTGCACCTTGATTGCTAAGGTCGCGAAATGCCGAGAGTCGAGGTCTTGTGTGACGGGCGACAACGACACAACTCGTAAGCAGAGTACACCGGAGGAGACAAGTGGCATGTACGTGTCACTTTGGTAGAGTCCACGTAACGTTGACATTTTGCGTCTCAGGGATTTGCAAAGGAGGAGCACGAGGGATCAACACTCGAACTCGCGAAGTTGCGAGTTGCGAGTAGTGCTAGTGTTTAGCCTAGCCTATGGTTATATGTAGAAGGTGCTAGTGAGGAGGGAGCCATACCCGTATCGCATTTCGGGTATCGACGTTTGGAGAAAGAGGAGTCGAGAGCCTTGTCTCTCCAACTCATGAGTTGCGAAAGGTGCTTGCGATAAGGCCAGGTTGTGGTCGCTTGGAGGAGGATAAGGGAAGGGATGGTCTGCGCTAGGCCCTGTAGAAATTCAGGGATTCCGTCCCTCGAAGAAAAGACAAAAAAAATAAAAATAAAATCTTAGTTGTCGTAGTGGGTGTGTGAAACTCACGTGGTGGATGGATTGATTGATACCACAACACACCAAAATCCGTACATCCAACCACCACCCATGTACGATACACCCCAATATCCCCCGATATATGGAGGGATGTCTTATTACCCTCCTCCCCTTTACCAACAACCATATCTTGTTGCTCTCCCTTCACCCATGAGTGGACCCTTGCTAGCACCCATCATGCACCCGACTTCTCAACCAAGTTTAGGTTCCCCCTCTACCTCAACTTATAACCTGGGCACTAGTGAAAGCACTACGCCTTCCTATGCACCCTACGAATTGTTTCCACAAAACAATTTGTATTTTCCATTTTATGGTCCTCCACAGCCGGTTTCTCCTCCACAAGGACAACCACACGTCAGTGTTAACTTTATTCATCCATCTCCCATTCAACAATTTCATACTTTTGAATAGTTGAATACAAAAAATATGGCCCATTAGCCGAATAATGCCAAAAATAAAGGAAAAAACTGAAACAAAAATAACCCAGGACCAGGAGGAAATAACCCCCAACAAAAACAACCTACTGGGGGCAACCAAAATCAAGGTAACCAGAACCCCCAAGGGGACAATAATAAGAAACGCCAAGGGAGGAACAACAAAAACAACCTCTGGACAAACTTCCTATGCGCTCTTTGCGGTGAGCATGGCCATTACACTCACCATTTCCCCCAAATTTCCAACTTCAAACAGATGAAGACTCCATGAATGTGCCATGTCCCCCAGCGCTGCCTGCCCCTTAGTAGGCCCCACAAAAAATATTTACAACAACCACCCCCGACCATGTTGCAAAACCCCATTCCACACCAAGGTGTGATGAATACCTAATAGGAGGTACATCCTGCCCCATCACAAATCAAACAGTATCAAAACCTCAAAAATCCAACGGATTGCAATATCCTCCTCACTAGAGAAGAAGAAATTCTTCTGCAAATGCGTGGTCGACAATATAGCGTGCCCCCTGAATCTACTCCCACCACTTCGAAAGTAGCTCCAGCTACAACCAGACAATCCTTGATGATTCCACGCCCTAACACTAAACCCGCCATTCATATCCCTCGCATCCCGTTGCGACGAAATGTCAACAACCCTCAAGCTAGTGAGACACATAATTACAGTCTGGTTGATGACTTGGCACAATCCCTTGCAGCCATGTTGGTATTGGAGGTCCTCCAAACCTATCGAATTCAACGAAAATCCTTGCTTTCTGCCTTGGGGGTAGTCGACCCAGCTGATACTAGACTAATCACATTTGATCTAGATTTTGGGGAACCTCGTCTCCCCTCTTTGGTAGATTTCCAGATACCAGTCAAGATTCGGAACATCACGGTTCATCGATGTATCAGTGATGAAGGTGCATCCACATGCATCATGTCCAAAATTGTATGGAAAAAACTTGGCTCCCCTGAGCTAGTACCATCCACCATCACTTTGAGAGCTTATGATGGTTGACCATTCTCCCCTGAAGGGTTCTTTCAAAAATTCCCCATCAAACTCAGGGGAAAAACCATCCTCATCAACATTGAGGTTATCAACGCCCTGCTCGATTACAATATCTTTTTTGGCTGTAGCTGCATGTACGCTATGAAGGTAGTGGCCTCTTTTGTGTTTTGAACAATGATGTTAACCCACAACGAAAAACTCATCACCATCAACCAAGTTTCACATTGAGATCCTAACCACTCCTCCAACATCGATAACATCTTACCTCTTGTCCGCACTAGTTCCGGTGTGTAACCACTCATGGATATGGCCCCCATAATTTTCAAGGACCAATCCTTGTTGGGGGCATACGACGGAGCACCACCACTCATACACCCCTCAACACAAGTGTGTGTCATATATTCTAATGGAACTGAAACTAGAGACACCATTCCTCCCACTAAGGCTTCTCCACCCCTCGATGTCCCACCAGTTGAAAAAATTCCACCTCAGGAATTACCTGAGAACCCTATGACACCACTTATCCCTGATTTCACCCTTCCCCAGGAGAAAATCCCGGTTTGGGAAACAGTCCCCCAAGACATTACTCAAATCCCCTTCTTCTACCCCCCACCAAGAGTACAAGCATTTTAGGTAGTCGTGACACTTACCCTTCCCAACATGGTTCTCACCATCCCTGTATGGTATCTACACCCACCCACGATGGTTCCTCAACCATCCCTCCCTCCTCAATTAAAGGGAATCCCCATGCAAATTCCAGTACTAACTCCGTCCACGCCACCCTCACCCCTAATTGCTAGCACCACCACTACGACTGGGGGCAGATGGAAGAAGAAAGAGCCCACCGCTCCACTTCCTCCCTTAGTTCAACTTCCTTGTGCACTTTGCGGAATAGAGGGAGACCCCACTAATAGATGTCCTTCCCTTCCTGAATTACGCAATCTGATTCAACTCCCTCGAGCAACCCCATTGCTCACCGCTTCACCAAGCACACCTAGTACTACCACAACATCCCCTACTATAGGAAGTAAAGGGTTGCGAACCGAATTTATGTGTGCCATCTATTTAAAGTATGGCCACTACACTCATCATTTCTCAACTCTACCTCAGTTTCGACAGACGCTAACGACGATACGCCAACCCTTTCAGCAAGAGCCCTCTCCACCAACACCTTCGGGTACCCATGTCACCGACATCCATTATGTCTCGACCTCAATCATTGAACGGATGAGATGCCCTTTCTCTCTTTTTGACTCACTTGCTCATTTCACATACCAATGTCCTTTGATCATTGAATACATGCGTTGTCAAATAACCTTGATTCACAATCCTTCGACCACCTCACCTCCTGTGATGCAAGTGATCCCCCCCTATCCCTTGTCCAAATATTATTCACATCACCTCCCATGAACTTGAGTCACTTCCCATCCCTCGATGGTTCATGGATAGTCTGTATGAGGATATTCCCTCAAATCCTCCCAATTCTCCAGTTCATTTCCCCCAGGAAATCTTACCCCCTACCACAGTTTACAACCCACAGTGTCTGGACATTTGGTTTATGACAAGCGAGCCATCACACCATAGTTGTGATACACCCTCTACGTCGTCACCACTTGAAGACAATCACACGGGGAAAATCACCCATCTTACCTTCCTAGATCCTCTATATTCTCACATTTTCCACTATGACGAAGATATCTTGGAGGAACTCACTACCCTCGATTGCCCATGGAATGTGCTCCATCACAGAGTGCTTTTTCTCTCATAGGAATATTTTGACCCTCCTAGCCAAGCCTCCATATGTGCAATCGAAACCAAGGATTTTATTCCATCAGGGCATAAAGACTAGTTCAACAAACCTATCCCTACCCCCGATGCTTTTGAAGAAGGCAACATGGCCAATATTTCTTCCACTGTCAAAATCGACATTTCCATCAAACCGAGAATCATAGAGGAAATCATCATTGGCGCTGCATTCTCCCTTGAGGAACTCACAACTTACAAAGATCTCTTTCAGGAATACTAGGATATTTTTTTCTGGTCATATATGGATATTCTCAGCCTCGATCCTTCTATAGTCGAACATTGCATCAACACATGGCCAGATGTCTCCCTAGTACGTCAAAAGCAACACCCACTTCACCCATCCAAATTCACGGCTATCAAAGCCGGAATTGACAAGTTATGCGTTGTAGGGGTCATATACCCCATCATGTATACCTCATGGGTCTCTAACCTCGTCCCCGTTAACAAAAAACATGGCACTATTCATGTCTGCACCGAATTTCGTAATCTCAACCATGCTTGTCCCAAAGACAACTTCCCAACCCCTTTCATTGACCAAATTTTCGATGACTGTGTCGGGTCCTTCATGGATGGGTTCTCCGGCTACAATCAAATCCAAATCCATCTAGCAGATCAGTATAAAACCACATTTGCCACCCCATGGGGTACTTTTTCTTATCATGTCATGCCTTTTGGACTAAAAACTGCAGGTTCTACGTTCCAATGGGCCATGACTTATGTCTTCCATGATCTTGCTCGCATCATCCTCACTTACTTGGACAACCTCACTGCTCGATCCAAGAAACAAACTTAGCATTTAGATGACTTACGAGTTGTCTTTCAATGATGTCACCAGTACAATATTCGCTTGAACCCCATCAAGTGTGTATTTTTCATCACCGTCGGATGCCTCCTTGGGTTTATAGTCTCCCAACACGGCATCACAGTGGACCCCCTCAAAATCCAAGCTATCACATAAATTCCACCACCTAGGAATTTGTGCCAACTGCAGAGCCTACAAGGCAAAGTCAACTTTTTACAACGCTTTGTCCCATATTATGCCACCCACGTGCATTGTTTCCTTCACTTACTACGTCGTGATATCCCATTTCGGTGGGATGAACATGCCCAACCCTCTTTTGATGATTTAAAAATGATGCTATCCAACACCCCTTTGATTATTCCTCCCGACTCTGATCACGATTACATCCTCTACTTGTCAGCCTCAGTCGTTTCAGTAGCAGGAGTTCTCGTCCAACTAGGGGATGGTGTCCGCGAGCATGTTATTTACTACATCAGTAAAAATCTTTCAGGACCACCCCTGAAATACAATCATGAGGAGAAACTCTCCCTAGCAGTCCAAAAACTACGTCATTATATATTTCTTTTCACTACC
The DNA here is from genome assembly GCA_009831015.1 of Picea engelmannii. Taxonomy (NCBI): domain Eukaryota; kingdom Viridiplantae; phylum Streptophyta; class Pinopsida; order Pinales; family Pinaceae; genus Picea; species Picea engelmannii. The sequence goes on from ML784833.1 coordinate 40,791, forward strand.
AAAGCAAGATATAATGACGTAGTTTTTGGACTGCGAGGGAGAGTTTCTCCTCATGATTTTATTTTAGGGGTGGTCTTGAAAGATTTTTACTGATGTAGTAAATAACATGCTCGCGGACATCATCCCCTAGTTGGACGAGAACTCCTACTACTGAAACGGCTGAGGCTGACAAGTATAGGATGTAATCGTGATCATAGTCGGGAGGAATAATCAAACGGGTGTTGGATAGCATCATTTTTAAATCATCAAAAGTGGGTTGGGCATGTTCATCCCACCGAAATGGGATATCATGACGCAGTAAGTGAAGGAAACAATGCACGTGGGTGGCGTAATCTGGGACAAAGCATTGTAAAAGGTTGACTTTGCCTTGTAGGCTCTGCAGTTGGCACAAATTCCTAGGTGGTGGAATTTATGTGATAGATTGGACTTTGAGGAAAAAAGGTTATTCTTTGATATTAATGGACAATTTTCCCGATGGATCATCATCCTTCAGGAATACGACCTAGAGTTTTCAACTCCCAAAAGAAAGAAAGAACTCGTTCTCGCTAAACTCATCATGGCGTTTCCCTCAGATGCTAAAAGTTCACCCATCAATACAGATTTTCCTGACGAACACCTCTTCTACATCCCCTCGGATGACCCTTGGTATGGAAACCTTCTCGTCTACCTTCGAAAACAAAAGTTTGGGGCTCATCTCTCTCTCGATGATCGTCAACACATTCGCCATAATTCCCCTCGGTACCTCCTCATCAGTGATGTTTTGTATGGACAGGGGGTGGACACCATACTCCACCGATGTTTGACCATCGACGAAGTAGACATAGTCTTGAACGATTTCCATAGCAGCGCTTGCGGTGGCCACCTCTTAGGTATGTCCACCAACCAAAAAATCATTCGAGCAGGATACTTCTGGCCCACACTATTTCAATACTACATCCACGCTGTCAAGCGATGTGACAAATTCCATCTTTATGCAAACAAAGTATGAGCGTCACCCGCTCTTCTACATCTAGTTATCACCGCTAACCCCTTTTGCAAATGGGGCATATACTTCATGACTTGCAATCCTCCATCTAGCAATGGACACAAGTACATCATCGTGGTAGTAGATTACTTTACCAAATGGGCCGAAGCCATGCCTACCTTCAACAATATCGCTGACAGAACAACACATTTTTTCTTGAACCATGTCATTACCCATTTCAGAGTTCCACTATGGTTAGTCTCTGATCATGGTAAGCACTTTGAGAATGAGATATTTGTCGAACTCTCCTCAAGGTTAGGCTTCTCCTATGAGTTCGCCTCCCCATACTACCCTCAGTCCAACGGACAGGTTGAGGTTGTTAAAAAAGTCCTCAAAGCCATGTTGCAATGCACTGTCAACAAACATAAGACCAAATGGCATCATATGTTGTTTTAAGCCTAATGGGTTTATCGCACGACAGTCAAATCTTCCACCAATTTTACACTTTTCCATCTTGTCCATGGGATCAAAGCCACCCTCCCCATCGAGTGTGAAATTCCCACGTTGCGCATTGCCATAGAGCTATTACATGACATTTCTCTAATGGATCAGCGCTTGTTGAACTTAGAGTCACTGGATGAAGATCACTGGTTTTCATTACAGAACAATGAGGAAGCTAAAAAATGGTCCAAAGCCACCTTTGACCGTCATGTCAACCTTCGCTCATTCAACGAAAGAGATCTCATCCTAGCCTATGATATCGCTCACGATACTCTCAGCCATGGGAAATTTGAGTCATTATGGCATGGACCTTACATTTTCCAACACTACGTCACTAAAGGCGCATACATCCTGGCCTCTCGAGAAGGCTATCCTCTCAAAGAACCCATCAATGGGTTGTACTTAAAGAAGTTTTACGCCTGAGCGTATTCATTCTAGACTATGATTTTTCTTTGTACACATTTGTAGAGTTTTTAGTCTTCTTTTGTTCCCTCCACGCCTCATGTTTGATCTACCATTCGTGTTATTGACAGATGCCTCGTCCATCGACCTACCACATTGGTTATGCCGATGGATCTAGCCGTTGGACACATAATCTCGCTTGGGCCTCTTGAGTCCTCTACACCCCCTCACATGAACTGCTCCACTGTAACACACCCACTATCGTGATCTTTAAAAATTTTGGGTTAATCTCCCGTACAGGAGAAATATGCACAAACCCGTATTAGTGAAATGCCAATCCCTGACTTTATACCAGGATTCGGGGTTCCTTCTATCGGGGTTTTGACACCCGCGATGTCTTGACAACTACAACACCGATCTCTGATGTGTTCCTAGCGTATTGGCTTTCCGGCTAAGTCCTGGTCAATACGACCACAACGTTCACAGGACCACAGTCTTAAATCCCGTCGGGGCTTGGCTCCTTTCAATGTCATGGCGCACAAGTCCCCTGGACTCTCGATGCGTCTTTACGCTAACTAGCCCCCTTGGTTCTACCATGGTTCATGTGACCACTGACCATATGACTATAGCCGTATAACCTTCCATCGGGGTTTCGGCATATGCGATGACACAAAACACATATACTCGGGACTCGCGATATCCCGATCCCCAATTCTCTCCTGTTGCTCGACACGTGTCCCTTAAATCAACGGCTTATGATGGTATCGGGATTTCGCATATCGCGGTTTCGTAATGCAAGTGTTTCATGCCCTTGAAATCCCCGATACGCCGATTCCCGATTTGCCGAACTCCGA
>ML784833.1:59480-69969 GCA_009831015.1 Picea engelmannii
GATTAATATGTCATCAATAAAAACTAGTACAAATTTATCTAAAAATTTACCGAGTACATTGTTCATTAAGCACATGAAAGTGGCAGGGGCATTGGTTAACCCAAATGGCACTACCACAAACTCATAGTGACCATACCGTGTCCAGAAAGAAGTTTTATGGATGTCTTCACCCTTAATTTGGAATTGATGGTATCCCGACCTCAAGTTAATCTTTGAGAAAATAGATGCACCTCCCAACTGATCGAATAGATCATCGATCCTGGGCAAGGGGTACTTGTTCTTTATGGTTACTTTATTGAGTTGTCTATAATCTATGCACAGTCTAAGGGTTCCATCCTTCTTTTTCACAAACAATACTGGTGCTCCCCATGGGGACACGCTGGGTTGAATATAACCCTTATCCATCATTTCTTTCAATTGCAATTTGAGTTCCACTAACTCAGGTGTGCTCATCCGGTAGGGTACCTAGACACCGACACCGCTCCTGGTGCGAGCTCTATCGAGAAGTCAATGTCTCTTCTTGGAGGTAGACCCGGTACCTCTTCTGGAAACACATCTCTGTATTCTCTCAGGATAGGGTGATCCTCAGGGCTTGGTTTATCACCTTTGATTGTTTTTGACACCTGTATTGCATATAGGGGACATCCTTTTCGACAATACTTTCTCATTTGCAGGGCTGATATTTGCCTCACCGAGACAGGTTTTCGGATCCCTTGAAGGGTTTTCCTTTTTCCTTCTTTGCTCACACATTCTAAGGTTTTATGGTAATAGTCCAGTCTGGCTTTATGGGCGACCATCCAGTCCATACCAATCAACAGATCGTATGATCCCAGGGGTAATATGTTAAGGGTTGCTTGGGTGGGGAATTCACCCAACATTAATTGGCAGGCTGGTATGACCTCTACTACTTTTCTTTTGGTGCTAGTGGCTAACTGTACCAACCATGACTTGGTTTGTTTTCGTGGTTGTAGCTTACACTTATCAACAACTTTAGGGGCTATATAACTCAAATTTGAACCAGGGTCAATCAAAACAGACACTAGATGGTTGAAAATCATAACTTCTATTTCCACCACTGAAGCTTGGTGGTCAGCTTGGTTATTATCCAAGGCTGCATATATCTGTGGCACACTCCTTGCCACATCATTGACTGTGGTGGCTTCCTGAATGTTATAAACTTTCTGACTGTTCTGTTGTTGGTGTGGATAGTCTCTCAGGAGATGCTCTTCTCCGCAACCCCAACATTTCAGAGGTTCTTTCTTTGGGTTATTAGTCTTCACTGGTATAGGTCCAGAAGTTTTATTTCCGTCCACCGAGGGAAATTTCTGATAGAGTACACTCCGGGTTGGAAAGTTCATTCCGGGGTTCTTCTTGTAGTTCTTAAATCTTGAGGATTTGATCCCCTTTTCTGAAATCTCGAACCACTCTTCTGTTTCCAGTCTCCACGAGACTCTGCCCGATGTCCATATTGTTCATGACAATATGTTGCCTTTTGAATAGTGTCTTCTAAGGTATTTGGCTCGTCGAATTTGATTCGGTTTCGATATTCCTTGGGTAGCCCACTGATGAAGCATTGTGCCTTCGCCTTCTCTGCTTTGATGTAGGGTACATATCTCAATAAATTGAGGAATTTGTTGACATATTCCTCTATAGTGAGTTGCCCCAGTTTGAGTTCATAAAACTCTTTAGCCTTCTCGTCGAAATATTTTTCCGACAAATACTTCTTCCGGAAGTACTTCTCAAACTGTTTCCAGGACAGGTCCTCCTCGCGGACCCCTTTCATATTCTTAAGATCTTCCCACCAGATGGAAGCTTTTCTATTCAGATTGAAAGTGGCCACTCGGGCCTTCAAATTCTCTGAAAAATCATGGAATCTGAAATATTTCTTCCGTCCAAGTAGCCAGGCATCGGATTCCTCTCCCTTCTTTATCTCACCATCGAAGGAGGGAGGTTTCGCCTTTCTGAATTCCTCAAATTTATGACCCTTGGAAGTCTTTTGTTTCTTCTGTTTTTTTCGAGAATAGGAACTGGTCCTGCCGCTGGAAGAGTCTTCTGAATCACTAGCTTCCTTCTAAGAGGAATCGTCTGGCACTGGTCCTTTACCTCTGGGGTGGACTTTCCTTGAGGTGCTCCTCTCAGTATGGCCACTGATATGACCATGCTTCTGCATCTCGGGTTCATGCTGCATTTGTCGTTGTAGGTCGGATAAGCTCTGCAGTAAAACTGCATTAATTTCAGTTTTCTTTTCTTGTTCTTTCATCATCCTTTCATTGTCGGCCTTGCAGCTTAGCAATTCAACCATGAGACTCCTCACAGTCTCAACTAGATCTAGATGGGTTCCTATTGCTCTTCTTTCGTCAGACTCTTCGTCTCTATTATGGGAGCCTTCTCCCATCTCTTAGTGAGTCACCATTCTCTACGTCTATAGATTCCCGCGACTGATCGTCTGCTTGGTTGAAAAGACAAACGCTGGTTATTAGTCAAGAGTTAAATACATTTTATAACATTCGCATAAATTTATAACTCTTTCACATGCATGCACAGTCGAATTCTCGTTTCCAAGTTTTAATCCTGGACAAGAGAGTTAAGTTAGGGGGTTACTCCTCGTAGGAGTGCTTCGAAAGGAGCTTACGCACAACTTGTTCATGAGCCCAATCAGGCCGAGTGTTGTAACCATGCTCTGATACCACTTTGTCACATACCCACTACCTTAATCACATTTTTCGTTGATTTCTGCAGAATCCAAGCCCCCGAATTACCTACGGAGGTCTAGTGCAAGCTAGCTCTTTCTCTCTCTCTCTCTCTCTCTCTCTCTCTCTCTCTCTCTCATGTGATCGTAGGCCGTGATCACAGGTCAAATGATCAAGGCACCTCTTTGTATTTCGCGCCTCAGTGCTACAGGAATGTCGAATTGTTCGACATTGCAACCGCCAAACCTCGACAAGGCTAGTGACTGGCCAATAGGGACAAATCCATACAGGGTTAGCAACCAACCAATGAGAACAGGCCCCGTCGCACGGTTAAGTGGAGTAGAGGTGGCAGAGGGGGAAATGCGACATGGTAGTCGACAAGATAGGAGGGGGACCCCACTTCACACGCCACACTATTCCGGACCCCCCCCCTATTAAAGGCAGAATGGCAAGGGGAGTCCGGAATTCGCCTAAGCACCATTGATCAAGGTGAATTAATCTCAATCGTTCGAGAGTTGCACNCCCCCCACCATTAAAGGCATAACGACAAGGGGGCTCTGGAATGAAGCCTCAGCCGTAGATCTGAGCGGGTGGACTTTGGCCGTTCATATCTGCTCGCCACTTACCCTAAGGCATATTCACGCCCCAACTTAAAGTTGACGTCTCTTCTTCTCATCTGATGGTCATTACAGACCCTGAGATCCTTCGAAAGAATCTCATCCGTTCTTCGGGATTTATCATCACGAGAGTCCGAGCTCTTGATCACGGGACTCCCGAATTCTTGATCCTCAGTTTCCCGATGTGGTTAATCTCTCGACACATGGCCTCCCTAAATCGGATGACCCAAATCTATTTTAGGGTTTTCACCATGGAAAGTCTCGAACTCTTGTCACCAGGACTCCCGAGTTCGTGATTCCTGATTTCCCGAAATGGGTAATCTCATGACACGTGGCCTCCTTAAATCCAACGACCCAAATCTATTTCAGGGTTTTCACCATGGAAAGTCTCGAACTCTCGTCACCAGGACTCTCGAGTTCGTGATTCCCGATTTCCCGAAATGGGTAATCTCATGACACGTGGCCTCCTTAAATCGGATGACCCAAATCTATTTCGGGGTTTTCACCATGGAAAGTCCCGAACTCTCGTCACCAGGACTCTCGAGTTTGCGATTCCCGATTTCTCGAAATGGGTAATCTCATGACACGTGGCCTCCTTAAATCGGACGACCCAAATCTATTTCGGGGTTTTCACCATGGAAAGTCTCTAACTCTCGTCACCAGGACTCCCGAGTTCGCGATTCCCGATTTCCCGAAATGGGTAATCTCATGACACGTGGCCTCCTTAATTTGGACGACCCAAATCTATTTCGGGGTTTTCACCATGGAAAGTCTCGAACTCTCGTCACCAGGACTCTCGAGTTCGCGATTCCTGATTTCCTGAAATGGGTAATCTCATGACACGTGGCCTCCGTTATTCGGACGGTCCAGATCTATCCCGGGGCTTTCGCCCCTATCCACTAGGGGTTTAACCCTCGGGTAAGTCCTGACAGATCCAACGGCTGTCGGGTTTTCCAGTCGAGATCTGACGACTCAGATTGGTTCCTACCTGTGCATTCTTCCATGACTCCCTGGATGTGGAAAAATCAACGGTCCAGATACTCCCATGGACCTTGGAGATCTACGGTCCCGATTTCTTCGCTACCCACGAAGACACAGAAAACAAAGGGGTAAGGCATTTAACACCTTACTTAATCCTACCAATCTAACGGTCATGCGTGACCATAGGTTTCCCGATGGAATCTTGTTCGTCGATCAATACCTATCAAGGTTAAGGCACTTAACACTCCATCTTCTTCTTCCAATCTGACGGTCGTGAGTGACGACAGATCTCCTGACGGGATCTCATCCGTCGATTCGATACTTCATCCTTATGTTGCCATCTCGGGTTTTCAAGAGGATCGTTCCTCCTCGTGCAGGGTTACTAAGGCCTTACACCTTCACATTCTCTTTTCCGGTTCTTGATGGGCTTTTCAAGGAGGGTATCTCTATGGGGAGGTTTTTACCTAGGGTACTATTTGAGGCATATAAGGGTACCTTTCTCCCACGAATCAGACATGAAGTCTGAATTAGGTCGGTAAGCATATAAATAACGATTTATGAAGACATAAGCCATACATAGTCTTTCCATTATAAACATGCATCTACCAGTATTGATCAAAACACCATATAAACATTCTTACTCTGGAATCATTCACCATTTCACACTTATAAACATAAATGTCAGACTAAATATATATTTCAAGATGCCAAAGGCAAAACACTTATCAGAAAATAACACCAGGGGTTATGCAACTGCTAAGAGGGGTGCTCATTTCCACCCAACCGTAGGCTCAGCGACTCCCAGTGGATTTACCGCTAGCCACCCCCGAGTTGAGACCACGATGATGTGAGACTATGTCTCTGTCTGCTAGTGACCAGAAGCAAAGGTTACTCTCCTTCCTCTCTACTATCACTCACTCAACATATTGCCAGAGTTCTCTTCCTCCCCTCGCGTCTGCCCCCAATCACTTCTACCCCACGCCTTATCCTCTTGCAAGGTTGCATGTGGCCTGATTTCCCTTGCACTGGTTAGTCATGATGGCTCTACGGATGGGTGGTTCACCTCCCCATCCCTCATTAATTCCTAAGGAGCCATCTACCTACCAGCCTGCAAGACATTTAATTCGGGGCCAGCGAGCCGCTTTTGGTTCTCTGGGCCAGTGAATTCCAAATATGGTATTAATTCTCAGTGGAAGTTAACGCCACCTTTCCAGGTGCCTTCCACCACCATCGTGGTCTCTTTTTCAACACATCCCCTCTCAGTAGTCCTGCAATATAAATTCATAATGTTATTCACATTCATTGACCTTTTCCACAAGGTCCATTCACATCACATATTCACATTCATGAGTTTGCCATATTTATGGCCAATCCAGTTATTTTTACAAACTGGGGGAAACGGGGTGTTACAACCCATAGGCCAGTGAGTCCCCTCACCCCTATAGGTACAAAATGGGTACCCCCTACCCTGTACATAACGGGCTCGCAGGCCTGTATAAATAAAAAAAGATATAACTGACACTCATGGTGCCCCCAGATCTCCCTCACCAGGTCCTCTGTCAGCAGGAGGTGCCCCACCAGCTAGGGGTCCTCCAGGTCCAGGGGGCAGTCGACTAGTCATCGCTACCCCCACTACAACTGCTCTGCGGATCAGGGTCTGCCACTCTGCAGGGCCACTCACACACTTCTCCAGGACTCTCTCGTCCTAAATGCAGGACCACATGCCCTCTGAAACACCCTGCAACACCACTTCCAACTAGCATCAAAGATCATCTATCCCCCCGCTAGCCTCTTCCTGTGGCACACGCGATGACCCTACACCTGTATCATTGAACCAATGTCTCTGGCCGACCCTCACCTCATCTTTTGGCCTCACACCAACATCATCCCTCCGACATCACTCTCCTACCCGCGGCTCTGCCTGTGATGGTCTCATTGGCCCCTGACGAGCCGACTCTCCCACCATTTGCACCTCTCGGCCTCGCGGCCCCACATATGCAAAGAAAAAAACAAAGATAGAGTTAGCATCCATATCCATATAAACATATGCTACGCTATCCAAATCACAAAACATAAATGAAAAAACATACCTCTCTAGTCCCAAACCTTTCCAGGAGGCAACACCATGTTCAGGTCGTGCCGAAAATCTATCAAACCATATGGGAATTTGAGTATAATCTGTGGCATGTTACGCCACACACACACCAACGTGGCCATAAAGTAGTGTCCACCCTCTCCTCCTCCATGTCGTACCAAAAGCTGAGCCCATCGCATCAATCGTGGCTCCTACGACCCTCCAGGCGACAACAAAACCCTCAAGCGCCACATCGAAACCCACTCTAGAAACCATGCCACCAAGATGGATCCAAAGGCAAACTCATCGGAGTCGGTGGTCTGACACTGGTGAAGTTGACCCATCATCCTAGAATGTAACATCAGCCCCTAGGAAAAAAAGTCGATGTTAATGACCATCTCCATAATCCTCATTTGACCTCTAGATATTCGTTGAGGCTCTAAGGATCCATAGATCCTCACCACCCTGGCCACAATGCACTGGTGCAAGAGCTCGTCCATCACCTCAATACGGAAAACTGACCCTGGCATTGGGTTCGGCCCCGTACAGTAGCATCGGGCCACGTCTATCAGTGGCACATCCCCCGACAGCTGGGGGTCAGCAAGCATGGCCATTCCCTGAAAGGGGAGCCCCATCAAGAAGTAAACATCCTCAACAGTTGAGAGTTTCAACTATTGTCCCCTCTCCACGAAGCATTGCAAATCAGTGCTCCACATCGATATCAAATATTGGAGCAGGTACTCCTGCGACCGTATCAGTGGGCAATCGAAGAACTTGAGCAACCCACAGGCTGCCAAGTGCCTCTGAACATCCGAATCCTCTCTCATCGCCTCCTGGAGGCGCTCCCAATATCGCTCCCTCTAGTGAATTGGCATGATAAACTGATCACCTACATTCACACAGAAACACTTGGTCAATAGTCATCATTCATAAAAAAATATCACAATTCAAACTTTCAAAAAACCCTTAGCTTTGCCTCCAATGCCTAGCTTTCAACCCCACAGGCGCGCACATATGTGCATCTTTTCTTCGCACATCTACGCATCAATGCGCAGCTGTCACACCCATAGGTGCACACCGATGCGCACATGTTTTCTACACAACTGCGCATCTAACTGAGAAACAACTGTGCACAGTGCACATATGTAATTCCAACAAGCGTGCATCCCGTGAGCACCTATTTTTCCCACCTACACGCCCCCATGCGCGGCTATGTCTATCACAACCGCACATCATGAGTGGGATATGGAATTATACCTGCGCATCTCTGTATGGATGTCTTTCCTTCCCCCGCGCATTAGTGGGTCCACTCCTGAAAAATACCCTAGTACGACCATCCGTATGACCCCTACCCAAAAATAGAAACTATCTACTGTGCAAGAGGTTGGGACCACTAACCTGACTCTTGCAAATCCTGTATCGGTCGGCTCGAACTCCTGTAATCTTATAAACTCCTCCAAATACTCTCGTCAACTCACTATAGCAGCGGGTACAAATGAGGTGGCATCGTGGGCCCCACAACCATATATAGTCCCTTTTGCCAAACTTCCACATTTAGTTATAGGAGCTTAGAGTCTCTATTTCCTGATCCATCTTCAGCCATGGGATCAGGGTCCCGCCATCTACACAGTCACATTCCCCGTGTCACCATCCGTACTCGGCCCCTAGGTAGCATTTTTCTCACATCATGTCCAGGTATGCCTGCTCATGTTCAAAATTATCAAATAACTGTTATATGTTCTTTATTTTTGAGATATTGTTCATGTCGGGTATTTGATTTTCATGTGTGCAGGTACTTGGTCATCACAAACACTGCAGCCCCTTCAGGTATATGTTAGACACTGGCATGTAATCATTCCCTTTGAATATCAATTGCAACCCCCAATCATACCCTTCGACATTTACCTTTAGGGTCCTTACATCCGGCTCTGTAGTATTGTCACCTCTGCTGGATTTTGGTACTGTCACTCGATAGCACTCTCCCCCACATGATTTGTCCCATTCATAGTCCCCCTTGACACTTTGAAACTCATGCTGCTTTGACCTCCTAGGGATGGGAGTCCCAATAGTCTTACGCATCGGCCACATACTCCTTCTCATAATTTTGCCTGCTTTCCCATTGAAATCATAGCTTATCTCCTCACGGTTCTATTTTGATTGCGCCTCCGCAGTATCATTAACCCTCCATTTCATCCACAATTAGTTTTCCCATTTGCAGATTTCCCTCCATTCATTTACCTTGTACAGAAACCCACCCATGGGGCCCGCACCCTCCACTAGTTCTCCACGCAACTTGCACCCTCACAGGCCAAGCCATCTTGCACTGGGGCACCCATTTTTGTATCTGTACACTCATCCCTAATTATTCTTTATTTATTTGATAATTGTACAAAGCCTTTGTTTCCATCATTTACTTAGCTTTTTGTCGTCACCCTTGACGACCTTCTTTTTTGGCAACACAACCCTTGTTTCCCTTGGTTGGGCATCCACTATCCTCTACTCATGTTGACATCATCCATAAACCCTGAGTATCCCACAATCCATGTACCCCTAATCTCTGAGTTTTTCCACTTTGTCATGCCTCTGGCACAATTTAACCCCATGTCTAGTCGTCCCCCTGACGCTAGATACAGTTTCACGGTTGTTGTCAATCATCCTTTCAACATACCCCCAACCAAGGGCAGTCTTGAGTCTCACCGCATCCTAACTTCGTCCATGTTCCCTATCATTTCTTGATCTTATCTCGCGGATTTCATGAAGCCCTTTGCTTCTCGGAATCACGTCTCCCTTTCTGTCGATACCAACACAGTTTCCAGAAGGACGACAGTATCTTGACTCTCATTACCTTTACAATGAGGAGTCTTGAACGACACAGAGAGAACCATCATTGCTCTCTGATGTTGTTAACCCCCATAACATTCAAATTCAACAAAATCTCATGTTACGACGGGTCTTACCATGCGACTATTGCAGTTGTTTTATACCAGCCGAAGACCCCTGAATTTGTTAGGTCATCAATGCTTACGAGTCATCGACACTTCTTATAGGCGTCCTTGCCTCTTTTCAGAGTATGTTCACCATCAAAATTGTCCTCTGCCGTTATCAAACTGCCCCGAAGGGCGCTGCAGTTATCTACATCAACATACAACTTCAGTTATTGTCTTACATTTTTGAGTTACATGACACAAGCATGGGGCATGCCCGCCTCGTTTGTATACAACTTTTCTTTTCTCTCCCTAGAGACAGATTTGGGTCTCACGGTTTCCCCTCTCCCTCCGACAGGATCACTCTTGCAGTTCTTATCAACACTCTTCATTACAATGGTACTCTCAGTAGAAGAAACATTGATATATTTCGGCTATAGGTATGCTCCTAACCTCACACATCAGGGGACATCTGTCATCACTAAAATTTCGTTTGCAACATTGCATGCAAATGGTTACATAAATACAACAGTTCCAACCACCTATTAGTTCACCTGCAGCACCAAAAATGCATTTCCAAGAGGCAAAAACTATACAACTGGACAAAAATTCACATGCACTAACTCACTAAAGGAAGCACGCGCACAGTGCGTGGGCCAAAGAAGCTTGTAGAGTGCATAATGCACCATATGTGCGACTGTGTACGAGAAAAGCCACACACTCATGTGAACAACGCATTTATGGTTCTTGTCGGCTCCTCAACCACTTATGGACCAGCTCCCAACTTGATTTGACCCTCAAATATGAGATGAATCCGAATGGGGGGCTGGTCAAGGAACAAAGGGTGCCCTAAAGGGCCCCTTGTTCACACCAAGAACTAGTTGAATAATTCCTTGAAGACATGCTATAAATGGAGGCCATGGGTGCACTAAGAATTTAAGATTTCCATAGTATTGTTATGTTGCTTCAATCCTCCCTTGAGAATCCTCTTTTCTCCTTGGATCATTCTAGCAACATTCTAATAGGCCATTCCACTCACCTCTTGAGGGAATAGGCTTTGATTTCTTCATCATTTGCTTTCTTGTTTATCATTGTAAGAAGAACTCTCCATTAGAGAACTCAAGAGCCCTCCCAAGGAGGAAGAGGAGTTCCATAAGTCCTCCTTTTGCTACGGTGTTTTGCCAACTAATATAGTTATCCATT
>ML784833.1:84188-104767 GCA_009831015.1 Picea engelmannii
CATACAAAAACACCACAAATATTTAGAAAATATAGAGAAATATCCACTTTATTATTATCAAACCCTTAGAGTAGGGAAACACCATACAATAGATCCTATTATAGAATGGATCATCTCCTGTTCACTTTCCTCTACGAGGGGGAGACCTCCTAATGAGCTACGTGCTCCAAATACAATACTTCTTCTTCTTGACTCTATTACATTGCTTGAACCCCTTTATATAATGCTACCAACCACCTAAGAACATCCTAAAGGAGGAAAATTCTAGAAGTAGAACTTTCTAGTAAGTCCTCTTACATTAATTATGTTCATACTAATATATCTAACTACCATATTTGGCCTTATTTAATAATATAGTGGACCTAGTCCACCTTACATTGAATGACCTCCACTATTATCACTATGGGCCCTTCGGCCCCACCTATTACCTCTCTAGCTACACTACATTCCATCCCCCTTATGAAATCATTGTCCTTAATGCTTGTTATGAGGGTGTACAACCATCTAGTATATGCCAGGGTCCCATGGATAAGTGTGGACCATAGTGCTAAAGTAGATTGGAGAACTAGGGTCCCATGTAGAAATGTGAGCCACCATGATGAAGTAGTCCAACCGTGATTGTAAACCTGAGTTCCATGTTTAAGTGCTCATGTAAACTCCACGCTAAAGATATCAGAACTCAGGAACCAACTGAAAATGATGTTCCAAAGATCTACATTGATCATGTTGATCCAAATATGTAGATCCATCTGCATAGTTGGAAAGTGTTGAAGCTGAATCTAGAAGGAACAATACCACTATAGAATATGAAAATGGGACACTGGAAGTCATAACTAGCTCCGGATTTGTCACATTGATGTTCTCTACATAAGGTGGATTAGATTCATCATATAAAATATGAAAGTGGCTTTCATCCCATAAATGACAACTATCCATATACACATCATTAGAATCAACCTCAAAATCATACCAAGCATAGGCTTTCTAATTATATTCATCCATGATTCCCTTTATAATAGACCTCTCTTTCATTGCAAGAGTGAGTTCTTGAACATTGGTCTTGAGGACTTGCCTCACCATGTGAAATTCTCTATTGAGTTATGTCTGGAAATCTTCCAACTACTGTTGAAATTCACTGAGGAGTCAAATATCCATTGGAAACACCACATAAAATATACCAAAATAAAAATATTAAAATGCACTATCCAATGGCATTGATATGGTAGAAATCTGAGCACCCTGTCAAAAGTTATGAGTTGTACAGTCCCGCTGCTGCCACAAAAAACCCGAAAATGGTTGATTTTAAATCAACTATATATTCACTTATGGTGCTCCAATTCAGACAAGTATTTTTTGAAATTGAGTGAAATTATGAGAGGAAATCATATATGTAATGTTTTTTGGAAAATTGGGCCCGAGGTGCTACATAAATCTACAAAATCGTGCGTTCATTCGTGGAAAACCCTGAAAAATTGCAGATTTCAAAATGTTGATAGCTTCACTTCCCGGACTTTGCTTTGGACGATTTTTTTTTTTTAAATTGGTTGTTTTTATGAGGGGAATGCAGATATACAACTAGTTTCTGAAAATTCCACATATAAATCTACAAGATTTGTTTGGAATGTTGCGACCCTCTTTTTATCTTCTGGAAAAAATGTGCAAAACAGAGAAAACATTTTCCCCTCTATTTGTGGTCGAAGAAAGTGCTCTAATACCAATTGTTAAGTACCAAATTTTTGCATACAAAAAAGCCACAAATATTCAAAAAAATATAGATAAATATCCACTTTATTATTATCAAACACTTAGGGTAGGGAAACACCATACAATAGATCCTATTATGGAATGGATCATCTCCTATCCACTTGCCTCTTCCAGGGGGAAACCTCCTAATGAGCTACACACTCCAAATACAATACTTCTTCTGCTTGAATCGATTACATTGCTTGAGCCCATTTATATAGTTCTACCAACCACCTAAGAACATTCTAGAGGAGGAACCTTCTACAAGTAGAACCTTCTACTAAGTTTTCTTACATTTATTATGTTCATACTAATATATCTAACTACCATAGTGGGCCTTATTTAATAATATAGTGGACCTAGTCCACCTTACATTGAATGACGTCCACTATTATCACTATGGGCCCTTCAACCCCACCCATTACCTCTCTAGCTACACTACACCATCAAGTGAGGGTGAGTGCAAAGGTGGATGGGCTAGGCCACTTGCCTGAATGAGGGGTTGGGGGGGCAAGATATAGGTATAATTTGAAAAGAGAACAAATGATGCCAATGTTATAAAATTAGAGAAGGTAGATTATCTATATGTCACTTTCAAGAAGTATACATGTACTAGTAGCAATGGGATTGATAAAAAGATTGGTGGAATAGAGTGGGCTTGATAATTACAGTTTCAACAATAAGATATTTACGATTTCAACAATCCAAAAATCGATGTACATACTAAAATTGCTATTTTGGTTCTTTTAGATAACAAATATTAATTGAAAAATCACAAATATACTCATATAAGGTCATCCTTATCCTTGGTTGCACATTATTAGGTTTGCAACCAAGAATTAGTATGCAATGAAAGATCCATTCTATGTATTTTTGTCTGAAAATTCAATCCACACTAGAGTTACGTGTTATGCTTGCATCAAGATAAATGATGTTTTTTGGAACCATGCTAATGGGGTTTAGATTAATTAAGCTTCTTAACTAAAAACTCATATGCAATCTTATATTATCTTGGTAGAACTATTGATGTGGTTTGGAAAATAATACGAATTTATTGTTAAATTAAAGAGTAATAGACATGGTTATACATTTTATATTTCACACATACTCTATTCTTTGGATTTTGGGCATGCATCATTTAACTCAGTAATGAGAGTAATGGGGGACACTCTACATTTGAACTAAATCCCATACAACACTAGAATAAAAAATGGGCTGGGAATCTATTCAAGATCGTTCATTATGTCATATCCATTAGATTCAAACCAAGAGATAAAACCCTAATACAATAAAATTTCATATCAATTTTTTTGATCATTGGAAAATTTTTCAATAAGTTGTTTTGATAGCCTTGATTAAATGGATTAAGCCAAAACCCTACCAATACCAGGTCAATAAAACTTTCATCTAGATAGGGAAAGTAAAGATGACTAGAAGGAGGGTTTACATTTACTCTTCAATTTGTTTTCAATTTGACACAAATCTTAGCATTTGATAAGTTAAGTCTTCATATAATTTCTTTTAAGTATTCACTCTAAGAGACTCGACCAAATTGAACCTATGAACTATGCCCTATCTATCTGTGACATGCCATGAGAAAATGATTCAACCAATTGAATTGATCCTTTGGACTTCAAACCCATTAGTACTTATGAAATAGAGAAAACATATATGTGTGGACATTGTATACATATGTATAACAAAAAATATATGTTATTACATGATGTTTATTTTATCGAATTTTAAATTTGTATATATATATTGTAAGCTAGTGTACTTATATATTAATATGATACAAAAATAGTTACAATCATGACAAGATGAGGCTTTCCGGTTAAGAAACCAAGCTTCTTACCACCCTTCAAAATCACGATAAGAATGCCTATAATAGCCCAAATATAGCCAATATATACAAAGAGGTTTAGAAAATTAGAAATACTAATGATATGACAAAAAATATATGATCCAAATGAAAGAAACATAAAAAAATAAAGTAGATGGAATAATCAAGAGGGAGCTGGCTGTGACGAGCTAGTATCACTAGAAACCATTAAAGATTGGGATTTGCTGGAAACCTTTGGGATAGACTCATATTCAATAATGATCTTATTGGATCTTGTTCCGTGAGACTCATAATTCCTCATAACCTCTATTAGATCCTCATCATCTTCTGGCTTCTACTTTGTGAACTTAAATGTCAATCCAAAAGCCACCTTGCAGAGTACCGTGAACTTGGCTTCCAATCTCCAAGTCCAATCCAAAATTTCTGATTCCTACTATCCCTTATTCTCCATGGATAAAGTAATCAGAGTTTTGGAAAGCTAATAAAACTCCATGGCATGAAATACTTTCATGTCATGGGACCTAGAGAATCTCGAGTCTTCTACCCAATCCTAAAATTCTTCCTTGCTTTTCCTTTTGAGGGTCCACATACCTTGCTTCCTGGATAATTTCACTAAATCCTCCATATCATATTAAAATTTCGAAGGGATTCTCTAGTTCAATCTCTGTCTCACCTATTTGGCAGCTTCTTTTGCTCCAATGCACCGAGAATGAGGAGTGGCTTGATCAACATCTTAGGATCTAACATTTCCTTTTCTCCTAGCTCCATGACGAATGGATTTAGGAGATATCTTGGACTTGGTTTCATCCATGGATGATAGAGTGGGATGAGCATAGGAAAGTAGAGACCAAAACCAAACATATTTGAGAGAGTTACATGCCCTTCTATCATTGTACACCTCAAAACACCACCTTTTTCCTTGACCACCAAATAGGGAGCACTCATTGACCTTGAAGATAGGGGGGAACTAAACATACTAGGACTTTCATTTCCCTAATACATAAAATAGAACACCATATATTCCCTCCAAATAACAGTTAGGAACCCTCACTAAGACAAAAGGTAGAATAAGGAACAACCTAGACTCGAACACCAGAGAAATATCCAAGACAAAAAAATAGAGCGGGTGGAATCAAACACCGTAGTGGAGAAACATGTGAATGGAAAAGCAAAGGGAAATATGAATCAAACCAACAAACCAAGCCATAAAGGATATGGAGGAGGACTTGGGCCAGAAGGACCTAAGAATGCCATCCCCTGGAGAGTGTTTCTATGTTTATGAGCCTGAATCCACAATACCTCATGATTGTTCACCTCCATCTCAAACATGGTTCCATACAACCTTTCCCCAAAATCATACCATAAAATTCATGGTTTCAAAACATTAGATATCGAGCAATCACCACCCTCTTCCTACAAAATTGTCATAGGACATCCACCGCACAAACACTTAATGTCGTCACTATACAAGCACAAACCTCAAGCCAACTCGAGAAGGTCATTAAGGTTGGGGGTTATGTGGTAGGAATCCATCCAATACATGGTTGTTATGTATAATTTCTTGATCATCACCTGATATGAGGAGATTATTTTCCACTCGATCGAGCCAAAAATAATCCTAGTAGAGCTGATATTGTTTTAAGAGTTCCTAGGGTATTGCAAGGTCCTAATCTAAAGAGTTGGCCCTTGCGTTTGCAAGATGATTTGCAAGGACATTGGTCCTCTTGAGAACGTGGGAAGGAGCCATGCTAATGAAGTGAATGAGTAGTGAGGAAACATGAGATATACTTGAAGAGAGACATTAGTTTGAAGAAACCTTGTCTGGAAAAGAGCTACACAATAGCTTGGTTAGAGCCAAAATGATGATAACAGATTCCCCTTCCACCACCAAAATTTTTAAATTTAAACTTTTGGCAATAAAGAATCCCTTAATTAAACCATCCAGTTCAGAAACATTGTTGGTTCTTCAACCTAAGTGGCAGGTAAACACAAACAAGATGTCACCCTTATCATTTCTGAGAGCCCCCTGCTGATCCCTAGTAGCACCCAGGTTTCCTCTAGCAACTCCATTGAAATTTAGTTTGATAAACCCATGCATGGGTCTTGTATATAGATCAAGAGAAGGATAGGACTTCTTAAAGGCACTTGGAAAATCCTGAGGGTTGGGACTAAACTGACACTCTTTGAAGACTAAATATTCCCTAACTTGAAGATTGGAAGCATCTCCTGGCCAAGGAGAAGAAGAGATCAATTTCCTTATTGATATTTGTATGGTGAGCCAAGTTTCATTGGAATTTTGGTGCATGCACTTAAAATCACAATGATTATGTTCCTTCTAGACCATCCAAAGGAGATGCCTCAGAAATATCCATCAATCCTTATTGATAATGGGGTTTTTGTAGTAGATGTTCTCCAGTTCTCAAGGGTATTCCAAATGTTGTTCCTATCTTTGTCAGACTGCCTAAATATTGAGGCATCTCTGTCCCGTAATTTGTTAACTTCTTCACATATGTTGAAAAGGTGTTTTGCATTCTCTTCCTATTTCCCACACATATAGCATATGGAAGGGCCCTCAAACCCTCTAACTATAATCTGATCCCAAGTAAGGGTTGTTTTTCAGGATAGAAGCCATAGAAAAAAGGATATTTTTGGCCATAACTCTCAATTCCAGACCCGCTGCCAAATTCCCTCTGGTTCCGAGTTGTCATGATTAACTATTAAATTGTAAGCTTGTTTGATGCTGAAGATACCACTTCCTTGTGCACCCCATATAAGGATTTCTATTCCATCCATAACATTAATTTTCCTCTCCTTTAGAAGCATGTAAAGAAGGTCCACTTGCACTTGAGAAATCACAGGTGACCAAACATTCCCTGAAACCCATATCTGGTAGGATACGAGGACAATTTCTTTATCTCTACCAATACTGATTGATCTTGTAGCACCCAAGATATTGAAGTTTGAATTTAGATTATTGATGAAGAAGATTGATATTAAGCTTGGACTCCTCCTACCAGGCATCTTCCCAGAAGAGGATTTTTCCCATGATCCAATTTCCTAGAAGGACTAATTTTGAATGATAGCTCTATTAGCCCAGACATTGTTTCATATAAGGGATCTAGGTCCCACTTCATTTAGTATTATGAGATCAACCTTTGAGGTTTTATTGGTGTATTTATCTTCCCAAAATTTTTCCCAGAGATCGTCTTGATTTTCGTTCCAGTGCCACCAAGTTTTGGCAACAAAGGATTTGTTCATAATTAGTGAGTCCTTCATACTGAGTCCCCCACATCATTTGGGTGAGAAAATATAATCCTAGGCTACTAGGGCCCATTTGAACTCCTTGCTGGGGCCACTCCATAAAAATCACATTGAAGGGAGTGAAAATCCTTTAGAACTTTGGAAGGAGTAGCTATGATAGAGAAAATATACAAAGGCATGGATCGTAAAATTGATTTAATGAGATTAAGCTTACCGAGAAGGTTAAGTAAGCGAAAGATCTAGTTGGAAACTTTGTCTTCCAACTTGGAGGGATCCTCTTTAAAAACCAAGAAGTCTGGCAATGTTATGTTGAATGACCAGAGGGATATTAACGAATAATATCTGGGACTTGCCTTGGTTGATCAGAGTGCTCGAAGAGAGAATGAAAATATTGAGGACATTCTTGAAGGAAAGCATTTCCTTAACCATAGGATGGCCTAAGAGAAGAGTATCATCAACAAACTAGAGGTGATAGAGGGGATCGAGGTCCGGATGAATCCTAATACCCTTAAGGGAACTTGAGAAAATGATCAAGGACATATATCATCCTACACCTTCAACAACTAGAATAAATAAGAAGGGAGAGAGAGGGTCCCCTTAACGAATTCCCCTGGAAGGATTGAAGGTATCAAAAGGGGAATCATTGACTAGAATAAAAAAATAAGGCTAAGGAGAGAAGTTTTTTTATCTAGGACACCCAGGCTAGACAAAAGCCAAAATAAAGAAGCAGTTACTCCAAAAAATCTGATTCAAAAGGTTAAAGGATTTGCACATATCCAACTTTATCATCATTCTAGGAGATTTGGAAATTTTTAGAGAATGAATAGTTCCATAAGCTGCTATAATTCCTATTAGGATATTTAGAGACTTAGGAGTTAGTTAAGTTCAACTTGTTTTAAATATGTCTTTAGGTAAAAGTGTGTTTCTTTAGTAATAATTAGTATGCATTTGTAGTTACATAATTCGATGGCCATGATATATTTTAGACATAGAGTGATTCGACAGATCATATTCTCCTTGATCTTAACGACTATATTGATTTGTGGCTTAACACTTGATTGGTCCCTGATATCTATTTAAAGAGCATGGAGGGTCATTTGCTATTTTTCTTTTGCATTAATATATTTCTTAAAGTAGTCACATTGGCTGGGGTCATGCAACCACATAAAAATATCAATGTATTGATATTTGATCTAGTTGTGTGAGTGGTTATTGAAGGTGTTTTTCCTATGTGAGAATACCCTATTTTGTCAAACATGGTATTACAGTCTATTTGAAGACTTGCTCCCATTGTAGATCAAGATTCGAACCTGTGTTGTTGCATTTCTTGGCTCTACTATTTTCATGCATTTTGGGGCTAAGAGGACTATTCCATTGCATCCAGAGCACTTCTTCCAGCTAGATACGTTTTTTTTTTCCACTCGAAAAGATTTTTGTTTTCCGAATATACAATCATTTTTGTTAGATCTGGAGGTGTAAATTTGAAATATGACATTTTAAAAAAAAACATTTTACATAGTTAATATTTTAGTTTTTCTATTTTATTCTCATTTTTCTACTCTTTCTAGTCTGTGTATGCTATTTACCGTGTGCTTTATGCGGTCTCGACAAATCAAAATCATAGCAGAAAGTGTTTTCTTTTCTACATATGTTATTTTCTCTGCACTTATGTGAACTTAACAAATAGAAAACAGAGAGAAAACTTGCATTTTCCAGGTAAGATAACTGAGATTTAACATCATTATTGTTGAGATTCGAGACTTTTTTTCTTTTCGAAATTTCATTTTTATTTTTATTTTTATTAGTATCTGATCGTGTTGAAGTTTTTTGCAAGAAAAAAAAAGTGTTTTTGGGGTAATTACGCACTTTGAGTGTAAAAAAAGAAAAAAAATCCCCCCTTCTTTAATAAAATTGTTATATGTTTTGCACTAGCTCAATTGGTTGAAAATTATTTTTTAATAAGAGGTCTTGAGTTCAAGTCTCTCTTTTTAAGTTACTTTTTGAAAAGTTCATGCAAACTTGAGTTGTCTGATAACTTCATTGTAAAGTGCATTTCACCTAAATTATAAAAGTGAATCGCTATAAAGTAAATATAATATTATTTTTTAGTTACTTTTTGCATGCAACTTTAATTTATAAAATAAATTCATTGTAAAAGTGATTCTCACTTATTCTATAAAAATGGATCACTTCATAAGTAACATATTTGTAAAAGTGATCCTATAGGAAAAGTTAGAGAAATGAGAGATTTGTTTTTACTCAACCATCTGATTGYGCATCCATCACCACATGGGTCARCTTATACTTGCCACATGGTGCTTTCRTCATTGTTTCTGCGTTTTTTAAAASGRACAATTTTCACATCCAAAGTCTATTTTCAGTGCCACTTTTTTTGAACAACCTATTTTTTGAGAGATTTCCATCTAGACAATAAATTTCAKCTTTTGAATCCATATTATCCACATATTTTAATATGGCTTCTCCAAGTGATATTTTGCTTACCAATACCAACTATTTCTCATGGAAATTTCATATGAAGGATGTACTAAGAAGTAAAGGATTGTATTAGATTACCTTGAGAAAAGAACAAGCCCTCAATGACGCCGAAAAGAAATCCAAATGGGATAATAAAAATGATGAAGCACGTGGACTCATCGGAATGCCCATCTCTACTAATTTACAGTTTTTCCTTCAAGGAATTGATGACCAAATGAAGCCGTATTTGGTAAACACAATGTGATTTGAGCACACTATATTGAAAATCAGTTAATGAATTTAAGTCCTAATGATTTTTCTTGCATTAAATATTATTTATCTAAGTTTTATAACACTTATAATTTTTCTTAAAGATTGTAACAGATCTGGGGGATGACTAATGCATATATGTTATTCTTGATAAGTTTAGTAGTGCATATTTTTCTTTTGTATTTACCTTTTATTCCACCATTGAAGCTCTAGGGGGTGCTTACCAAGATCCCACTCTTGAGTCTTTTTGTAATTTTATGATTAGAAAGCAAGAGAAGCTCTTGCAACTTGGAGTGATTATCACTACAGGTACATCTAATAAATCGTTAGCAGCCCAACATAAATACAAAACCAAACATCCAAAGAAACAACAAGAAGAAAAACAAGGGTCCCAAACCCTCTCAGCCAAATTCTACTCTCAATGGTGACAAATGACCAAAAACAAAAAGTAAGAATATTGAGAAACATAGGATATTTTCATTATTTCCTTGGCCTCCAAGTATTGTAAACTAAGGAATATATTTCCCTTTCCTAGTCTAAGTATGTTTATTACCTTTTTCGCCTCTTTCACATGGAAGATTGTAAACCATCCCCTTCTCCCTTCTAATCTAGAGTCAAACTTGTTGCCACCTGTACTACTCCCAAAGTCGATGCCCCTTTGTACCATCAATTAGTTGGTAGCCTCTTATATTTGAATCATAGCCGTCTTGATATTCCCTTTGTTGGTTGTATTTTTTCCCATTATATGCAAACACTCCATCAAAACCATTGGAAAGCAACAAAATGATACTTCGATACGTCCAAGGTACAATTCAATTTGGTATACATTACAGTTCATGGGGGACTACCTTGTTGCTTGGTTTCACTGATTTTGATTGGGCTCGTGACCCTGATGATCAAAAGTCTACTGCATGTTATGTTTTCTACCTTGTTTTTGGATCTGTCACTTGGGATTATAAGAAACAACAGATTGTTTCTCTTTCTTTGGAAAAATCATAATACCAAGCAATGGTTAATGCAATTCAAGAATCCTTGTGGCTTCGACAAATCTTTTTAGAGTTTGGATTTTAGTAGCAACATCCAACCACCCTATGGTGTGACAATTAGAGTTCCATCAAGCTTGCCAAAGGTCTAGTTTAACATCAACACAACAAACACATTTAGCTACACATGCACTTCATTAGAAATCTCATCAATGATCGAGTTATTAAAGTTCTATTTTTCCCTACAGAAGATCAAGTTGCAAACATTTTCACAAAGTCTCTTATAAAAGCGAGGTTTTCTGTTGGCCCTTGGTCATGGAAGGAAGTGAATATTAAGGAAGAAGAGAGAAGTACGAACTGCATGGAAGGCACATTAACCGAGAACGGGTCGAAGTGGTCAATGAAGCAGAAAAGAAGGAGCAAAGTAAGAGAAAGCGAGTCGTTGAAAGAGAAGATCAAGGAAGACATATCATCAAAGAAGACGGATCATGGACAACTCAGCAAGTAGAAAAATCCACCAACAAATGCTTTGGAACACCTCGCGGAAAATAAGGAAGAATAGGCTGGCGAAGCCCTTAAGATACGGGTTGCGTGGGACCTAGGGTTTTGACACCTAGGGTTTTGGAATTTAGGGTTTTGACAATTAGGCTTTGGTCTAAGGTTGTCAGAGAGTCATTGGAATGTATAAATAAAGGCCAAAAAGAGTCGAGAGGGTTGGTGAAGGTAAAGGATAAGGTTGAGAATCGTGATTATCGCTGTTGTGTGAGAGAAGTATTGTGTTGTAAGAGCATTCTTGTATTGTAAGATATTCAACTGGGTGCGAAGATCAACCTTGCAGTTGGGTATGCAGGGAGGGGAGAGAAGAAGAGAAAGAGAGAGAGATCTGCAAGCTAAGTGCATAGATAGAACTGTATGTTTTCATATAATATATCAAGAAACACAGTTATGTGGACGTAGCCCTAAGGAGAGGGTGAACCACCTATATCTTGTTGTTCTGTGTGATTGATGCTGTGTTCTTTGCTATCTGATATACTTTTATTGCATTATTGTGTTCGATCATAGATATCTCTTGCGAAGTATGCTTAAGAGGGATAAATAATAACTAGACTATTGTGTGTTGTTTCCCTGGATCCACTTTGCATTTCCTCTGGTTGTAGACACCTATGTCCTGCAACCCCCTATTTCTACTTCCAGTGAGACTGCATCTGCTTTGCAGGTGTTTCTGAAAGGGCCAATAGTTAGTGCTTGTTGGTGCACTGCTAGAGTTGAACCCTGGGTCTGCCCCTGTGCCAAAAAATGGTTATGTTTCTGGGACCGAGATCTTATTGAGGGAATGTTAAGGTGATTCCCATCGAAGACATAAATTCAGAAGTGGATAGAAGAACAAGAGAAGGACTCTGTTGAAGCTCAGAACAAGAACCCTATCATTAGTACAAAAGACTGGTTGGGAAGGTACATATTCACCGACATACATGAGATTTTCTTTGGAGGAATTCATAAATATCTATACGAGTAGTTAACTAGATTAGCAAATACCTAGTTTGAAATCAAATCTAGACCACCTATGGTTTGGACGTCAACATTGATCAAGAAGGTCAAGAGAATTGATAACGTCGTGTAAAGAGCAGTAGATCACTGGTTTGATAACACTATTGGAGGGTACATTACTGAGTTTTCTATTGATAGGGTAGAGTCATGTGGCCAAGCAGAGAGATATTTCTTTAAGGGACTTAGAGGAAATTTTTTACACTTTTTGAAGTTGAATATCAAGATGATATTGCATGAGAAGAACATTTCGAAGATACAGTGATTGGTCGGATTGAAAAGCTAATGTTCAATAACTAAGACAGCGACAGTGACACAGAGGTTGGACACACACGTAATGAGAGATCATTCAGAGAGGTCCCTCTAGTGAACCTGTTTGAGAAGAATCACGAACCACTAACACATGATGAAGGGTTATACAGTGGAGAGGAATAAGAGTTATTGAATGAGGAGTATTCAGAGTCCTCTAGGGCAGATGAAGGGAAGACAGAAGAACCTCACCGAGAAGAATCAGTAACTTCATGGACTGTGCCTACCGTCGAAGTAAGTCCTACTACTCCTCCTGTTTTTTTAACAACATTAAGAAACCAAAGTAGTCAGAGTTATCAAAGCACTCAAAGCACTGTTACCAGCAGTTTAATACATACTTAGTCAAGAAACCTAGGAAGATCTATGGTAGATGAAATGAGATTACCTATCTTTAGAGGAGATGGATCTGGATATCCTAATCAACACTGAATCTCATGCGAAGCTGTATGGAGTATTAAGCAAGTCAAGGACGAAGTTGTTAAGAGAACTCAATTTATTACTACCTTGAGAGACCGCACACTGAGCTGGAATATGAAGTTTGTTAAAGGAATTGTACAACTGAAACTAATGAACGATATCAAGACTATGTTGAGTGTAGAATTCAAGAAACCTAAGTCGGAGTCACAATGCATTACATAACTGAAATAAATCAAAAAGAGAGTAGTTGGACCTGTTTGGGAGTTTGATCAGAGGTTTAAGACCTTGACAGGTCGATTGAGTTTTCAGATTCCAGACGAGCAGAATAAGGAATGGTTCATTGCTGCCCTCTTACCACACATCAGAGTTCCTCTGATGCAACATAAGGTCTCTTTGTAGGATGAGGCACTTAAGATTGCCATGAAACTAGAATCATCCCCTATGGGAGAATCCAACTTAGGTATGAGTCAACTAACTAGCTTATCTCTGAAGGTCGAAGATATGAAGAAATAAAAGGGAAAAGATCAAAGAGAAGACATTTGGTGTATCAGATGTAATTCAGAGGTCCACGACAAGGAGAATTGTCCCCTATTTAATGAGTATTTGGCCTCTAGATTTTCGATCCCTTTAAAGCAGGTTACTCTACCCTCGTGCGAGGTATGTAGAAATAGACATCGCCGTGGTGACTGTTATTACATGAAAAAATATGTCCCGACACCTACCAATCTTTACTACACATTCTGTAAATCCATGGGGCATGATGAGAAGGACTGTAGGGCTTATGACCTCTTGCCTGAAAGGTCAATGGACACATACAAAATTCAAGGAGAGATGCATCAGGAGGGAAATGCTACACATTTTAATTCCCTAGGAAGAGGAAACTTCAACCCTCGTGGTGGATTCAGGGGAAGAGGACGAGGAGGAGGCGTGGGTCGAGGTAGATGTCAGATCATTTGTTATAACTATGCCCAACCAGGTCACTTAGAAAGGGACTGTCAGAACCCGTGTACCACTTGCAGCTACTGCAACGCATTCAAACATGTTATTGAAGATTGCCCAATATTACTGGCAAAACTTCAGGAAAGATGGGGTGGAAACCAACAAGTGCAGCTAATATCAGTGGAACCTCACGGAGCGGATCCCAAATTTGTTGTTATCACTAGAGGAGGCACTATTACAGGAGAAGACAATGTGACTCCAAAAAATACTTCAGAGGGATCAAGGATCAGAAGAGCTCCAAAGAAGACACAATTGTTTGATCCAAGGAAGGAAAAGTAGACATTCGAAGAGGCAAGAAGAGAATTTGGAAGAGAACAAGCTTCTTCATCTAAGGCACAACCACAAGTGAGAGAATGTGGAATGCCTCTGGCATTTGATCAGTCTGCCTCGCCTGGAGAAGGAAAAGAGGTAAGCAAGCTTATGGATTTCTTATATACTTGCATTAATTTGATTAAGGATGAATGAGCTGTGCAAGAACTACAACACTTGATCAAACAATATGAGATAGGAAGGGTAGATCCTTTGTTGAATAAATAAGTACATCGAGTATCTAGAAAGAGAAGGACAAACAAGGAACTAAACCTTAATGCTCAGATTGGAGACTATGACATAGATTATGTGGTCCTCGACTTGATATCAGAAGTCAATGTTATGACGAAGCAAACCTGGGCGTTGATGGGAAAACCCAAGTTGATTTACTCTCCTATCAGGCTTAGGATGGCTAATCGGTAGGAAATAATCCCCTTTAAAGACTGGAGCATGTCCTTATGGACATCGACGGGGTAAGGATGTTTGCAGACTTCAAAGTGATTGAGATAGTTGATGATAACTATCCTTATCCTGCATTGTTGGGCATTGATTGGGCTTTCAAAAACTCGACTGTTTTTGACATAAAGAAAATAAGAATGACATTTGAAGGTGATGGACTTAGGGTCACTGCACCTCTTGATCCTGATGAAGGCCGCATATACACATAACCTATTAGAGAAGAAGACCGTTCTTATGAACTAGAGAATATATATAAATTGACAACAAGACAACATGATTACATTAATCCTACGGTAGATGGAAATTTAAGCTAGTGAAGTGAAAGTGCATGCTCATCAGATTCAGAAGAAGCATTGGAGAACTAGAAGAATATAATGTATGAATTTTCTGCACAGAGGTGTGCGAGACTGACCAGGGAGGTTCGTTGGATTGGCACAAAAGTAAGTAATCTGCCCACATTTGATGGTTTAAATCATTTAGAAACATTCTTATTGGAATTTGAAGAAATTGTACAAGTACAATAGAGGTTGTTGGCACTAGATGAAGCCTTGAAAGAAACACCAACAAGATGGTGGGGAGCACACAAGAAGAACATCGTGAAGTGGGTACAAAATCACACTTTGATGACAATGCACTTTTCATACCAAGTCGAAGGGTGCGAAGTTTGATACACAGGTCAGAGCTGTCCAAAGGACCATGTGCAGAGTTGTGAGAAGTCCTGGAATAACATTCCTGAAGAGCAGTGGGTGCATAAGTTCATTAATACCTTGGATACTATGCCTATCAAATGGTATCTTCAAGAAAAATTGTGTCGTACCACTTCAGATTGGTACGGTATGACTCAAAACTTTATAGCTACATTTTTATTTGAAAGTCAGTACCACATAGTAGAATTAGGCTTTACAAGTTGTAATACAGAAGGTATTTGAGGAGGCACCTAACCTCCCTTTGGAGCAAGAAGAATATGAATGGACTGCACCTCTTCAGAAATTACAGGGTTGCTACAATATCAATGCCGATGAAGATGATGATCCTAGGAATGTGAACATCGCAGAAACTGAAGGAAAGAGAGACATAGAAGGGTCAGGGATTGAACTACCTTTCATTGGACAACAAATTAAAATAAAAAAAAGTTAATATTGGAACAGAGAAAGCACCTAAGTTGGCCAACGTTGGAGATTATTGGGATGATGCCACTATTGATAAGATTATAGAATTACTGCATGAATATTAGGACTTGTTTCCAACCAAGTTCATAGACATGAAGGGCATTAAAGGGCCCATGGGAGAAATGAAGATCCATTTGAAACCAGATGCAAGGCCAGTCAAGCAGAGACCCTATAGACTAAATCCCAAGTATAAGCATAAAGTTAGGATTAAATTAGACAGAATGTTGGAAGCAGGAATCATAGAACTTGCTGAAGAATCAGAATGGATTAGCCCTATGGTGGTCCAGGATAAGAAGTCAGGAGAGATCAAAATATGTGTATATTTAAGGAAACTAAATGATGCATGTTTACATGATCCATTCCCTACACCGTTTACTGATGAAGTGTTAGATAATGTAGGAGGACATGAAGTTTACTCCTTCACAGATGGATTTTCAGGTTATCACCAAACTAGGACTGCTAAGGAAGACAGACATAAGACCACATTTGCAATAGAATGGGGTTCTTTCCAGTACACTGTGATGCCTTTCGGATTGAACAATGCACCAACCATCTTTTCCAGGGTGGTGGTCGAAGCATTCAAGGAATTTTTATATAAATTTTTGGAAGCATATTTTGATGATTGGACTGTTTTTAGCTTATTGAAAAATCATATTGAATGTTTGAGACTAATGTTGGATAAGTGCAGGCAATGTCATATTTCCATGAACTTGAATAAGTGTATCTTCCTTTCACCTTTTGGAGTATTACTGGGACACATTGTATGTAAGCAGGGGTTGTTGGTAGATCCTTCCAAGATTTCCATCATTGTTGATCTACCTCCCCCTAATTCAGTTAGACAGTTGCACACTACACTGGGACATACTGGATACTACATAAATTTTATCAAGGGCTATGCACAGATAAGATCACCCATGGAAAAGATTTTAAAGAAAGATTGCCAGTTTAAATGGTCAGATTAATGCCAAAAGAGATTCGACACACTAAAGCAGAAAATTGTTACTGCACCTATTCTGGTTTTCCCAGGTTGGAGTAAGGAATTCCATGTTCATGTCGATGCTTCATCTATTGTGTTAGGAGCAGTGTTAGCACAACCAGGATCAGGAGATATTGACTACCTGCTAGCCTTTTCTAGCAGGAAGCTCTCTACAGTTGAGATAAATTACACTACCACTGAAAGAGAAGGTTTAGCTATGGTGTATGTGCTGCAGAAGTTTTGACACTACTTGTTGGGAGGAAATTTTAATATTTTCACTGATCACTTTGTGTTGAAATACTTAGTCAACAAGCCAGTGTTGGGGGGAAGAATATGCAGATGGTTACTATTATTCCAGGAATATGATTTTGATATTGTGGTCACGCCAGGGAGAATGAACAAGGGACCTGACCACTTGTCTAGATTAGAACATGGAGAGGAACCTACCAGTTTGGAGGATACACTACCATATGCACAGTTGCTAGCCATCAGAAAATTTGATGATCACTTCGTCGAGATAGTCCAGTTCCTTTCTACAGGAATGTCACCCCGTGAGTATACAATTATTCAGAAGAAACATCTGGTAGTTAGTGTTGCATATTTTTCACTTATAGATGGACAACTATATAAGATGGGACCAGATGAGATTTTGAGGATATGTGTTATGGAGGAAAAAAGACCACTGATTCTAGCAGAAGCACATGAAGGCATCAAAGGAGGACATTATGCAGGGAAAGCAATAATGTAGAAGTTTCTTAGAGCTGGACTCAGGTGTCCCACTTTACACAAAGATGCTAAGGAATAATACATAGCCTGTGATGTATGCCAACGAGTTAGGAAACCTTCCAGAAGAGATGAGATGCCTTTAGCACCTCAGATAACTCTACAAGCATTTGAGAAATGGGCCATTGATTTTGTGGGACCTATCAACCCACTAGGAAAGCGCATAGGAGCTCAATACATCATCACTGCAACAGAGCATTTGACCAGATGGGTAGAAGCAAGAGAAATTAAGGACTATAGTGCAACTATAGCTGCACAATTCATATTTGATGATATCATAACCATATTTGGATGCCCAAAGATCCTCATGAGCAATCAAGGTACACATTTTATTAATAAGACAATTGAAGCCTTGACTCAAGAATTTGAAGTTCACCATCAAAATAACAGTCCATACCACCCACGGGCGAATGGTACAGTCGAAGATTTCAATAAGATCTCAGAGACAACGCTGACGAAGATTTGCAGTGTGAATAGAGATGATTGGGATTTGAGAGTGCCAGCAATGTTATGGGCTTATCAAACTACTTGCAAAAAGATGACAATGCAGACTCCTTTTAAGTTAGTTTATGGCATGAAAGTAGTGGTACCTATGGAATATTCTGTTCCCAGCTTAAGAATTGTAGCATTTACAGGTATGGGTGACACAGGCGCTCTACAAGACAAGATTGCGCAGTTGGTGGAACTAGAAGAAGACAGGTTTATTGCAAGATTTCATCAGCAGGTATATAAAGAATGAGAAAAGGCCTACCATGATAGACATATCAAGAAGAAAACATTTAAGCAAGGAGATCCGGTATTGGTATATGACAACAAGTTCATGAAGCATCTAGGGAAGTTCAGGACACATTGGCTTGGGCCATATAAGGTTTCCTATGTTACAGAAGGAGGAGTTGCACAGTTGAAGACTCTAAATGGAGAATGGAAGGAAGGTTTAGTAAATGGGAGCCGGTTGAAATTGTTTTATGACAATCAACTACCTCGTAAATCTCAATAAAAACAAAGGAAGAAGGGTCTAGGTACCAGGTGCAGTTGAAATTGGGTACCAGACACAGAAAATATAGTTTACACACAACAGGGAGGTACAAAGCAGAAAGCACAGGCTGCTCCGCGCAGTATGCAGTCAAAGTGATACCGAAGGTTCAACCCTGCAGTGACTCGGGACGAGTAACATGTGAGTGTTGGGTGCCTGTTGGCCCTTGGTCATGGAAGGAAGTGAAGATTAAGGAAGAAGAGAAAAGTACGAACTGCGCGGAAGGCACATTAACCGAGAACGGGTTGAAGTTTTCAAAGAAGCAAAAAAGAAGGAGAGAAGTAAGAGAAAGCGAGACATTGAAATATAAGATCAAGGAAGACATATTAGCAAAGAAGACGGATCATGGACAACTCAGCAAGTGGAAAAATCCACCAACAGATTCTTTGGAGCACCTCGTGGAAAAGAAGGAAGAGCAGACTGGTGAAGCCCTTAAGATACAAGTTGTGTGGGACCTAGGGTTTTGACAATTAGGCTTTGGTCTAAGGTTGGAGAGTCATTGTAATGTATAAATAAAGGCCAAAAAGAGTCGGGAGGGTTGGTAAAGGTAAAGGCTAAGGATGATAATTGTGATTATCGCTGTTGTGTGAGAGAAGTATTGTGTTGTAAGAACATTATTTCATTGTAAGATATTCAGCTAGGTGCAAAGATCAACCTTGTAGTTGGGTGCGCAGGGAGGGGAGAGAAGAAGAGGAAGAGAGAGAGAGATCTGCAAGCTAAGTGTGCAGATAGAACTGTATGTTTTAATATAATATATCTGGAAACACAGTTCTATGGACGTATCCCTAGGGAGAGGGTGAACCATGTATATCTTGTTGTTCTGTGTGATTGATGTTGTGTTCTTTGCTATTTGATATGCTGTTATTGCATTATTGTGTTATATCAGAGATATCTCTTGTGAAGTAGGCTTAAGAGAGATAAAGAATAACTAGATTGTTGTGTGTTGTTTCCCTGGATCCACTTTGCATTTCCTCTGGTTGTAGACACCTGTGTCCTGCAACCCCCTATTTCTACTTCCGGTGAGACTGCATCTGCTTCGCAGGTGTTTCCAAAAGGGCCAATACAGTTAGGGCTTGTTGGTGTGCTGCTAGAGTTGAACCCTGGGTCTGCCCCTGTGCCAACATTTTCCAAAATTCAATCTATGTTAGAAGTTCAAGAAGTTGTCATTAAAAGGGGGTAGGATCTAATGCCTCCTTCCTTCTCCTATTGTGTCACCTTCGTAAATACTTTAACCATATCCCAAATTGTCTTAAGGGGGGATGCTAGGATATTTAGATACTTAGGAGTTAGTTAAGTTCAAGTTTGTCTAATATGTCTTTAGGTAAAAGTGTGTTTCTTTAGTATGCATTTGTAGTTATGTAATCCAATGGCCACGATACGTTTTAGACATAGAGTGATCCGACAAATCATATTCTCCTCGATATTAACATCTATATTGATGCGTGTCTTAACACCTGATTGGTCCATGATTTCTATTTAAAGAGTGTGGAAGGTCATTTTCCAATGATTGATTGCGGGAACCTCTCTTATAAAATATTTTTCTTTTGCATTAATATATTGCTTCAGGTGGCCATGTTGGCTAGGGTTGTGGATTGTTTCCCTCTTCGAGGGTTTTAGCCACGTAAAAATATCGGTGTATTGATGTTTGATCTGATTGTGTGAGTGGTTACTAAAGGTGTTTGTCCTGCACTACAAGGAGAATTCCTTGTAGCGAATGTTTTTATGGAACCTCCTTGAAAAAATTCTCCCTTCTCTGTTTATAGCGAAGGTTGTTAGCAAAGGCTTTTGAAGAGTTTTTTTAGCAGTGCACCTCTAAGGTACAAACACACTGGTGCACACACAATATAGACATCCCAGTTCTTCAACATTAAGGCACACTGTTATCCACTAAAAAAATTAGATAGCAGAGGGAGGCGTCCAAAGGTTTTTTTTGTAGTACACCTGTAATAAAAAAGCGAACTAGTGTGAACAAAATACAAACACCCTGATATACAAACACCCTGAT
>ML784833.1:104884-129523 GCA_009831015.1 Picea engelmannii
CGAGGTGTCCATATTGTGTTTGCACCAGTGCATTTATCTCTTACAAGAGCACCGCTAAAAAACCTCCACAAAAACCTTTGGTCGCCTACCTCCGCTATATATATATATATATATATATATATATATATATATATGTATTTATTTTATTTATTTATTTATTTTTCTATTTATTTAGTTTTTATTTATTTATTTATTTTTCTAGTGCTTTTGTTGTATTATGGCGCACAAGTTCTCACATAAACATAACACCCTGGTGCGTACAACTATAAGACACACTAAAGAACAGTAAGATAAGAAAACTAACCATACCAATTTTCATTGTTACACTTCATTCTATGCTTCCAATCTCTCCAACAAGCATCAATTCTCACTCTCCTTTCATGATCACCCACTTTGTAGTGCTTTACTATCAATTAAATATCTGCACCAATAGATTCCACACATTTCTAAAATTTGGAAAAATACTGCAATTTTTCATTTATTTTCTATGGTGCAACCATGCATCTTTGGGAGAGAAGACACTAGGTGAATTGTTTATTACCTTGTCATTTACATTTTCATTGCAATAAAATTTGAAAGTGGCTTGAAATTCAGTTTTTTTTAGAATTTTTTTCCAGGCGATGCATTTAAATGATTTGGATCGCCTCGGATGCTAGCGCATCCTATGAATTTACATGAATACCTGATAACGATGCATATAAAATGAACAAATACACTGGTTCTTTTCATGGAATGACATTGTTAAAATATTGAAAAGTTAACATAGCGGTGCATTTTCCAGAACACCCCGTAAATGGCACATTCTAAAATAACAACACATCAATTAACAAAATGTTCATGCACTAAAAAAAATGAGCACTGGTGCGTTAAATTAAACGATTACACCGCCCATTTTTCCATACCAAACTTTTGTCTCGGTGGTGCATCAAATCCTTGATAATGCACTAGTGCTATGTACTTCAAGGCACCAGAGAAAATATATAATAATTTACCATAATGGTTCATCTTATTGGACACCCTGTTACCAATTTGTTCTAAGAGAAACACATCAGTAAAAATGCACAAAAAAAGAAAAAATAGAAATATGATGCGTTCAGTTCAATAAACACTCTAGTGTTGTTAACAGAGCAACACCTGGACAAATATTTGAAAATTTATGGTATCAACGAGTTTTCTAAAATGCCCCCGTTATCGGTGGGTCATTGTTGGGCATGAGATATGATCAATTTTATGACAGTTATTAGACACTTTTTTCGAATGTACATATGTGTTTTTCATGTTTTGGAGAGGCTTTTTGAAGAATTTTGTGCCAAAACGGTATGATCTACACCAGGTATGTATGATTCATGTTTAATGTTGATGTTGAGTATAATTCATCACGTTTTTATGTTTCCAAGGATCTAATTCACGTTTTTTGGTGTTACAAGGAAAAACACATCACGTTTCTTCTTCTGACACTCAGTCCGACAATCCTTCCAGTACTTGATCCGGTCCCCGGTCTGACACTTCGTCCAGCACTGCGTCTTGCATAAAAACGGTGGGCGATTTGGCAGTTATGGTATTGGCGGCCAGTGGTGGGAAAATCAGGAACATGGGTTTTTCTCATGCTTGCCCCCTCCATCTACTGAACCCTTGACAACTTAGTTTAAGTTGTTAAGCAGGGCGATTATTGGCTCGCTCTATTTCGGCAGTTAGGGCACCATTAATGTAATTTACCGATTTTAGAAGTGGTTAGACCCTCCTGTGGTCGACCACTTGGTCTGTAAATATTATAAATACCACCGTCGTGTTCAGATAGAAGTTAAGCAGTAGAAGAACCAGTGTGTTGGAGACAAACAAGATTTTACTCTGTTTTGCCATTTTTCATTGCCAGATTATATATAAACTGTGTTTTTGAGTTTTAATGGTGAAATCGATTTGCTGAGTTTGTGGTGTGCCTTTAGGAAGTGACCACGACTAGCTTGGGGGCCCACCAACAGTCTGGTAACTGTTCTTTAAGTTGTTCATGTATTTTATAGCTTAGATGCCTCTTTTTATTTCCTGTACATGCATCATTATTTTTCCTTTGTTAATTAATTTGTTGTTGTAGTTTAATCATTTTAACTCTCTTTTGCAGGTTAGTATGAAGGCTTATGTTAGTATGCATCGATCTTGTAGTTAGGAACGAATTTGCAAATTCATAGAATAACCCCATGTGCAATTAGATATTAGATTGTGTTTTATTTATTCTTTTAGAATTAAATTTAAAATAGAGTAGAACAAAGTTTTATTGCATGTCTTCTTTAACAAGGATTTGATGGATGGATAGGATTAGTTTCAGTTTTTAATTATAGATTGCTTATCCCATTTTTATATAGATCTTGCTTAACTAGTTCTTAGTTTACTTTTTAGATGTCATGCTTTAATTTCTATTTTTAAGCATTTTCTTTCTTGCATTTTGAATTGTTAAGATATATATAGCATAGTTTCATTTTATGTACTTTCTTTCCTAGAATTAGATTGCAATTACAATTCTTAGTTAATGATTGAATTTAATTATGAAGTTTGCTTACATAACATAGAAGTACAATTATAATCTCGTTATATTGTTGATGGTTAATAATTCCATGAATATGCAGGGTAATTAACATTGTTTCTGTAATGGATAAATTCTCATTGGATTGTTTAATCCATACCTTTCACTTTGCTATTGAGATCAGTGTTGAGATTATATCGCTTGAATTATCCTTTGTTGTTAATTACCATCGAGATATTATCAGACACCGAAGACATTCACACAACCACCAACACTATATTTGAGTTTTCATAGGTTAAAAGATAGTTTCCTGCTTGCGTAGATAAGAAGATATAGTTTCTTGCTTTCATAGATAGTTTTATTGTTGTTGTAGGATAGATAGTCTTTTTCTTTGATAGAATAGAGAACATTTTTTTCTTATCATAGATTAAAAGTTAGTTGTTAGTTCTTCTTGCTTTCAATTAAATAGATTTCCTTTTCTGAATTAGAAATAGTTTTGAAGTTTGAATTAAGAATATAGTTCACTTGCCTCTTAGGTTAGATAGTTGTTCAATGATAAGTCTTAATTATTTTACTTGTAGTAGAAGTTATCTTAGGCTAATTAGATGTTCACTTTCTTTAGTAGGTTACTTGCTTACTTGTATATTCTTGCTTTGATTTTATAGTTTCTTGTTTATTTACTTGCTTTCATAGGGTAGTTGCTCATTGAATTTAGGTAGGCAAGTTAAAGTAGTTTGATTTTTTTATTTTCTTATCGTCATGCTTAATAGTTGCTTTTGCTTATTGTTATGAACTAGTTTGCTTTAAATATGTTTTTCACTTGTTTTTCTAGAACTATCCATCGATCCTTGATCCAAAAGTACTTATGTTACATAGTTTTAAGTTGCTTAGTAGGGTTTGCTCATTATATAGCTTTGCTTGAATAGATTAGCCTTAGATAGCCACTTCCTTAATTAGACTATACTACTACCAGCCCTTCTACCTTTGGCATGTATTTTGCTACAACTCTAAATTTACTTACCCCGGGTTGACAATTTAATTGAGGGTTTTTAGTGTGTTTTTAGTGCATATAGAACACCCATCATTTTTGGCGTCGTTGCCAGGGAGTTGTCTCAAGGTAAGAAGTAGTTAGAAAATAGATCATTTCTAAACCTTAGCATTAGATTGGTGGCGGGGGAGCTTTAAGATGAGAGGTAAGAACCTGCGCATCTGCTATTGTGGACTCCCCCAAACCTAATGGTATTTTTTCTTTTTCTTTTTGTTTTCTTTCATGAATAAACCTAGAGATCCAAAAGGTAGATACATTAAATCTGAATCAGACCTTTCAACCAAGGTTCCTTCTAACCTTTATGGGGGAAGGGACGTTCCACTTATAAAATCCGTAGACCGATACCGAAAAACAGGAGCTAGCTCAACTCAAAGAGATAAAATAGTCTCTGAAGAGACTAACATATGGAGCACTATAGAAGAAGAAATTGAATCAATCATATTGGGATAGGGGGCAAGACCACTCGAGCCTTTCGCAGAACCAAACAATACAACCTTTGCTTTTACACCACCACCAGGAGACTCTAATTTTGAGGACATTATAGACCCTGAACAGGTGAATCTTTTGTTTGGTAGTTCAGCCAATGTAATCATCTCTCAAATTGACACAAAAACCTTGGCACCAATAGTCTCAACCGGCTCGAGTAGAGTCCCAGACATCCAATCCATAGGAAGACCTTTCCATCAAAGGGAAACCTTGTTCTCTTCAAAAATTAAACCACCTAGGTACTCTCTTTTTGGAAACCAAACCAATATGGATGATCAAGAGGGCCATAACAATGTAATACATGAGGAGGAAGAAGAAACTGGAAACCAACGAAACTACCTTCGGGTTTCCAATTTTGGACACCACTCCAAATTTCAACATGAAGAATATTCCTCTCTCAACACTGCCTACCTTTTATGGTAAGAACAATGAAGATCCAGACACATTCCTATTTGAATTTGACATCTTGTGTAGGAGATACAACTATGTACAAGATGCCCATAAATTAAAACTCTTTCCTGCCACCCTCAAAGACTTTGCACTAAGATGGTTCATGGGGTTGGGAGAATCCAATATTAGGTATTGGGAAGCCATGAAAGACATCTTTATTAAGAATTACCAAGACTACTGCAAGATCAAAGAGTCTCGTAATGACATATTTAAAATCTAATAGTTAGAAGACGAGACCCTCAAAGATTATATGGAAATATTTGGTTATATCTCCCATAAGTCAAAATACCATGACCTTCTAGAGGATGCAATTAGGTCTCTTTTCCTTAAGGGAATTTCAGATGAATACCTAGAGATGCTTAACCTGATGGCATCAGGTGACATCTCTCATAAACCATTTGCGGAAATATGTGAAATGTGTAAAAATTACTCAAGGAGTAGAGCCAAAATATGGAAGAATGTTCGGAACCCTTACAATAGAAACTTAAAACCAATTAGTTCAGGTGGTATCACGAGAGCAGAGATAGGGAACCTTTTAGAAAAATTCAAGACAAAGATATTAAGGACAATAGGTTCCTAGTGGGATACCCTTAAAATAAAAAAGAAACAGGAGGAGGAAAATGAAACATTGAGCATATATTGCCCAAGATGAAGGAGGAAGCATTCCTCAAGGGAATGCCCATTAGATAACATTTCAGTTTGTGGCTTCTATACAGAAGACCATGTGATTGAAAAATGTCCATCACTGCCTGATTTATTAGCCATATATAAGAGTGGAGATTTGAGGGAGTCTTCTTATGCACCTAGGAAGCCATGGCAGCCTAGGAACCAACCCACATACCAAAATCTACAATCTCAAGTTCCACCCTATTATCAACAACAACAGTGGAACTCACCAGGTTGGAAAAAATGGTCTACCCAGTACCAACATCCTTGGTTTCAAGGATGAAGAGGAGGATATAATCAAGGAAACCCTCAAGCTCCACCTATCCCTATGTCCAACCATCAATATCCTCAGTTCCCACCGAACACTCCACAACTTCTGCCAGGTTTTGTTCCACCACCTTTACCTCCTATTCCACAACAACAACTGCTACAATACCAAAATGCAAGCTCCTTGAGACCAACACTAATACTGGCACAACTAGTGTTGAATCCCAATAATAAGCCCCATCAACCTCTTCACAATGTTGAGATGCAGGCCTTCCCGACATATGTTATTACTCATGTTCCATTACAGGAAATTCAACTAAGATCGGGAAAAGTTCTGGAGAGGCAGAGACCTTCAATAGCCATCCATG
This sequence comes from Picea engelmannii, assembly GCA_009831015.1. NCBI lineage: Eukaryota > Viridiplantae > Streptophyta > Pinopsida > Pinales > Pinaceae > Picea > Picea engelmannii. The sequence goes on from ML784833.1 coordinate 110,685, forward strand.
AAGAAGAAGAAGAAGAAGAAACCACCAAACAACCCACGAATGAAACTAGGTGGGAAGATGTTATTATCCCAAATAATCAAGAACCCAAGCTTCCCCAAGATGAACCTTCACAAATTACAAAGGGCCCTCCTTATCCAGACCGATTGGTAATCGAGAAACCTACCACTTGACCAGAATTTGACATTTTGAATGAATTGAAGAATATTTGTGCCAATACTCCCCTACTTCAAGCCATTAAAGACATTCCAATCTACAGTAAGGTAGTCAAAAAATTGTGTATTAAGAAGCCAGTTAGGAAGCAAAAGGACCCTCCTATAGTACATTTTGTAGGAGGAATTTCTGAGTACATATCAGAGCAACCAAAACTAGCAAAGTATGGGAACCTAGGAAACCCCGTAGTGACCATAACTATTAATGAGGCCTCCATTGGAAACATTCTCATAGACCTAGGGGCAGCCAATGTTATGACCTCTACTACCTTGGAATAATTACGGTTACAACCTCTTCTTCGGCCTACCCCAACCATTTTGGAATTAGCAGATAAGACTAGGGTAATACCTGAAGGAATTTTAGATGATATCATGGTTACTTTAGCCTCATGGGAGTACCCAGTATATTTTCTTGTCATTCACTCAAAGGATCCTGCCAAATTCCATCCCGTCATTTTGGGAAGACCTTGGCTAGACACAATCAATGCATTTATTAGCTGTAGAGAAGGGGAAATGACCATCTCAAATGGTCTCTCTATCCAAAATCTCACCATTTACCCTCCATCTCAACCTATTATGGATAATCTATGGTGGCTTGAATGTCCATACGAGAACGAGGATTGGGAAGAACCCGTATTGCTAAGTGACCATGCATGGGCACTTCAGGAGCACACAACAGAATGTGCTAAACTAGTTCATTTCTGCTATCACATGTGTGGATTTTCCACAGTCTTTTCCCCAATTCGAATACATGTTTGGGGAAGAATTTCAAGAACAATTGGACCCATCGTTTTTATTCAGGGCTACAGAGAAGTCTGTTGTCGAATTCATCTATGAAGACATCTTTACCCACTTTAGTGTCCCTCGTGAAATTGTTACCGACCAAGGAACTCAATTCACTTCCAAGTTGATGAGAGAGATAACAAAGAAATATGGGATTAAACACCGTAAATCTTCTCCATACCACCCGTAAGCCAATGGTCAGGTAGAATACACAAAAAATGTTCTAGAAGCCATATTGACCAAGATTGTTTATTTACATCATCGGGATTGGGCTGATAGGCTCCCAGACGCTTTGTGGGCATACCAGACCACCTGGAGAAATACCACCGAGCATACCCCTTATGAGCTAGAGTACGGGAAACAATTACTTCTACCTATAGAATTCCAAGTAAGGACCTTCCATATTGCCGCAAAATTGGGATTGAACTTAGATGAGGCTCAAAATCAACAAGCCCTACAATTGAATGAGTTGCATGAAATCAAGAAAGATGCCATCCAATGGACAATATTAGTCCAAAACCAGAGGAGAAAGTGGCATGACAAGTTTATTAAGAAGAAGCACTTCCAACCTGGTCATTGGGTTCTATTGTTTGATTCCTGAATCAAAACCTTCAAAGGAAAACTCACCACCCGGTGGTTGGGCCCTTACGAGGTAGACACTGTATATGACAATGGAGTTGTAAAAATTAAAACAATTGATGATGGACAAGTCTCCTTTGTAGTAAATAAACACCAACTCAAATTTTATCATAAGCCCATTTCCAAAGAGGATTTTCTACAGGTCATGTCAACTGACAAAGCATTGGCCTTAGTAGATGGGGAATTCCCCCCTTGTTCTTGAAAAGTTTTATGAATTTCCTACTGTATATATGTAAATAGTTTTTGAATTTTGTTAATAAGGCAATTCTAGAAATTTCTGTAAGTATTTATTTCACTAGGAGTACACAGTTTCAAGGATATTTCTTCAAAACATTGTTACACTTGAATTTTGTGTATGCTAAAGAATCAAATGAATATTGACTTACTGTAATTAGCCATATTTTTGCAAAAAATCTCATTTTTTAAGGCATTCTAAAGTAGTTTCTCTTGAAACTCTTCACCACTGTATTAGGAAGTGATACCATAACTATCAAGCCTAGAGGTCTCTCGTACAGTTTTTCCAAGAAACCTGAGTAAGTGAGTCAAGTGTCTTTATCAAAGAGTAACAAGGAGGTCTAATTAGAGGTTAGTCATGGAAACATCACAATAACTGCAAAAGAAGGAAGTAAGTTGAGCCTAGAGATACCTTTCTGTTCTTTATCAATGGTACCATCCACTACACACTAAATAGCTTGATTATATCATATATTTAGATAGGCCACATCCGCTTAAGTACCCCTTACATCAGGAAAATCACTAATAATATAACGGAAAGTCATCCTCTAATATAAATACCATCCCAATTGAAAAAAAAAGGAAAAAAAAAAGTTGTTTTCAGAGTTGTCCCCCCATCTTCTTGCATAAAGCAATCTTATATTAAAATCTTAAAAGATTGAGGGCCAGTCTCTAAGGGTGTAAGAGGATAACCCGCCGAGATATTGAACAGGTCTGCTAGCAGCGAGTACCGGCCTGTGGTATTACTAGGTAAACCTGCCTGAGTACTGAACATGTTTGCTAGCAGCAGGGCATTCTACCTAGCGAGGATGGTAATTTGACAAAAATAAATAATAAATTTAAACTTGTCCTGATGTACGACATTACTTGCAGACAAAGCTGACATGATGTATGTGTGGTTAAGCTACGGTTAATGAACTCCATAAACTTGCCATTGGGAAGTAACTCTAAGACTATCTTGAAACTCTCTTTCCTATCTCTTCTTATCTATATATAGGATCTCTTATCCTATAGGTGGGTCCATCTTCTAATTGTCTCGTCAGACCAATCTGTAAAATTTATCTTTACACTTGACATACTATAAATCTTCGGCTATTGGGGGATACTTTTCCTATACTTTTGATTGTGAGGTGTCACAATACTTAGGTGTGGGGGAGGGGTTCATGAACCGACAAATGATGATTGCCTAAGAGAAATAAATCTTTGCAAGAGTTTTTGTATTATTTCCATGATACATGTTATTACATTAATAGTCATTTTATTTTTGAAGTGCTAAACTCCCATGTGCTATAAATTAGTGAACATATACTTAACATACCACTCTTTATCGGTTTATCTTTCATTACAAGCTGTACATTGTAGGATTGACAGTACATGTTTTATGCTTGCTATAACATGTTCATTGTAGGTTTGACATTATATGTCATATGCAAGAGGATTGAGTGAGAAAGGTGGAAAAATCAACAACAATGGAGCATTTTGCCTCTGCTCATTAACCACTGTGATTGTAAAAAACACTTCAAATTTGCAGGCTATCCATTATAAGAGGTGAAAATGTACTTAACACAGAGGTACCACATGAAGTATCATAGGAGGTGCCATATGAAATTCCGTATGAGGTGCCGAACGAAGTGCCATATGAATTGCACACTAGTAACTGTCCTAGATTCCAGGTAACTAGAAATCAATTACATTCAATTGAATTGGTTGCAGGCAATTGATTGAAGATGATTTATATGTTTATGATCAAATGTCCAAGTCAAAAGACTTGGACATTGATCTAACTGCACATCATTACATTGCCCCCAAAAATGAGCCTTCAAATTCGAAAATTCCCACACATGGAAGCTCATGTGCACATGTGTGCAACTTACTCCACCATAGGCGCATTCAAATTCGGGCTGGGTAACCATTATCTCAATTCACCCTTGCCATTTTCTCTGCCCTGCATTGAGAAAATGTGCCCATCCTCTGCCATTTCTTCCCTTGTTTGAATTACGCTCGACTTGTGCCCAATTCGTGCCATCTCTTGGCCCATTCACGCCCTTTCCTAGTGAATTTCGCCTCTGCCACAATGCCCAAGAGGTATGAACCCTCTTCATATGCATATATTTTTTCCATTCCCGAATTTGCACAATGCAGAGAGGTGTTTTTGCACACACGCTGGGGGCCATTTTTGTCTAACTTGCAGGGCCACAATGACGACCTCTCCATGCAATTTTCCCTCGGGTTTGATGGGAAGACAACACGCGTGGGGTATCTTTCCTTTGAAGTCTCAGAAGAGTCCATTGTTGTAGCCACGAAGCTTTCAAGAATGGGAGATAGATGGTTCAAAAACCACCAGTTGCTGCGCTCAAGTTATATCAGGGTTTTTAAGCCCAAATTCGAGAACATTTCAGGAGCAAAAGGATATTCTAGGGAGTGGATAAAGGTGGAATTGATCAACCCGCTCATCGTCATCACGAGGTTGATTACATGCGAAGGTAGATACTCCACTTTCAAAGCTTGTCATTTCAGATTGCTGGCTCATTTTCTATTCAACAAACCTTTGAACTTCCCCTTCTATTTTCTAAAAATCTTGGAGAAGATGTACTCTCAAGTGAAGAAGAATGTGACTAACCCCCACAACAGTCTCTTTCACCATGGCTTGATCAAACTCCTTGTTCTAGCTGAATTAGAGAAACAGGGGCAAACTTGGGATGCCTTTATCTATCAATTTGCAAACCCTCACTTGACAATTAGGACTGGAAAAAATCCACTTAGCCTAAGAACTATCTCTCCATCTAAGCCTCGCTCTCCAAGAACTCCAAACCCCCTTGCACAAACCCTCTCTTTTCCGGAACAATACAAAAAGCTTGTTGATATCCCTGCTTCCTCCTCGGGTAAAAAGACCAAGAGCAAAGACCAAAAGAAGCCTATTGTTAACCCCCCAATGCCTTCAATATCTCTTGATCCCACACCTAAAAATCTCTAAGAAGTAATTCAACAAGACTTTCCCATCATTCCCACAAATAGGAGGGGAGCCAATTGATTTGGTATAGGACCCTTTCGAAAGAGTACCCGGAGCACAAGAAAAAAACCTTATGCAAAACCCCTGCCTGCTTAAGATCATATCCAAGTGTCCTTCGATATTGAGAGCCCTCACAAGAGACTTAGGGAAGTTTCTATGGATGGATTAGAGCCACTAAGAAAGACAAAATCAGAACCTACCTCTCCTTACCAGTCCCCCATCACTCCTACTTCACCCATGCCTACCCTAGATCCTAAGATTGATAGATTTTCCACATCCCTCAAAGGATCTCAGCCTTCCATTGAGATCACTGATTCTGCCCCAGCCATTGAGAAGCTACAAAAAGAAAACTGTAAGATTCTCCAACAGTTGGAAGAAAAGAAGAAACTAGACACACACCTTCATCATGATAATGCAGTCCTTCAAGAAAAGGTTAAATCCATTCAACGGTTGGTTGATGAGATGACCAAATCCAACCACAGCCTTAGAGCACAATTGAAGCAACACAAGAGGCACAAGACAACGTCTTCATAGCAAGAAGGAGAGGTTTCCAAAGCCGATCCTCCTCAGCAAGCCTAGTCACGAGAGGTAAGTTCTTTTTGTTTGTAGTGGGACCTGCAAAATCGTAAGTGTGGGGGTAATGTTGGGCCCGAGATGTGATCAATTTTATGACAGTTACTAGACACTTTTGCCGAATGTACATATGTTCATTTCATGTTTTGGAGAATTTTTTGAAGAATTTTGTTCCAAAACGGTATGATCTACACCAGGTATGTATGATTCGTGTTTAATGTTGATATTGAGTATAATTAATCACGTTTTTATGTTTCCAAGGATCTAATTCACGTTTTTTGGTGTTACAGGGAAAAAACGCACCACGTTTATGCTTCTGGCACTTAGTCCGACACTCCTTCTAGTACTCGATCTGGTACCTGGTTCGACACTTCGTCCAACACTGCGTCTTACAAAAAAACGGTGGGAGATTTGGCGGTTATGGTATTGGCGGCCATTGGTGGGCGAATCAGGAACATGGGTTTTTCTCGTGCTTGCCCCCTCCGACTACTGAACCCTTGACAACTCAATTTAAGTTGTTAAGCAGGGCGATTATTGACTCACTCTATTTCGGCCGTTAGGGCACCATTAATGTAATTTTTCGATTTTAGAAGTGGTTCGACCCTCCTGTGGTCGACCACTTGGTCTGTAAATATTATAAATACCATCGTGGTGGTTAGATAGAAGTTAAGCAGTAGAAGAACTAATGTCTTGGAGTCAAACACGATTTTACTCCGTTTTTCCATTTTTCATTGCTAGATTATATAGAAACTGCTTTTTTGAGTTTTAATGGTGAAATCGATTTGCTGAGCTCGTGGTGTGCCTTTAAGAAGCGACCACGACTTACTGGGGGGGCCACCAGCAGTCTGGTAACTGTTCTTTAAGTTGTTCATGTATTTTATAGCTTAGATGCCTCTTTTTATTTCCTGTACATGCATTGTTATATTTCCTTTGTTAATTAATTTGTTGTTGTAGTTTAATCATTTTAACTCTCTTTTGTAGGTTAGTATGAAGGATTGTGTTAGTATGCGTTGATCTTGTAGTTAGGAGAGAGTTTTCAAATTCATAGACTAACCCCATGTGCAATTAGATATTAGATTTTGTTTTATTTATGCTTTTAGAATTAAATTTAAAACAGAGTTTGAAATAGAGTAGAACAAAGTTTTATTGCATGTCTTCTTTAAAAAGGATTTGATGGATGGATATGATTAGTTTCAGTTTTTAATTATAGATTGCTTATCCCATTTTTATATAGATCTTGCTTAACTAGTTGTTAGTTAATGTATTCATTAGTTTACTTTTTAGATGTCATGCTTTGATTTCTGTTTTTAAGCATTTTCTTTCTTGCATTTTGAATTGTTAAGATAGATATGACATAGTTTCATTTTATGTACTTTCTTTCCTAGAATTAGATTGCAATTACAATTCTTAGTTAATGATTGAATTTAATTATGAAGTTTTTTTACATAGCATACAAGTACAATTATAATCTCGTGATATTGTTGATGGTTAATAATTCCATGAATATGCAGGGTAATTAACATTGTTTCCATAATGGATAAATTCTCATTGGATTGTTTAATCCATACCTTTCACTTTGCTATTGAGATAAGTGTTGAGCTTATACCTCTTGAATTATCCTTTGTTTTCAAGTGCCATCGAGATATTATCATACACAGAAGGCATTCACACAACCACCAACATTATATTTGAGTTTTCATAGGTTAAAAGATAGTTTCCTGCTTTCGTAGATCAGAAGATATAGTTTCTTGCTTTCGTAGATAGTTTTATTGTTGTTGTAGGGTAGATAGTCTTTTGCTTTGATAGATTAAAGAGGAGTTTTTCTTATCATAGATTAAAAGTTAGTTGTTAGTTCTTCTTGCTTTCAATTAAATAGATTTCCTTTTTTGAATTAGAAATAGTTTTGAAGTTTGAATTAAGAATATAGTTCACTTGCCTCTTAGGTTAGATAGTTGTTCAATGAGAAGTCTTAATTATTTTACTTGTAGTAGAAGTTATCTTAGGGTAGTTAGTTGTTCACTTGGTTTAGTAGGTTACTTGCTTACTTGTGTATTCTTTCTTTGATAGTATAATTGCTTGTTTATTTACTTTCTTTCATAGGGTAGTTGCTCATTGAATTTAGGTAGGCAAGTTAAAGTAGTTTGCTTTTTTTATTTGCTTATCGTTATGCTTAATAGTTTCTTTTGCTTATTGTTATGAACTAGTTTTCTTTAAATAGGATTTTCACTTGTTTTTCTAGAACTATCCATCGATCCTTGATCAAAAAGTATTTATGTTACATAGTTTTAAGTTTCTTAGCAGGGTTTGCTCATTAGATAACTTTGCTTGAATAGATTAGCCTTAGATAGCCACTTCCTTAGTTAGACTATACTACTACCAACCCTTCTACCTTTGGCATATATTTTTCTACAACTCTAAGTTTACTTACCCTTGGTTAACAATTTAATTAAGGGTTTTTAGTGTGTTTTTAGTGCATATAGAACACCCATCAGTCATAAAAGACAATGTGCCACTAAAAAGCCATCGGTTCTTCAAGGAACTTACAACACTGATGTTTTTCATATAACAAATCACACTGCCTATTTTACATGTAAATTTTGTTAACAAAGCAATATGTTCCATAGAACAAACCACACCACATCGCATAGAACATATGTGAAATGGCATTGTGGGGCGTCTTATTGGACGCCCCGTCACTGATGCATCCTATAACACAACGCACCACTATGTATATGTTGATGCTCGACTTATGATGAAGTACCAATGCGTTGGAATTACTACACTATTTGGCAATGCTATTTATCTAATAGAGCACACCGATCATGATACTTAGTAACTATTGTAGTAACACCAGTTACTTTTACACATTTTTTTGCAAACAAAAATTAATTTCATTTTTGATAAATACAAATTAGTTATAAATATGTGTGATTTATAATTTCAATTTTTTTTATCTATACATATGTGCTTAAAAATAATTTTATGTGAATTGGAGACGATGATGACGGAAAGCGCAGGAGCAGTAGCAACAACAACCAAAAGAAAAACAATTTAATTCACAAATTATGTATGCAAACCTCCACAGTTAAATTTTGTGGAGGTTTTTCTTTACAAAGGAAAAAACATAGGTCACTCTTCAGTGCCTCTTATAATTTAGTGCATGGACTCAATGCCCTTCCACTCCCTCAACACTTTGGCTTTCATATCTCCTCCTCCACAGGTCACTCGACTTTCTCCAAGATATCGTCCTTGTCATTCCCATAGCCATAATACGAAGGTATGCCAATTTTCTTGTAAATCACATACCTACACCTCCTCTTCTTCACCTCAAGCAGGCTTATCAAATATCTCTTTGAGGTAAGGAGGAATTTTGTAGCCCCAAAGTATCTGTAACTGGGGCCCTTATTGGTGGCACCAGACACATCAACTTATTCCCTTCCAAGTCCGTCATATTGGCCCTTAATTTGACATAATTAGGACTACCAAGCTCTATGATAAGAGATTCCCAGTGCCCCTTTCACCTGATCATCAAGAAGGGAACCTTGAAGGATGTCTTAATTATAATACTATGCCAACCTCAAGAATGATCTAAGGCCCATATTTTATATTTAATAGAATTTAAGAAGCACATTTGGAAAAACAACTGATGATCCATAGGCTTCACTAGCATGCCTTATCGCTAAATATTAAGCATTTCCTTGGCCTCAGACTGCTCCTCCATGAGATCCCCACTCAAGTATTTACTAAGAATCTCATGTTTCTTCTTCTCCACAACCATGCACTTGATCATTTTCTCATCGAGAAGGGGCATATTGGAAACAATATCTGGATGAGAAAATGATCAAGGGGCAAATTGGAAACAAACTCTCGCTCTCTCTGTCGTTGGTTTCCCTTATCTTTCTATACGATTTATTCTACCACATCCTCCTTTTCCTCAAACATCACCAACTTAAAAAAACTGACCTCTCCCCTTTTGATCGTCAAACTGACCTCCCTCTTGACAGAATCGATCCTTTTCCACTCCCTCAATGCTCTGGCCTACATATCCTTCTTCGTGGACCGCTCAAACTTCTCTAAGATACCATCCTTGTCATACCTATAGCCATAATAATTGGTGTCATTTCACTTGTAAATATCATACCTATACCTCATATTTTTCTCCGCAAGGGGCTTATCAAATAACTCTTTGACGTTGGGGAGGAATTTTGCAGCCCCACTTGTATAATTGGTTGCTGGAAGATTGTAACGTGCCATCTTCCAACAACCAATTATATAAGTGAGGCTGGGAAATTCCTTCCCGGCATCAAAGAGATATTTGATAAGCCCCCATGAGGTTAAGAAGAGGAGGTCTAGGGAGCAGGGATTACAAGTGAATTGACACCGGTTATTATGGATACAAGGATCACGAGGACTATATCTTGAAGAAAACTGAGAGGCCTTTGGAGAAGGAGATGCATGATAGAGTGCTGAAGGAGTGGAAAAGGTTTGATTTTGTCAAGAGGGAGGCCAATTTGATTAATAAGAGAAGAGATGTCATTTCCATTAAATTGGTCCTATTCCAGGGAGAGGAATATGTGGTGGAGGAAATGGGAGAGAAATACAAGGGAAACCAATAACACACACACACAGAGAGAGAGAGAGAGAGAGAGAGAGAGAGAGAGAGAGAGATTGTTGTCCATGTGCCCTTTCCAGATGAGAAAGAGATCAAGTGCATGGTTGTTGAGAAGAAGAAACAAAGGCTTCTCAGTAAATACACGAGTAAAGATGTCATGGAGGATCAGTTCAAGGCTAAGGCAATGCTTAGTATTTAGTGATATGGCATGCTCATGAAGCTTATGAATCATCTGTTTTTTTTCCAAATGTGATTCTTAAGTTCTATTATATATACAATATTGTCCTTAGGTAACTTTAGGTTGACAAATTATTATAATTAAGACATGCACTAGGGTTCCTTTCTTGCTGATAAGGAAAACAGGGCACTGGGAAGCTCTGATCATAGAGCTTGCAGTCCTAATCATGCCAAAGTAGGGGCCAAGATGATGGATTTGGAAGGGAACAAAGTTGATTTGATTGATGCCGCTCAAAATGGACTCGATTACATATACTTTTGGGATACAAAATTCCTCCCCCATTTCAATGAGCTATTCGATAATCCCCTCGAGGCAAAGAAGTAGAGGTGTAGGTATGTGATTTACAAACGAATTGACATGAGTTCATATTATGGCTACAGGAATGGCGAATACAGTATCTTGGAGAAATTTGAGCGGCCCACAGAGGAGGAGATGTGAGCCAAAGTGCTGAGGGGTGGCAAAGGATCGAGTTCCTGTGCTAAATTATGAGAGGCATTGAAAAGTGATTGTCTCCACAAAGCACAACCTCCACAAAACTTTAATTGTGGAGCTTTTCATATGTACTTTGTCAATTAAATTGTTTGTTGGTGCATTTTTACGTGACAACCACTCTAGTGCACTTTCAATTGCATTAGTGCACTATAAACAATATAGCACACATGTATATTGCGTTTTTCGAAATCATGTTGATGTTGTTGTTGTTTGATTTATAAAATGTATTATGAGTACGCTAATGATTTCTCCATTTTAAAATTAAATTTGATATGTACCACTTATTAGAATTTAGAGTTACCATATATATAATGTTTAACTTTAGTTTTATGAAATCGTTTACTTTGTATTGTGATTAGAAAAACTTATAACCATTAATGCCTTATAATGTTTATTTCTTCTTCAAGGTGAATTATTTGTTGTCCAACAAGATATAATATGTTGATTAAACATATTTACAAATAAAATACATAAATATGCTAAGTGAAATTATTTTGATTTGAATAATTATGTTTTTTCATATATTGTAATAATAACCTTATCATATAATTATTCACTAATAATAATGATGATGTAATAATAATCTTCTTATACTAATTTTTATTATTCAAATATTACAAGGCAAAGCTATAACATAATAGTTTATTAAAATCACAATTGTTACATTTAATTTTTTCAAAATTTTTATTAATTTATATTATTCAACTATTATAATATATTGAATTTATTTAATTAAGTTTAAATTATTAGAATATATAATAATAAAGTTTGATCATAAAATTTAGATAAAATTGTTTTACAATTTTTAATTCTATTATCAACTTTATGAATCTTCTATTAAAAAAATATATAAAAATATGTAAATATTAATTCAATCTTTCTATTAACAAAATTGAATTATTAAATATTAAAAATAAAGTATACCCAACAATATTGATAATAATCATTCGAGCTAACTCTTTGGGGTTATATATATATATATATATATAAATAATCATTTGAGCTAATTAAACATAATTGTTATTATATTTATTTTTTTATATAGATTCTAATTACATGTTTTTAGCAGTTTGTTGTCATTTTCCACGTATTTTACCTTTGGCATGATCCATACACATTTTTATTCCTTTTTAATTGTTTTTTTTGTTTGTTAATTTGTGCTGGATCTGTTGGCTACGCGATTAACATGTGGCTTGAGAAATTGCGACTATGGGGCATCTAAGCTGTCAAAATCACCCGGGGATCGCACCTGGCCCGAGCCACACCAACCCTTATTATGGTTGGATTTTTTGTCCCCGCAGATTTCGAAGCAGTGACTTTAACAACACAGAGTGACTTAACAACACACTTCGTCACCGACTGTCCTACACCTCGGGGACCTATTCTTTTTTAATTGTTGATTGTCATATGATAAACACTTTACTTGACATGTTTACCTACTACAACCATAAACCTTATCTATTTAATACTTAAAAAATATTTTTTTTTAAAGTCAAAATTATTTTTAAAAGTTATTTACCTTTATATTACATATTCAAAAATAATTATATACATTAAATTATAAATATGTAATAATATTTATCTATCCTATTATATTAAAGATGGGCCCGTAAACAATTCATTTCTTTAATTAAATCATTGTGATATAATTAAATCATTTCTTTAATTAAAGAGAAACATAAACATCAACCATCACAGTCATAGAAGCACAAACATCAATGAAAACAATACACAATTATCTGAAATCACATGTGTGTAATGGATTACTTTAGGAGAAACACAAACATCAACGAAAATAATACAATTATTTATTATCTAAAATCACAAGTGTAATGGATAGCTTTACATTTATTATTGTGTTACATCTTACTGAATGTGAAATTTGATGTTTGTAGATGAATCAAAGGAGATTATGTTGATATAGAAAGAGATTTACGATTATATAATATCATTTAGAAAAACACAAACATCAGTAATAACAAATATCTAAATTCGCACGTTTGTAATGGATTGCTTTGAATTAATTATTGTGTGATGATGTATTGAATTTGAAATTTGACGGTTGCAATTTTATTTTATTCTATACTTACATAGAAAGCGATTTACGATTGTATTAAACTATTAGCCTCGTGCTTTTTAGCCTTAGTTTTTATTAATCATTGTTTGTTTTTATGATTTAAATTTATAATTAAATTTTATATTTTATAATTAATTATTGGGTTTAGTTTGGGTGGTTGGGAGAAATGATTATTATGCTTTGTTGTAATGACTTTTAGCCCTATTGTTTATCGATAAAGATTTTAGGATTAAATACTCAAGAGTTTTCCCTCGACTTTGTAATTTGGACTTTCTTTTTTCAATATATCATTATCAAAATAGACATGGATTATAATGTATCTTTGTTAATTCTAGAAACAAATTTTTTTAGGCCGAGGATCTATTATTGTACATTGTCCATGGGTTAAAGTTTATGTTACTTTATATACCTAGTTCAACCATTCATCTATAACCACCCTAATATTGTTGTAGCATGTTAAGATGTACTTTGTCATGATCTATAAACTAGCTAAAAACTAGTTTTCATGTTTTTTTTATGGAGTGGGATAAGAGTAAAATTTCAGCTTCCTTCTTGAATGGTTTTTTTGTGTGGTTAGATGAGAGTGATCCTTTGATGATGAAAAGAAGATTAATGACAATGTCCTACTTCTGGTTATCCTCTTTTCCATTTTCTAATGTTGAAATATTGATTGTTTTTTTTAGGGGACTCCGCATAATTTTGAACTAGGACTACCAAGGTTCTCTACAACCTAGTATGGGGGAGATGTTGACACATAACATTACATTACGTGATAACAAAAAAATTAAATAAAAATAAATAACTATGTACATACAATGTATGTGACAACATCTAAAAAATTAAACCAACATATATCCATCTTAAATATGGATCTATGAAGCATTGAAAGGGATTAAATTTCTTAAGGTGTATTTTTTTTTATCATTTAATATGAAGGAATTGATACATGATATGGAATTAAATGATAAAAAAATTGCGTCTTAAGAAATTTGATTCTTCTCGATGTTTGATAGATTTGGGATCAAGATAGATTTACGTCGATTACTCTGAAATGTCCTATGCAACTTGACTTGGTTCTCATACTAAAAATTGGATTTTCTCTTAATCCTAGTTGTAAAAAAAATCTTATAATCTTTGAAAATAGGAGATTTCCCCTTTACTTGACAATCAATTTTTTATTTATTTTTAGTATCTTGGTTTCAATTGATCTAAAAGTTGATTTTTCCCAAATCTTCCCTTTGCATTTGAAAGCAATTTTGATTCCTAAATCTCAAGGAAAAGTGGAAAATAACTCCCTCGTTCTTCATTGCTAAACTTGCATTAAAGAGATCATTCTCTAATAAAAGTGCAACCTTCATCCTTTATTAACATTAAAATAGAGATCATATTCATTTACCAGTTCATATCTGGATCAGATCTGCCTCGGAGCGACCCACCAGTGGCTCTCAAACCTGGAAACATCTGTCAAAGTCCCTTCCGATCATTCTTCAATGGATTTCGTGGAACCTAGGCAATGGTTATCTGATTGAAGTAGGCAGAGACAGTTTATTGGGATTGGGCAGACATGCCATGCTTTCCCCCCCACTTATGGCGCACCTTCATAGTAAGAGCCTTTTTTTCTTACATCAAATCAACTCACCGTCCAGTGGGGGACTTTTGGGCGAAAATTGGCTCAGTGGCACGGATCTCCAGTTGGAATCCGATCTAAAATGGGAATGGGACAGCTTCACTCAGATGTGGACGGACGCGGGCATCCGACTACAAGAGCGGCTGGATACCCTCATGTGGATGGGAGGGGATTGTTCTGGCACACTCACTGCAAAAAACGTTTATCAAGCTTTAGCTGAAAAATTCTGGTCTAAAACTAATGCTAGTTTGCGCCAGAAGATTTGGAAGGGAGATTGTCCAATCAAGCTAAAACTGTTCGTTTGGTTGCTGATCGAACATAAGCTTCTAGTTTGGTCGAACCTTCAAGCCCATGGATGGGAGGGGCCTAGCCGCTGCATCCTGTGTAAACTACACAGCGAGACTATCCCCCACATCTTCATCGAGTGCTCATTCTTCCGATCGGTGTGGCAGCTCATAGCTCCAGCGCTAATGCTCACCACGACGTGGACAGGTTCCAGCGTGCCAAACTGCTTTCAAAACTGGATGGGTGATTTTAAGAACCTTGCTTTGTTGCCAGTCTTTCTCTGCTGGCAGGTCTGGAAGGCCAGAAACGCTGCACTGTTTGATGAGAAGTCTCCTTCGATACATAGAGTGGTTAATTTAATTCTTGCTGAGACGACTTTGCAAAGAAAACAGTCATCGACTCCACCTACCAGCAGGCTTAAATTTACAGTTCCTCGTGACAGGGCTGTCGCCTGGTTCGACGGAGCGGCTCAACAAGGTGGCTCACTTTGTGGGGCGGGAGGGAAAATCGCTCTTAACTCTCATTCATGCTTCTGCTGGACTCTAAACTGTGGGCATGGATCTAACATGAAGGCATAACTTTTGGGAACGTGGGCATCTCTCATTCTGGCAAGTCGCCTGCATATCGATGAGCTTTTACTCCTGGGTGAATAAAAAATTATTATTGATTGGCTGAGCGGTCGAGCAGACTTCCATGTGGGGCCCTTGAAAGCTGGAAGGAGAGAACCCAAGAAGCCACCCACCTGATTAGAAAGCTCTCTTTCTCTCACATCTATAGAGAGGAAAACAACGAGGCAGATACCCTTTCTAAAAAAGCTTTGTACTTGCCATCGGGACACATTTGTTTTACAAGGCGGGAGGAAGGCAATGAAGGACCTGCCATCATGATCAATCTTTGACTCTGCCACCTTTTGTTTTTATTATTGCTGCTTTCCCATGGATCCAGAAGCCGATCTCGGTATTGTTAAGGAACAGATTTGATAGTATGGACTGCACGATCCACAAACACAGTTCCTCTCATGTATTCGTCTTCGCGAAAATAGATTTGTATATTTTTATATCCTTTTGAATATAAAGCATATTTTTTCTCGTGGAAAAAAAAAATCCCACTTTAGGAATTTTGCAATGAAAAATGGTAAACCATAGGGATACAAAGTGAGACATTCCTCTTTAAATGAATATGATGCTTAGGATGATAAAAATGTGAAATATTAAATACTATGAAATATTAAGCATCATAGAATAAACCAATTATTAACTCACTACGTGATACATTTCATTAAATATACATTATTCATCATCAAACAAAAAACCATTAACCATTGATTAACTCATTACATAATGCTTACTATTTCCCCAAAAAAAAACTATCTTCCAACTAATTACTACAAACTCCCAATGCCATTATTCCTTACACTTATTATTCCAATAAAAATTCTCAAACGTGCTATTTGCCAACCACTTTCTTGACCAAATAGTAGGAGTTTTCATTCTCAATATGAATATTTTTTTTTTAATAATGTGCCATGATTCTTGCTGGTCGTTGATGTGGCTCCATCTGTTAATCGCTCTTCCTACCTACGTTGTCTTATTGTTGGTTGATTATGGTCCACCTCACACAATTTCCCATTCCCAAAAATGACATATGATTTACTTATGGAGGCCTTTTATATTTGTCCAAACATCCAAAAGGGACGAAGATGTGACATTTGAAATAATTACACACAAATTATTAAAAAAACATATGCAAACGTCCCTTGGGTTCAGGAAACGTCCCTTGGGATGGTATTATGTCAACCTATGGCACGTGGGGTTATGTACGGAACTCATAAAAGCTATGTCAGTTTATATTAAAGATCCCGACACTTTAGATAGTCACATCAATCAAACAAAAAATCACCTTTTCAAATCTTATTTTCCCAACAAACTACAAAATATTCGGACTTTTCATACAATGGATTTAAATATTAAAGATTCCAAGGTGACGAAAATGTGGACACGTTAAATGACGAAATTAATCAAACTTTTTAAATTTAATTTTCCAACTTTTCAAAATATTTGGACATTCCATAAAATGGATTTAAATATGTGTTTGGAAGAGATTTTTCCTTCACGTGCTCACTTGTTTGACTTTTAGGGAAATGTCTATAATACTTGCAAATTTTAGTAGAGGAGTGGATATCTAACTTCTCATTTTCCAAATCTCGACCCAAAGGAATAGACATGCCTTTTCAAGATACTATGTCGAAATTTTGCACGTTACATTTATCGGAAGCTATTTATTAAGGTGTTGGTTAAATGTTTTATCTTTTGGTTTTTTTAGTTGGAATCTGTTGATGTAAATTTGGATAAAATCGTTATTTTCTGTTGTTTAAAATGTATTTTTGAATGCATAAATGGATTTAGTGTACTGAAAAACCCCTGGAGCATTCAGATTATACAAGCTTAGCCACTCAAAACTACAGATCCGACCATTCATCACCAGATTTCGAGCAAAATCAAACTGAAAAAATTGTCGGGAAACAACCAAAAAGTAGAACGTTTAGACCACTGCATTTATTAATATTAAATAATTTATCCCCGGTTACTGTAAATGCTTAGTGTTTCTCGAAACATATCTTTCGTTAGTGGTAGGTTTTGAGGGTAAAAACTATTCACCTTTCGATTTTTTTTTTTAAAGCAGTTTTGAAGTTAGAAACAGTTTTAATTATCCATTTAAAAAAAATTATGTTTCAAATTTATCTAACTTAATCTTCAAAGTTAAAGAGGGTATTGAACAATTCCTAAAACATTTTAGAATGAAAGAATTTGTCATTTTTGTGATACTAAGAAGTTGAATGACGAAAATAATCTTCTTTTAGAATGTCCTTGCATATGCACACATTAAATCTTAATTTCAAAATATTTATAATAATTTCGACCTTCATAAACTCTTAATTCATCAAAGCTATGGAGATTCTCTTAAGATTTGATATTGGTCTTGATGGATGGTAATAACAATACTAATCACCATCATAAAATACTTAGATACTATATAACTTATATACTTATAGTATATAACTAATTATAATTGTATAATACATAACTAGTTATATTGATGATGATGATGATGATGATGATGATGACGGTTAACGTCCTCTGAGACCAAAATTGGTCTATCCCATTACTCCTAACCTGTAACTGGCCATCCCTAACTCCAAAATAACTTAACATGCTTAATCCTAGTATTGGTGGTTTATTACCAATACATCCTAAAAAGTACCTACTTAATGGCTGTGTTTATTAAGTATTAGATAAAATGCAAGTAAATTAAAAAGCCTAGAAAAATAAACCATTCCCTACCCTACTTCAAAAGTCTAAGATACAATAAAGAATAGGAAATATTATATTATGAATGGAAACAAGAGACTTAAAAGAAACACCTCAAAATAGTTAAAGAAGGTGGGCTCCAAAACTAACTCAAGGGAGGGTCCTTTGTCTCCTTGTATGCTCCACTCCAAGCTTCTGGTGGTAGAATGAGTATCCCTTAATGGTAGAAAGACCTATGATAGGGGTGCTTTGTTCTTTTTTGAGGAATTTTGGTAGCATAACCTTGCAATGCATGGATGGATGTAATGGGTAATCTCAATGGTTTTATTCATAGTAGAATAGGTGGATCTTTTTTACATCTAGCTTCAACGTGAATGATCCCATTGTATTAATGAAGTAGCGAGAGAAGGATAACTATTAAAGACTAGATCAAAGGTTATTTTTGGAAATAATGAATTGGTAAGGTCCACTTTAGGCCACTACACCATCTTTGAAGGCACACAACATTAATGAGTCGAAAAAAATAAATATATTTTTTGTTTTAAGGCCAACACATAGATTTTAAAGGGATAAGTGTGTACCTCACATAAATAAAACAAGGTATACACTGTGTGTTATATTTTTGGTTAAACTTAGATGTTTGAATCGATTCATGTCACAAAATTAAAGTCATAAGACGATGAAAACAATGGAAATGAGGGATAAAGGCTACCAAAGTGGTGTGTAAGGATGAAAATACTTCTAACAAAGTA
>ML784833.1:139568-160589 GCA_009831015.1 Picea engelmannii
TACATTGAAAAGTGAAGAATTTATAATTCTAATTACAAACGTTCCTGTCATAACTGACCAGGACGTGCTCATTCTATTTTTAGTCTAACTAATTTAACTGATCAAAACTGCTTGGTGACTTGGTGCAACCGCATGCGGAATTTCTGGGGTAGGCCGTTGGCGAGGTTTCTGCACAACCTCTTCTGACTGGACAGGTGACTGGACCTGGATAGCTCATCTGCTAATCAAGCAGATCACAGAGTTCCTCCCATCTGATGTGGCTAGGCACCGTGACTTTGAGAAGTCTCCGATACACTTCGTCCATTTCTGTATATTTGGCGAATGTGGGCTTAGTGAGGAAAATGTATTGGATCTCGTGCTGGATGCTGATGTCAAATTGAAGGGAGTCCAGGAATGCTTTGCCAATGATGCTCCCTTTTATGCTAGCGAACCTTGAACCGTCCTTAGACACCTCCGCTAATTTCTTCTTGTAATCCTGGAGTGTCATTAGTTTGTCATTAATGACCTTCAGACCAGGTAGGCCTTTCTTTTGGAGAGCATCAATCTTACTGAAAAACTTTTGTACTCCTAGGTCCATGGTTTGAACCTTTTCTTCTAGCTAAAGCATCAATCCCCTCTTGGTCAAAACTCTTTTGACTTCAAGGATAGTTTATGTTCTGTCCTCTATCTTCAACTCTTCCAGCTCTTCTCTGGTCTTGGAATTGAGGAATCTTATTATATCATTTGCCTGAGTTGGTCTGTCTCCCAATTCCACTATGATATTCTCAATGGCCTATTTACTCCTCTGGACCAACTCGTTCTGTTCAAACATGATTTGAATCATGGGATAGATTTCATTCATGGACTTTGTGATATCTGTCCATACATTCTCCTTGACCTCAACCAAAGTCTTCCCTGCCATGTTTTGTTGGTGGAGCTGCTGTAGTTCCTTATTTAGATGCTCAGTTACCTGTTTATCTTTGGACAGACTAATTTGGAAAGAGGTTTTGAGTTCCTGGAGGCTCTCAACTTCTTTCTTAAGCCTGCTGATTTCTGTCTCTTGCAGGTTCATTTTTTCCAGGGATTTGGTGAGATCAGCTGTTCCCTCCTGTGATGTCACTGGTGTTGCTGATGGAATTGCTGTAACTGTTGCAGTGCTCAATCCGACAATGGGGATAACACTCAATGGAATGCCTTCCATCAGCTTCATCTGTTCTTTCTCTTTCAATAATTTTTCCATCTCAGCTTCCATTTCCTTGAGCTGAGCATTCTGCTCCATGAGCAACTTTAGCATCTCATCCTTCTCACCTTCTTTCTCTGCTATCTCCTTAGCCTGTGAATCCTCTGTGGGCCAGAGTTTCAGCTGTTTTCTTAAGGATGCAATGTCTGCATTATTTTTCTTTATCATCTCTTCCGCTGCTTTGAAGTTCGCAGGATCATAACCGATCTTGAGGACCAGCTCCTCCAACGTCTTGATTCTGTTGTCTTTTGCGAAAGATGATATTTTCTCCATCTTCAGTTGTGTCTAAGCATTATTCAGTGATACCTGAAATTTTGCTACAGAAGCGGAAGCGTGTGCCAATGTGTGAAAAACCATCTCCCCTGTTTGTTTGTGCAGATCCATCTGATCTGCTGGATGCACGTCCTTCACCTGGAATTCGAAGGTGGCCCTCTTGTAGTCTGAGATCACTTTGGGATCCAATACCTGGGCTTGGAGGTAGGCCATGTGCATTCTTCCCTTTTCTGTATCAAATGCAGACAATGGCCTGTGCTGTGCAGTTGACGACTGCTTCTGAAACTGGGCGTAAGTACTGCTGGTGAGGGTCTGATTCTTCTTCTTGATCAATTCGTACTTCTCGAAAATGCCCAACTTGGGCCCAGTTTTTCTTGGCTGAGTATCCAGGGGAGAATCTGTGGATTTCTTCGGTATTGCTATTGTGATTACCTTATGCTGGCTCGAACCAAAAGGTAGAGTGACCGGCTTGATCACTGGGGTAGTTACTGTGGTAGGCGAGACTTCTTGTTCTACTGTCGTGCCAGGCGTTGAAACTGTCTTTGGCCTCTTGGTGTGCATCTTGAACTCCTCTGATGACACCTCCGTTACAGGTGGAGACGACTCTTGTCGAGGCCTTTTCTCCTTGGGGACCTGAGGTGTGGTAGTGGGGGGCACACTCGTCAAGGGCACCTGCTATTCCACTTCAACTTGTTGTTCCATTTCGACTAAGGTGTCAGGCACCCATACTGTCTGATTTGCAAATTTTTCGATCTCAGGCTTGGACTCATGCACATACGGTATATTCTTATTCCTCACCCGCATTTATGAAATGATCCCGCATGGATCATAGTGCCATGTGAAACTCGTAAATAATTTCATCTCCTTCATCATTCGATCAACTTCTTCTCTGGCACCTAGACTGTTGCAAATGAAGGAGCCAATTTGCCCCTTGATGCGCAGCTGCTGCTTTTTCTTCAATGAGACAAAATGAATGTCGTCTGAATTCATAATCTGTCTAATATACTCTAATGCAAAGATTCTTACCGGCACGTACTTTGGCAGCTTGTAGGGTGCCAATTCGCACCCGAAAACTCTGATCTCAGTGTGGTTTTGATACAGGTACCAGTCTCCTGTCTTTGCATTATCCGAAAGATGTAGAATTCTCTCGACCTCATCATTTATTCGTGGTTCAGGCCTGCCGCTCAGCATGCTGACCACCGGGTGATAGAAAAGATCAATGAAAACCTTGAAGCTATACTCTGTGGAGTTGTGCTTCAGAAGAGAAGTCCATGATGTGACTGGCTATGGCCTTCCGTCTGCATCCATATTCTGCATGGAGAAGCTGAATTTGTCGGCTTGAAAGTAAACGAACATATATGCCAGTATAGAAGAATATCTAAACATGTCTTTTGTGCCAAAATTCACGAACTGTTCATGAATATTGTCGGCCAAGAAGGTGTTGTAATTGAACTACGTTGTGGGATTTTCATCATTTGAGAAAATAGATAGAAAACCCAAGATGGGCTCATCCACCCATTGGTCAGAATAGTAACCCAGCAGGGCACAAAGGGAGGAAATGATTTGGTTTCCTTTGGTGGAGAACATGGATGACGGGTAAGGGGGATTTGTGGAAGGGAATTGAGCGGAAGTGGGGAAGAAAAGCTCGAATATCTGAGCTCTCTGGGGAAAGGTCATTTTCTGATATAACTCAGTGAGGATTTCTAAATTGAAAGGGGACGCTTTCCCATGCTTTCCCTTGTCCTCATTCCTGGCATCCCATCTCAACACCAGATCTCCCAGCTCAAAATCATCTTCCTTGGTTCGTTTGTCAAATATCTTCTTGATGTTTTCTTGGATTACCTGTGTTTTGTTGAAAACTTCTTCTCTAGTCTGTTGCAAATGAATCATCTGGTTGATTCTTCTCTGTGAATCATTTGGCTCGGCTTGCACCTCTTGAAGTAATTTCATGACAGGGAATCCTAGAGAAGTAGGGAAAACTGCCTCTGTACCATAGACCAGCTGGTAAGGTGACATACCAATTGACCTT
Source organism: Picea engelmannii (assembly GCA_009831015.1). Taxonomy (NCBI): domain Eukaryota; kingdom Viridiplantae; phylum Streptophyta; class Pinopsida; order Pinales; family Pinaceae; genus Picea; species Picea engelmannii. Next base: position 143,090 of record ML784833.1, read on the forward strand.
TTGGTGGTCAATCTATCTGCCCATAAAGCAAATACCAACTTATCATGCCATGATTTTTTATTTTCCTGCAATGTTTTCCTGATGATATTTACCAAAGTTTTGTTTGAAGACTCCGCCAACCCATTCCCCTGGGGGTAGTAGGCTGTGGAATGCCCCAAACCAATGTGATACCGGTTGTAGAAATCTATGAGTTTCTTCGACCGAAAGGCAACTGCATTGTCAGTGATAATCTTTCTAGGACAACCAAAACGAGATAAAATATTGTTTTCAAGGAATTTGATAATTACTAAGTCAGTGGCTTGCCTGCTTGGTACTGCCTCGATCCACTTGGTGAAATAATCGGTGGCAGTGAGAATCCACCTGTGTTGGCCTGAAGAAGGAGGGTGAATTTCTCCAATGAAATCGAGCCCCCATTGCTGGAAAAGGGCCTCAACTGATATAGGTTTCAGAGGTAAAGGAAGGAGTTTCCTTTTGCCTTCAAACAGTTGACACTGGTGACATGCTGTTACCTTCTGATGCACATCTGCGAACACGGTGGGCCAGTAAAATCCAGCTCTGAGTATTTTGTTGGCTGTGACCTTCCAGTTTAAATGACCACCACATTCTCCTGCATGAAACTCTTCCAACACTTTATCAGCTTCATCCTTCAGTAAACAATTTAACAGAATGCCTGCAGGGTCTTTCCAATATAAATTTCCTTCTAGAATACATAATTTCAAGGCTTTCAACTTTAAAAATCTAGCTTTAGTCTTAGTTAAACCAGGGGGAGCTTGTAAATTTTGTAAAACGAATATAAGGTCTGCATACCATGGAGAGTTGAGAAATACCTCTCTAACGTTTGGAGTTGCCATCTCACCCTGTTCATCTGCAACATCTAGAAAATTAATGTCAAGAGCTTGGAAGTTAGTTTCAAACATTAATTTGGCGAGGCCTTGGCCTTTGATTAGTTTGGTGGGCTTAATATCGATATCGTATTCTAAAATGACAACAATCCATTTTCCCCTTCTTCCATCAGGGTTGTCCTGTGTTAGAATATCTTTTACTACCACGTTTGGAACATAAGCTATGGTGTGGGAATGGAGAATGTAGACCCTGAAGTCTTTTATATCTTTTACCAAAGCAAAAGCTTGCTTCTCCATGATATTGTAATTCAGGGCATCATCTCTTAGAGCTTTGCTGAAGAAAGCTATGGGCTGTTCATACCCTTCACTGTTCTTCTGCAGTAATACCGCTGCTATAGTATGTTCAGAAGCGAAAGAAAAAAGATAAAAATCTTTAGTGAAATCGGGGCTGATCAATACTGGGGCTTCTGTGAGTGCTCGCTTGACTTGATCGAAGGATTGTCTGGACTCATAATCCCATTTTATTTTTACATCCTTTTTAAGCATGTTTGTAATGTTTCAGAGGAGTTCGGCCAGGTTGGGAATGAATCTTCGTAGAAAGTTAATTTGCCCGATAAAAGACTGTAGTTATTTGAGGTTTCTTGGGTGTTCTAGCTTTAGTATAGCCTCGATTCTACTGGGGTCTATTCTGATTCCATATTTAGAGATGATGTGTCCCAGTAGTTTGCCTTCTTCTAACCCAAAAAGACACTTCTTAGGATTTAAAGAAATCCCAAACCTTCTACATTTCTCGAAAACTCGTCTTAGGTGCCGCAGGTGTTCATTGTCAGATTTGGAAAACACAGTCACATCATCTAAATAAGCAACAATAAACTTACCCGATTCTTCCACGAAGGCGATATCCATGGCCCTCTGAAACGTGGCTCCTGCATTCATCAGACCGAAATGCATCTTCACGTACATGAAAGTGCCCCATGGCGTGGTAAAAGCGGTTTTATCTTGATCGTCCGGGTGAACTAGGACCTGGTTGTAGCCTGAGAAACCATCTAACAGAGATATGCTACTGGACCTAACCACCCTTTGCAGGAGGTGGTCCATCTTCGGTAATGGGTAATTATCCTTCAGAGATACTTTGTTCAGATTTCAGAAATCTATGTAGAGTCTGATTTCCCCGGTTTTCTTACGTGTAGGGACTAAATTAGAAACCCACTTAGAGAAGCGTAGAGGGACTATGATTTTGGCATCATACATTTTCTTGATTTGTTTTTCTATCAGAGGGAGTAACTTGGGATTTATCCTCCTAAGTTTCTGCCTAAATGGTTTTTGGTCTTCCTTTATGGGAATCCTGTGCTGTATAATGCTAGTATCATAGGCTTTCAAGTCCTCATAGCCCCAGGCAAAAACATCTGAATATTCTTTGAATAGCTCAATGTATTTAAGATTTTGTTCTGGGGGTAATGATTTTGACAGTTTGACCATCCTAGGCTTCTCTTCAGTCCCTATATTACAGTCCTCTACCTCTTGTCCATGAGCTTCTATTTTTGGTTTCTTAGCTACATCGTTACTGTCAAACAGATCTTCTAAAGGAACAAGACCTCTAGGTAAAACATTGCTTTTCAACTGTAAAACATCAGCGTCCATTTCATCGTCCCCTAACTCCCCTGAATCAACTGTATCTACTCCTAAATCTATAGTATTCACACTATCTATTTCAAAATCAGAATTATTTACATTCTCGTTTTCATTTTCTAAATCTATATTTGTACATTCAAAATCGTTCTTGCATTGCAGGAAATCTTCTATCTGATCATCATTTCCAAAAACTTGCCAGTACCTGATATTATCAGGAACTGTCGGTCTGCATTTGACCTCAATAGTATAGGGGCGAGTTTGGCGGAAAGGAATCTTGCAGGAGGCTGCTGACGTAGCCAATCCGTCAGCCAGAATATTCTGTCCTCTCGGCATTACCTGCAAGTCAACCTCATTAAAACACTTCAAAGCATCAAGAACAACGTTCCTGTAGGTTCTAAGGCGTGGGTGTTTCGCAACATACTCACCTTTAATCTGCTTGATTATTAATTCAGAGTCACCCCTTACCATTATCTGCTTAGCACCAACTTTTTTCAACAGCTTCAGACCGAGCATTAAAGCTTCATATTCGACAACATTGTTAATGCACTGGAAATTTAATTTGTAGGAATGATTTTTTGAATACCTTTTTCGATGATTATGCAGCCAGAATCCAGCTCCTGCTCCTTCTTTACTCACAACTCCATCGAAATCCATACTCCAGAAATCGGCGGGGAATTCTTCAGTGATTACGTTTTTCATCTTTGCTACCTCACCGATTTCTGGATCTTCATCTTGACTAGATACATCTTCCATCAGCTGAGTATCTTGTTCTTCCGTATCACCATCATTGTACAAGATGAATGAATCTAAATCGGAATGAGCAGAGTAAAGGGGGTAATTGTGCGGTTTCTCCTGGCTACTGACCATGTACTTCATCAGTGTTTCTATGTATGATCTCCTCTGTTGTCCAAACACTGGGATAGTGGCGTAAGACATATCCAGCTGCAGGGTTCCCTTCAACTTAGCTCCCCAAGACCAGGATAGCAACATTCCATACTTAGGCGGAATGTCTGCAACCACTACGTCCATTACCATGCTTTTTGAAGGGATCTTAACCAGGGTGATGCATAGGTCTTTGATCAAACCAATACATTTGACTTTGCTGGAGTCAAATGAATGTAAATCCTTGTATGGTCTGGTGACCTCCAGTCCCAGTTTTTCCATTACTGCTTTAGGCATCAGATTATGTGAGGTGTCTGAGTCCAACATAGCGTTATGAAATATCAAGTCGTGTATGTTTAAACTGATGTAAAAGGGGGCTACATCACCGGTATCGTCTCGACCATCTACTTCAGGTCCGAAAAGGAGTTCGGGATGATCGTTGGTAAGGTTCACAATGTCTGAATGAGTCACTGACCCAATAGTCAAGGCCTTGGTGCCTATATCTGGTTCAATAGCCAGTGCTTTTATTACCTGTGATCGATATCCGTCTCTGTTCATCAATTCTGTAAGTGGGATGGGAATTTTTATTTTTGCCAATTCCCCTTCAAGGCTAAACGGTGTAAGAGCTTTGCCTTGGCTCATCAGTTCTGATTTGTCTGTCATGTTCTTCGGTTCAGAAGTACTTGGCGGGTTAACATGTGAAGCATCAGGTTGTGATGGTCTCTTCAGAATGGTGATGTTTTTCTTCAAAGGAGGGTCAACTTTACTCTTCTCAGGAATCTTCTCAGAAGTCTTCTCAGTAGAAGGTTCAGGAGCTCTCTTGGTTTCGACTGTCTTCTGTGTTTCGGTCATCCTCTTGGAGGAGGTCCCTTCTGTCTTTGAACTCCCTTCTGTCTTCCTACTACGCAGATTATACTGCCTGTGTACCTCCAAAATGGCGTTCTCAAAAGCCTGTTGTTCCGCCTCTTCGGATTCCTCACTTACCTTTGTTTGATTTAGCAGAAAAAGTTCCTGCTCTTCTTGAGTAAGAAAGATGGTCTCATTGTCGTGAATTCCCATAAGGTTGATGTGAGTGTCCTCCAATTCTTCAATCACTTCTCCCCCTTCATCAGCATAGTTTTCCTGTAGAGGAGGTCTGATCGGCTGATCTGGGCCCCTCTGCTCTCTCTGATCTCTAGGATCTCTCTGTCTGATCTGAGGAGGGTTTCTCCTAAAATTGGGGTTCCAAATCTGAGGAGCAGGTGCATTGTCCCTTGGAGGGTTTCTGTCGGATAAATTCATTCTTTCCAGCATTAATTCCACTGTTCTGGCCAAAGAATCCAACTTGGAATCAGTGGTCGACATGGAAGGTTCTTCTTTGATCGTAACTTTCCTTTCTGACCTCTGACGGGCCCTTTTCGCCAATAGATTGGTCTCCACACTGATAGCACTCTTCTGCATGTCCTCTAGGGTAGCAACATTTCTCTCTCTTAATTGATATGACATGTCCGCATCAAATCCATCAGGAAATTTAATCAATGCCATACCTTGGGGAGGTTTGATTTCAGTGGGGATTGCATTGTACAGATTGTTAAAACGGGTGCAATAATCCTCTACCGTCTCACCTTGATTTCTTTTTATATTCTTGTATTCTGACAGTATTTGGAGAGGGTTTTTCTTTACCTCCCATCTGTCAAGAAAACTTCTTTGGAATGCAACAAGGTCAGGAACTGAGGCGGCAGGTAAAGCTTTGAACCATTTCTTGACGTCTCCTGTTAAACTCTGGGCAAACAATCGCATTTGCACGTCCGCCTCATCAACTTCTTGCAAGTCAAATTAATCATTCATTTTGTCTACATGTTGTTGGGCGTTTAACAGTCTGGTTGCATCGAACTGTGGAAGTCTTGTTTGGTAGTCTTGGGGCATGGCATGTAGCAGCACAGCCAACACCAACGGAGCATATTGAGCTGCCATGATGGGTGGAGGAGGTTGGAGAGAAACCTGGATGGTCGACGATGTAGCGACTGAAGATGAGGGTGAGGAGGGACTGTATGGTATTGAGGTAGTGATTTGTAGTTTAGTCGTGGGAGACAAGACTTCTGGGGTTCGGGGTTGCAAAACAGTTGGATAAAAAACGAGTCCAGACGCAAAACTGTCGGACCGTGTTCTAGCTAGACTTCGAGGTGGAAAGGTATGAAGATCAAGGTTTTGAGAGTTAACGGGTTTTCCTGAAAAGAAATGTGACTTAGGCAGGGAAGTATGACTCCCTGAACCGGCAGCCGAAGCCTTTCGCCTGAGTAAATATTCGGGGTTATCTATCACTGTTGCAAGTTCTGGGTCGGGATGAGATCGAGTGTGAACTTTCTTGGAAGCCAGAACTATTTTTTTTGATTTATATATATATATATATATATATATTTAATTTAGTGAGTATGAAAATAATATGTACAAAGTTTGATCAACCTCTAACATTACTTTCTTCTCAGAATCAAACATTCTTTTAGGGGAAAGAAAACACGAAAACGTCAATTTTTAGTTCGTCCCCAGTGGAGGCGCCATTATGTTAGCACTCGGTAAATTTCCTAGAGGTTGAAACAGAAGAAATCTATGAAGGTAACTTTATCCAACCACTTTTAAAGCTGGGAATCTAGCCCTTCTAGCTTCAGAGAGGGATCTCTCTATATGATTTAGCTTTGTTTTTAATTTTAGATGTTAGGCTAGGTAGAGAAACAGGTAGGTTTTGTTGTAAAAGTGTTTTTGAATTGGTTGAGACAGTCTACACCTCCATTGGGCTATGGGGTCTGTGTTAAAATAAACGTGAGATACAAACCATAAACGTAAAAGAAATACTTCAACAGGGCGAGATAATATACTCACTGGATCTTTAATAATTTAAATGATGGACAGAAGAAAAGATGAGAAAGATCATTCAACTAAGAAGCAATTAAGAATTCCTTAATTGAAAACCTTAGAAGATAAACATTAAAACCTTTAAAGTCGGAAACAGTGTATCTAAGATAAATCCTACAACATACGTTACTTTTAAAGATTAGTTTCAGAAAACAATATGATCACTAAGCAAGGAAAACATTCAACTAAGAGAAAAACGTCACCAGTGAATACATGCAAGAATCCTGTAAAAGTGCTTCCTCTTTATTAATGGCAGATCTCTTCAAAAATAGTTACAGTCTGATAGCGTCAGGGTGTAAAGATCAACAACCCCTAATACATTGAAAAGTGAAGAATTTATAATTCTAATTACAAACGTTCCTGTCATAACTGACCAGGACGTGCTCATTCTATTTTTAGTCTAACTAATTTAACTGATCAAAACTGCTTGGTGACTTGGTGCAACCGCATGCGGAATTTATGGGGTAGGCCGTTGGTGAGGTTTCTGCACAACCTCTTCTGACTGGACATGTGACTGGACCTAGACAGCTCATCTGCTAATCGAGCAGATCGCAGAGTTCCTCCCATCTGATGTGGCTAGGCACCGTGACTTTGAGAAGTCTCTGATACACTTCGTCCATTTCTGTATATTTGGCGAATGTGGGCTTAGTGAGGAAAATGTATCGGATCTCGTGCTGGATGCAGATGTCAAATTGAAGGGCGTCCAGGAATGCTTTGCCAGTGATGCTCCCTTTTATGCTAGCGAACCTTGAACCGTCCTTAGACACCTCCGCTAATTTCTTCTTGTAATCGTAGAGTGTCATTAGTTTGTCATTAATGACCTTTAGACTAGGTAGGCATTTCTTTTGGAGAGCATCAATCTTACTGAAATTTTTTTGTACTCCTAGGTCCATGGTCTGAACCTTTTCTTCTAGCTAAAGCATCAATCCCCTCTTGGTCAAAACTCTTTTGACTTCAAGGATAGTTTATGTTCTGTCCTCTATCTTCAACTCTTCCAGCTCTTCTCTGGTCTTGGAATTGAGGAATCTGATTATATCATTTGCCCGAGTTGGTCTGTCTCCCAATTCCACTCTGATCTTCTCAATGGCCTGTTTACTCCTCTGGACCAACTTGTTCTGTTCAAACATGATTTGAATCATGGGCCAGATTTCATTCATGGACTTTGTGATATCTGTCCATACATTCTCCTTGACCTCAACCAAAGTCTTCCCTGCCATGTTTTGTTGGTGGAGCTGCTGTAGTTCCTTCTTTAGATGCTCAGTTACCTGTTTCTCTTTGGACAGACTGATCTGGAAAGAGGTTTTGAGTTCCTGGAGGTTCTCAACTTCTTTCTTAAGCCTGCTAATTTCTGTCTCTTGCAGGTTCATTTTTTCCAGGGATTTGGTGAGATGAGCTGTTCCCTCCTGTGATGTCACTGGTGTTGCTGATGGAATTGCTGTAACTGTTGCAGTGCTTAATCCAGCAATGGGGATAGCACTCAATGGAATGCCTTCCATCGACTTCATCTGTTCTTTCTCTTTCAATAATTTTTCCATCTCAGCTTCCATTTCCTTGAGCTGAGCATTCTGCTCCATGAGCAACTTTAGCATCTCATCTTTCTCACCTTCTTTCTCTGCTATCTCCTTAGCCTGTGAATCCTCTGTGGGCCGAAGTTTCAGCTGTTTTCTTAAGGATGCGATGTCTGCATTATTTTTCTTTATCATATCTTCCGCTGCTTTGACGTTCGCAGGATCATAACCGATCTTGAGGACCAGCTCCTCCAACGTCTTGATTCTGTTGTCTTTTGCGAAAGATGATATTTTATCCATCTTCAGTTGTGTCTGAGAATTATTCAGTGATACCTGAAATTTTGCTACAGAAGCTGAAGCGTGTGCCAATGTGTGAAAAACCATCTCCCCTGTTTGTTTGTGCAGATCCATCTGATCTGCTGGATGCACGTCCTTCGTCTGGAATTCGAAGGTGGCCCTCTTGTAGTCTGAGATCACTTTGGGATCTGGTACCTGGGCTTGGAGGTAGGCCATGTGCATTCTTCCCTTTTCTGTATCAAATGCAGACAACAGCCTGTGTTGTGCAGTTGATGAATGCTTCCGAAACTGGGCGTAAGTACTGCTGGTGAGGGTCTGATTCTTCTTCTTGATCAATTCGTACTTCTCGAAAATGCCCAACTTGGGCCTAGTTTTGCTTGGCTGAGTATCCAGGGGAGAATCTGTGGATTTCTTCGGTATTGCTGTTGTGATTGCCTTATGCTAGCTCGAACCAAAAGGTAGAGTGACCGGCTTGATCACTGGGGTAGTTACTGTGGTAGGCGAGACTTCTTGTTCTACTGTCATGCCAGGCGTTGAAACTGTCTTTGGCCTCTTGGTGTGCATCTTGAACTCCTTTGATGACACCTCCGTTACAGGTGGAGAAGACTCTTGTCGAGGCCTTTTCTCCTTGGGGACATGAGGTGTGGTAGTGAGGGGCACACTCATCAAGGGCACCTGCTGTTCCACTTCAACTTGTTGTTCCATTTCGACTAAGGTGTCAGGAAACCATACTGTCTGATTTGCAAATTTTTCGATCTCGGGCTTGGACTCATGCACATACGGGATATTCTTATTCCTCACCCGCATTTCTGAAATGATCCCACATGGATCATAGTGCCATGTGAAACTCGTAAATAATTTCATCTCCTTCAGCATTCGATCAACTTCTTCTCCGGCACCTCGACTGTTACAAATGAAGGAGCCAATTTGCCCCTTGATGCGCAACGACTACTTTTTCTTCAATGAGACGAAATGAATATCGTCTGAATTCATAATCTTTCTAATATAATCTAATGCAAAGATTCTTACCGGTACGTAGTTTGGCAGCTTGTAGGGTGCCAATTCGCACCTGAAAACTCTGATCTCATTGTGGTTTTGATACAGGTACCAGTCTCCTGTCTTTGCATTATCCAAAAGATGTAGAATTCTCTGGACCTCATCATTTATTCGTGGTTCAGGCTTGTCGCTCAGCATGCTTACCACCGGGTGATAGAAAAGATCAATGAAAACCTTGAAGCTATACTCTGTGGAGTTGTGCTTCATAAGAGAAGTCCATGCTGTGACTGGCTGTGGCCTTCCGTCTGCATCCATCTTCTGTATGGAGAAGCTGAATTTGTCGGCTTGAAAGTAAACGAACATGTACGCCAGTATAGAAGAATATCTGAACATGCCCTCTGTGCCAAAATTCACGAACTGTTCGTGAATATTGTCGGCCAAGAAGGTGCTGTAATTGAACTGCGCTGTGGGCTTTTCATCATTTGAGAAAATAGATAGAAAACCCAAGATGGGCTCATCCACCCATTGGTCAGAATAGTAACCCAACAGGGCACAAAGGGAGGAAATGATTTGGTTTCCTTTGGTGGAGAACATGGATGACGGGTAAGGGGGATTTGTGGAAGGGAATTGAGCGGAAGTGGGGAAGAAAAGATGGAATATCTGAGCTCTCTGGGGAAAGGTCATTTTCTGATATAACTCAGTGAGGATTTCTAAATTGAAAGGGGATGCAGATTCAGCACGAGGAATTTGCATCATCTGGTCAATGTCTTCGGGAGTGATGAAAAAGAGGACGTCTCCAGATAATGAAACGATGGCCCTCTGGTTGGGAATATAATGGGCTTGGCATTTGAGGGCGAATTCGGGGAAATGGTGGATCTGGGGAAAAAGGTACAGGGGTAAATTGGACTCCCAGAGTCCAATTTCATCGCTCTGGTCCAGGAACACCTCCCTGAGCCATGACTGGAGATCTGAGACGTCAAAATCGCATATAGTATCCACGATCAATCTATCTTTATCGACCAAGGGGATTTTGTCCAGGTCGATGGGAGGAGGAAGAAAAGGATTCTCTTCTCCTTCCGCTTGTCTTGGCTTTGACACCATTTCTGCAACAGTACCTGCAATAAACACGATGTTAGTGGGGTAGACTGACTGTGGATGAAGGTGGAAGAAAAGCAATGGAGGCGTAAGGGTAAAATGTTCTGGTGCGATGGACGAATAGTGAATGAAGAGGGAAAACGATAGTTTTATTTAAAACTTGGGTCGGTTGGACGCCGGAAAACGGTCAGCATGACAACGGGTATGGTATCCAGTAATTAATGAACAACGGGCCACTTGGGGTGATATGGCAGGTGACGGTGGCCAAAACATACAGATGGTTGACGTGGCTGCTAGGGATTGGAGGTGATGGGAAGTGAAAGTCGCCATAAGGGGCTGGTCATGAGTGAAAAGGGTAAAGGACTGACAGCGGGGACTGACAGCAGTTATGGGATGAGACACGACCCCGGGAACAAGTGGGACAAGTGGACTCAGTGGAGGATGACGTCCATGAGTGACGGGGCTGTCANCCTCGGTTAAAGGCAGAACACCAGGGGGGGTCCGAAATCCATTGTGATCCATTGATCTGCGCACTTGTTTCCTGGCCGCAGATCTTAGCGCGCTCCTTAATACTCATTCCGGACCCCCCCCCTCCATTAAAGTCAGAACGGACGGGGGGGTCCGGAATCCATTGTAGACCGTTGATTTAAGCGTTCTATTCTGTGCCGTCTAGATGCGCACCCATGTTATTACCGATTTCGGACCCCCCCGGTTAAAAGCAGAATGGTAAGGGGAGTCCGAAATGCGCCGTGCACCGTAGATCTTGGCGCCTTGATTAGAACCGTCGGGATGTGCATGAAACATAATCTGGGAGCAGACAAATATGTACTAGGGGAAAAACTTAGGATATAAAGCATTTTATGGGTTTTTTCCAATTTTTCACATAGACACCACCAAGGGGACATCATCTAAACTATTCTTAGGCAATGGAGACGTGGTGTAGCATTTTGATCAATCTGGTTTCAAGGGTGGTGAAGCAAATAAAGCAACTAACCTTGCTAACCTATCTTCCTAGGAAAATTAACCCATATTAAACAGTTGGGTTAAAAATTACTCTGCCTAAGGGCTATCTGACCAGGATTAGACAGTTTGGTCAGATTTATTCACTAATCTAACCTAAGGGCTATCTGACCAGGATTAGACAGTCTGGTTAGATTTATTCACTAATCTAACCTAAGGGCTATCTGACCAGGATTAGACAGTCTGGTCAGATTTATTCACTAACCTAGCAACATTAAATTTAAAAAGAACTTGGCCATGTTTGAAAGGTATGACCAAGTTACTATTATTGCATGGGGCTTTTTTCTTTTCAATTCTTTTATGCCCTCTTTTCTTTTACTATTTTTCTTTCTTTTCTTTCTCTTTTTCTTTTTCTTTTCCTTTTTCCTTTTTCTTTTTCTTTTTCTTTTTTTCAAATTATTTGCAGAATGAAAAAACATTTGTCAATCAAAACACTAGATACAGATAATATCCAAGTCATCAATTGATTCCCATAATTTATGGGGTGATAACAGTAGTCATTTAGGCCATAGTGTCATAGTCAACTCCATAGTGAGTGCCCCTTCCTTTGTATTTGCATATCATAAGTAAAGAAAAGAGAGGAAAGCATAAGCCTCACCTTCTAGCTAGTTTTTCTCCCTTTATCGGATTTCCTAGGACATGTCTTGTGTTCATTTGTGTAGATGGTGTGTTCATTCACTTTTTTTTTTCATATTTAATTTATTTTCATAAATTTGAGCAATAAGCTAGTGCTAACAAATTTGAGATATAAGGAAATAAACCTGCATAATAAAATAGTTTTAGTATAATAAAAGATCTATTATGATGAATTGTTCTAGTGGAATATCCATGGCAATTTACAGATCATCTCTTGAAAACAAAGTATGGGGTAACCTCACTATTCCATCATGAGGGTTGGTACAAAGATAATGAATAAGATTGACTGGGACTGAGACAATAATGGACAAGAAAGGAAAATAGTAATGGACTCAAGATTTCCTTTGTTCAAAGCTGTTAAAATCTCACTGTTCCCAATACTTAGATAAATTATTGCCTTGTGTTTTTCCTTGCAGATAATTAAATTATAGCACACAGAATAAAATATGTTGTCTAGAAATAATACAAAAAAAAATAGAAGAAAAATATAGAAACCAAGCTTCACATAGCACACAAATTTTTTTCCCTTCAAATAATCTTTCATTAAATAATGACTCCAAAATTATAAGGGCTCCCAAAATGGGAAATATGCCCACCGAAAATAGAAACAAAAATTTATAGCAAACTCCTACAACCCAACAACTTTTACACTATCGTACGACCCTGTACTGACATCCTGCGCATACACGCACTGTACGACTTGGACATGCGCGTATGTATGCGCTTATGTGCTCTGAACTAGGCATATGTACAGACCCTCAACAACTGATCTGGAATGTATGTACATTCCTTGTTGCACCTGTGCGACACGTATGTATGCACCCTTCTGCACCTATCCTGCATGTGTGTACACACCTTGGACTATTGTTTGTTGCATACATTTCTGCTTCATCTTTGTACGACTTGATCTGTAGTTGTACCTATTGTTGATATGCTTCCCAGATATGTCCTTGCTACTAGATATGTCTGTTGTAGTTTCCTTCTCCTTTGGAATAATCTAATCTCCAGATGAAATTCCTTCTTTACCCTTGCTGAGATGTTCTTGAGAAAAATTCCTTATTTTCTCTCTCTATGAGTCATTGACTCCAATAGAATTGTCTCTTATGTGTCTTTCCCCTTCACCTAGCCTTGATTTTATTAGCTTGAGTTATGATTGTATCAAACATAACCCTAATCTCCAAAGTGATTAATGGTTGAAATTAAATCTCACCTCACTTGAGATCAATGACTAAGATTCATTTAATTCACTAATGCTAATAACTTTAGCATTTCACTAAATTGAACTCAATTTAATTATAAAAGCACTTAATAATTCCTTTCCTTAAAGTAAATTACTAAGGTTGAAGGCTTTGGATGACTTCCACATGTCTAGACACTTAGACCTGTGTGGAAGTATCTATCTGATGCTACAAACATCAACACTCCCTCTTAGCGAGGAAGATACTTTTGGAAGAGCCACCTGGAATTGGCTATCCCTCTGATCTTGGAACAATATCCCACACAACATCTTGAACCATATCATATTTATATACCTCATGGTATTTTGCCTCTTCAATGACATTACTAATTAGTTCCATAAAGTTTTTAAACTTCTTAGGAGGCCTACTCTCCCTGAAAATGATTCTAGGAGCCTCAACATGCTTATGAGCATCCTTCAATGTTTGCATAAAACACTTACGTCTCCTGATATATATAGAAGAGGCTAACTCATCCTCCCCACTTGAAGGTTGACTCCCTGAACTAGAAGCCTTTGAATGCAGTTCTGCCTTTGGAGCCTCTTTCTCCTCATCCTTTGCCACTGGTGGCAACTCATGAGACTTCCTAGATGCTAAGTTCTCCTCAAACTTAACATCTCCACTCACAATTGTATTCCTCTGTGTTGGAATGAAGATCTTGTAAGACTTTGAGGTCTCGTTGTACCCCCAAAATATCCCCTTCTCTTCTGAAGGCTTCAACTTCTTCCTCTTCTCCATAGGCACATGGATGTAAACTAGGCAACCAAATATCCTCAAATGTCCAATATCTGGATTCACTCTCGTGAATTCTTCCTCAGGAGTCTTGTCCCCAAATATCTCGTGAGGACTCATGTTCTGCACATATACTACCATGGTACATGCCTCTTCCCAAAGAAGCATAGTAAAATCCTGGTCATGTATCATAGCCCTGATAGAACCAATGGTGGATCGATTCTTTCTCTTCGTAACCCCATTCTGTTGAGGGTTGTACAAGATTGTTAAATCCCTCTTGATACCTGTCTCCTTGCATAAATACTTGAAGTCATTGAATGTGTACTCTCCCCCATTATATGACCTCAAGACCTTGATCCTCTTCCCTGTATGGTTCTCCACCTAGGCTTTGAACTCTTGGAACCGAATGAAGGCCTCATCCTTGGTCTTCATAAATAAGATCTATGTTTTCCTAGAAAATTCATCAATGAATGTCACATAATATAGTGCTCCATGTACTAATTCCATTAACATCAGTCTTCTCACATATGAATGTATAATATCCAAGATTCCTTTGGACCTACTCTCACTGCTTGGAAAAGTAACCTTGGAATTCTTGCCAAGTGCACACCCTTTGCACACACCCTGTTGCTCAACACTAAAATCTAGAATACAAGGGACAACCTCCCTTTGAATTGGAAATTCCCTATAGTGTAGGTGTCCCATCCTCCTATGCCATAAATCACACATGTTTTCACTATCATGTACAAAATCCTTAACATTCTTACCCTTCAACCTGTATAAATTTCCCTCTCTAACCCCAATGCTCAGTCTTGTGTCAGGGATATCTCCCTCTAGATGTATGAGTACTTGTCCTTTCTTGAACATGACAGAGAAACCCTCATCTTCCATAACTAATACTGAGAGAAAATTATTCTTAAGTCCTGATACATATCGCACATCCTGGGACTCAAACGAACCTCCTGACTCAAGCTAGAACAATATTGTTCCCTCTCCCTTTACTACATACTTGGCATCATCACTAAGTTCCACATGGATCCTTGAGTCCTTCTCTGTCAAACTATTGAATCTCTCCCATGATTCTCTCATATTAAGTGATGCACCATTGTCCAAGTACTAAGCACTCCTGGTGAAAGTGCCAGTAAAAAGGTAGGAGACACCATATCTTCCCTCCAAATAACAGTTAGGCACCCTCCCTAAGACAAAATGCATAAAAATGAGCAATCGAGACTAAAAAACGAGAGAAACATCTCTAAAAAAGAAAATAGAGCAGGTGGAATAAAAAACCATAGAGGATAAACACGTGAATGGAAAAGCAAAGGAAAAGATGAATCAAACCAACTAACCAAGCCATAAAGGAGCTGGAGGAGGACTTGGGCCATAAAAACCTAAGAATGCCATCCCTTGGAGAGTGTTTATGTGTTTATGAGCATGAATCCACAATACCTCATGATTGTTCATCTCCATCTCAAACATGGTTCCATACAAACTTTCCCCAAAATCATACAAGATTCTTCATGGTTTCAAAACATTAGATATGGAGCTCTTGACACCCTCTTCCTACAAAATTGTCGTAGGAATTCCACCGCACATACATCTAATGTCGTCACTACACAAGCACAAACCTCAAGCCAACTCGAGAAGGTCATTAAGGTTGGGGGGTATGTGGTAGGATTCCATCCAATAGGTGGTTGTTACATATATTTTCTTGATCATCAGTTGATCTGGGGAGATTATTTTCCAAATGGTCGAGAAAAAAACAATCCCAATAGAGCTAATATTGTTTTAATAGTTCCTAGGGTATTGGAAGGTCCTAATCTAAAGAGTTGGCCCCTAAGTTTGCAGGATGGCTTACAAGGACATTGATCTTCTTGAAAACATGGGAAGGAGTCATGTTGATGAAGTGAATGAGTAGTGAGGCAACATGAGATATTGTTGAAGAGAGACACTAGTTTGAAGAAACCTTGTCTGGAAAAGAGCTACACAATAGCTTGGTTAGAGCCAAAATGATGATAGCAGAGTCCCCTTCCACCACCATTTTTTTTAAAATTTAAACTTTTGGCAATAGAGAATCCCTTAATTAAACCATCCAGTTCAGAAACATTGTTGGTTCTTCGGCCTAAGTGGCAGGTAAACACAAACGAGATGCCACCCTTTTCATTTCTGAGAGCCCCCCTCTCATCCCTAGTGTTGTTGGGAAATAATACCCTACAGAATAGCAAACTAGGGTCAGACTTGCATGCAGATTTTGACCATAAAGAAATGACCTTTTAACCTACCACCCAAAACTTAAACCCCTCTTTCACGATACATGCATGGAAAGGAACTACTGACCTTTTTACTGATGTTTGGTGTAGATCCTCCGTTGCGCTCTTGACCGCTTGCTTGCGCTTCTCCTTCCAAAGTTATCCTGCAATCAAAACAAACAACCACGCATGCATGCTACTTTTCTATTTGAGGGTTAGAAATTAAGCATAAATTACACAAACCACATATAACTCATGTATTGGGACGGGAAAAGTATTCTTTTATTATTTTCAAAATGAATCAACTTACAATAAAAGTCGAGACCGGCCACCGCTCCTTGATCCTGATCCTGGGATCCTCCTCTTCTTTTGTCCTCCAACTGCTTTGCGTTAATTCTCCTTAGGCTTGAGGAAATGCTAAAGGGTTGGGACAATGGATTCGACAAATGGGCAGAGTTTCTTCGCTATAATTTTCCTCCTCCAAATGGTACCCCTACCCCTTCTTTTATAGGCTAGAAGGAGCTAGGGTTTTGGACGAACCCTCGGCCATGCATGGCCGGGAGTTTCAGTTAACTGACCCATAGCTTTTTGTCCCATCAACAACTTTCCTATTTTTGTGTTTTGTTAGGTAAACGCGGGCCCTAGTATGTCTGCCAGCGTTCATACGCGTGCAGTAGTGGGTTAGGGCGCGTGTACCTTGACCCAAGAGGATTTTCAAGAGTTTGTTCAGCATAGTTTTGGCAAGGAAGGGAGATGAGTTGGCTTGATGCCAGGTAAGCATGTGTGGTGAAATTTAGGGTTATAACAGATGCCCCCTAATGTGTGAGGTCAGAAGAGCATCCGATGGACGAAATACATTACCAATCTTTTACCAATCTGTACTGATGTGCTGAATGAGTGAGCCCAAGGATCAAGAACCAGGAGGTGCCATCTGCAAAATAACAAATGTCTCACCGAGGCAGGCATACCCATGCTTGGGATAAAATAGAACCATGGCTACCAATCAAATACACTATAGATCCATGTCAAATAACTATAAAGAGTAGCCACGAACAATACACAGTGGAGCTACATCTCAAAATCAGAAAGATGTACATATAGAGTATCCATCCTCCAGAAGTTAATTCGTCCTGATGGATGTACTTCAGAGCTCGAGCAACAACTTCAAACTCTTCTAAAACTTGGGTAGGAGTGTAATATGAGTGTACGACTGCACTACCTAGAGGTCTTCGATGGCTCGTCGGTTGTGGACTTGATAATCTTGATGATCGGACTGAAGGCTTCAGTGATTTTGAACAAGGACTCGATTGGATGTTCAGGATGGCCGGGTATGCAGACAAGAGACATATTGCAGAGGGGCCGACTCAGGCTTAGTGACAAACTTCCTTTGGACAATAGCACGACAAGTGATAAGACTCAAGCAACATATATGTTAATCATAAGTCTACGAAGCAGGAGGCAACGCAAACTCTCCATATGTTTGGAAGAGT
>ML784833.1:160758-171386 GCA_009831015.1 Picea engelmannii
ACCATTTTAACGAGTGTGACAAGGACAAGATCACTCGGCTATTTTTTCACTTTTAAGGAGTCTGAAAAAAGCTTAACTATGGACTCCGTTAGGAATATTCTTCTGGACCAATTTAACGAGTGTGAAAGAATAAGGTCACTCGGGGATCTTTTCAATTTTAGGGAGTCTGAAAAGAGCTTAACTATGGACTCCGTGGGGGTTTCTTTTTCATAAATTTAGTCCCTCAGGCCCGAAAAAGGGATAAAATTATACCTGAGAGTACTCTTCTAAAGAACGAAAGTTCTATAGAGTATACCTTTGTTCATACAGTTGACCGTCCGGACCGAAAAAGGGGTAAACTACAGCCAGACAGACGTGACTTCAAATTTCAGTTTAACGAGCGTGAAATGCCACAAGATCGCTCGACAATCTTTTCATGTTTAAAGGGTCTGAAAAGGGCTTAAAAGAAGACCCGTTTAAGGAACGTTCTTCTGGACCAATTTAATGAGTGTGAAGAAACAAGGTTACTCGACAATCTTTTCATCTTTAAGGATGTCGGAAAAGGGCTTAAAGAAGACTCCACAATGGTTACTTTTCTCAGTTAATTCGGATGAGATCGAAAAGCATAAATGCAGTCTCACCGGATGTTGCTTTTGGATCTCAAAGCGAGCTTAAAAAACAACAAAGTTAGCTCATGATAGACTCTTTGTGGGTCGATGCCTGGCATCTTCTCGGGGGAGCTGTATGCTCCGACGAAAACATTGTCTATGATGCCAGGGGTTCTGGAGATATTGATAGGTATCTTTTCAGCAATGGTTTCCATATTACCCTCAGCATAGATCTTGTGTGTAGCTAAGGGATTAGTATGACAAGACCTATCTCCAGTCATAGTCATGGTGAATTCTCCTGCTTTGATTCGGCTTAACTTTGGGAGGAAATATGATCTGTGATGAAGATCCTCCCAAGGTTTGTCCGGACTAGTCATTGCTTCGATTGCTGCTTCGTTAGAAGGCAAGAATAAGTCTAACCAATTGATGGTAGCAAGATAAACCTGAGCCCAAATAGGCTCTAGAAGTGGATCCAACTCTTGCGCGGGAGTCACATCAGGGTTAGCTGAAGCTTGCTGGACTAAAGAGTACACTACTTCAGCATCCGACAAGGGAATGGACATGCTGGAGTGCCCTGTCTCATCCATCGTGGCTGATGGGGAAGGAAGAATCCACGGATCCTCAAAGTAAGTGGTGCGGAATGACGAAACTTGAAAAATCTCATCCTTGTGGTGATTAGATATAAATTTGACATCGTCATGAGGAGGTGGGTAATCGAAGGTACCCATCAAGGATGGGCACAAATCAACTCCTACGTTAATGACACTAGGCTGAGGATTATCAATCATGGGAACCGTGGATGCCCGCAAAGCTGGGTCAGGTCTAGAAAAGGACAATTGATCAATGGTCACTATCCGACCCTCGTGTGGAAACAACAAGACTCAGAAAACTGTAGCAACCACAGCTTGCATAGCATAAGTCCAACTCCGACCTAACAAGAGGTTATAGTCAAGGGGAGCATCAACTACCTCTACTTCGACGCACACGGTCTTCCCTCCTAACTGCACAGGGAGAGAAGGAACGATGCCATGTGGTCGGAAAGAACAATCGTCGAACGTAGTGAGGAGAGTAGGTGATGGAGACAAAGCGGGCTGACCAATGGCCTTCCAACATGCTAACGACATAACGCATGCCGAGGTGCCCTCATCGACCACCATGCGGAAGATATTGCGTGTAAAAGTTTTTGTGGGATGAGCCACTACTATCTGAAACGCTACATGGTAAGGCAGACAAGGTTTTAATTCGGTTGTATCTAGCATGATGGTACATGGGTTACAAGTCTTAGTAGAGTCTAAAGAAGTTAACAAGGATTTCCTCTGAGCAGGGTAGCTCTGAAGGACTTCCAAAGCAGAAATCACACAAGGAGTTTGTGATAAATCTTCCACCACAGAGTACTTCTGGGTGGCCCTTGCATTTGGGTTGTGAGAAGCTCTCTTAAATGCACCCTTTGGAATGCACGTCATTGTTTCACCCAATGTCTTCTCGATCTGTAGAGGAAGAGATGGGATCTCAACTTCTTTTCCCTTCTCAGAGGCGCTTGGTTTACTATAGTCGTGCGCTCTAGTCGTGATTAAGGCATCACCCCTAACCATATATACGTTCGCGGAGGAGGAATTGTTTGGGGGAGGGCAGGTTTCTTGGCTTCCCCCTTCGGCACTTGTAGAGGCTTGAGTTAAATTTTTCCCATGCTGAAAGGGATTAGTCAACACGGCTTGCTGTTGCTGTGTGACAAACTTTTGGGCCTCTGCAAGTCGAGGACATAGATGGGTCGGGTGGTCTTCCACACATAAGTTGCATGGATACCTCGCCTTCCATTTTTCCGTGGTGCCCTCGCCAACATTATCAGTGGGTTTTTTATCCCCCTTACCCTTTTTTCGTTGTTTTTTCTTCCCTTCAGGCTGCTGGGTGGCCTTTGGGTTAGTCGTCTGCACGAAGTGTACACCTTACATTTGGGTAGGAGGAGCAGCCAAAGCAGTAGTCTGGCTGGCCGCTGAGTGTTGTATAGATAACTGTTGCAATTGCTTTGTCAATTGCTCAGCGGGCTTGGTTTGTGCTGAACCAACAATACCATCGGCATGTGGTCCAACTCTCTGTCTAGTTTTATCTAGTATCGATCATGGTGCATCTGAAAGGATGTTGTATAATAAACCAGACTGAGAATAGATGAGCTCAAACTGTTGAGCCCTCATGATGGCATCTTCTTCAGAGAAAACTCCTGAAGTCGTGATGTCTTTGGATAATTGTGGGACTAAAGACTTAAGGAACCACTCAAGCAGGAATGCTGGTGGGACTGGTACTTTGATTAGACTCTTTCGATGTCTCCACTCTCGGATATGATCAGAGATATGGTCCGCTATTGTCTGTTCGAAATTGGCAAGCATCTCTGTGCCAGCGTCATATCTCACAGGTAACTGGAAATGGTTAGGGAAGGCCATCGCCAGTTCGCCAAAAGAAGAGCATCGTGAGTGATTGAGCTCGATGTACCATTTCACGACACTCCCGATAAGAGTGCGTTGAAACAATCACAACTGGACGGAGTCATCTTTCAATGAGTTAGATGAACACCAAAGATGGAAGGTAGTCACGTGATCACCTGGATCTTCGTTAGGCTTGGCCTTGAACTTTGGAATGTTCGAAGGCAACTTCGTTGGCATAGGAGGCCAATGTGGATCATGACAAATAGGATCATTTAACAACCTTGTCAAATATGGCAAGTGTAACGTTGCCAGGAATGGTAGTTTGGGTTGCTGCTGATAGCCTGGGAAAAAGGGTCTTGGAGTTTGACTGGCACCAGGTTGCCAGGAAAAGTTTGGCTGCTAGCTCGGATTCTGGTAGAAACCATGGCCCTGACCAGCGTAAGGATTTTTCATCTGTGGAGACATCATTGGTTGATTCCCCATAAAGGACATAATATGTTGGGCATTCATCGTGTTTGACGGACTTTGGGAAGGATTACCCCATGCCGGTCCTAACGGGAGAGGCATAGAAGTCTGTCCAGGGTTCCATTGACTGTGGAAAGAATTACCCTAGAATGACATTCCAGAGGAAGGAACGAATCCTTGTCCTGAGTTCCAAAGTCTTTCTACATGTGCCCCCGACGTAGGAACAGTACCCTGCGTCAGAGTAGACTGTCCAAAAATGGGAGTGCCCCCAGACGGGAAAGCGGTGGATGCGAAAGTGTTGTTACCAAACGTCCCGTTCCAAACAAATGGTGACGAACCTATCAGCATAGTGTGCGCAGGTGTTCCTTGACTCCCGGCTCCAAATGAACTCATGTGTGTAGGATGCTCAGTGGACTGCTGATGCAGACCACCAAGCGAAGGGGACGAAGGAGAGATATGACCTCCAACGTAAGGAAAAGCGTTAAAAGGGATAGGAATGCCCCCAAGTTGACCTTGCAGAGGAGCGTTAGAGCTCCCTGCCCCCAGACTCAAAGTCTGTAAAGTGGAGTGAGCGAGTGCAAGACTTGTGCCCGAACTAGGCATACCGTATGAGAATGGAGGGCCTGTCGCATTAGGTGTAAAGGGAGTTGTGGCTGCCGCGATAGATGGGATCGGTCCACTGTGCGACGTAGTTGCGGCCGAGACCATGGTGGCCCGGACTGACGACGGCAAGTTAGGAGATGCTTCTCCTGTGGTAGCAACGGTAGTGGGAATGGAAGAATTCCCAGAGGAAGTAACAACATTTGTTTCCATAGCTGTGTGAGGCACTGACAGGCGTTCATAAAATTGGATTGGTATGCTGAATGATGGCCAAGTATCAGTGGTTGGGGTTTCAACCGAGCCAATATTGGCAGTTGATTCCTCCGGGAGTTGTTCGGGCACAATGGTTTGTAACCCGGTTGCTTCGAAAGACCCTTGTTGGTCTAGCTTCCGCCTCAATGGTGGCAGGGGTGGCTCCAGTATAACCGGCGACAGGCCCATAAGCCTTTGTGACCGGTGAAGCTCGGGATCCTCCACTGTGTGAGAAGATCCAAGACACGCTAAGGTATTCTACACATTCAAACAATAACACACACTAAAAAAGAAGCCCCTAACATAAGACAAGCAATCACTAAACTATTTTGAAGAACAA
Organism: Picea engelmannii; assembly: GCA_009831015.1. Lineage (NCBI taxonomy): Eukaryota > Viridiplantae > Streptophyta > Pinopsida > Pinales > Pinaceae > Picea > Picea engelmannii. The sequence goes on from ML784833.1 coordinate 165,420, forward strand.
TTACAACAACCAACACTAGAGCAACTTACCGGTGCAAGTGCAACTCAAATACAGAAGCACCCTCCGGGTATACTCTGCAAAGTGTGGCCTGGTGTCTGTCCTAGGTACCACGGTATACCCCTACAGTCACCTGTGTATGTCCCTACAAATATTGGCAACTAGTTTGCGAGCACGCGAGCAGTCACCAAACGGGTATAGTCGAAAGTCGGGTAGACCACAATGAGCAGGGTATCAAGCCTGAAACCTGTCAAGGGTATCGAGAGAAAATGGTCCGGAAGACAACTGAGGACCTCGAACAGATTTGAGACCCACGAAGCCCCGTGGCAAATGCAAACGACGGAATCCAAAAACAAGCCCTCGATATGTGTTCTCCACTACGCTTGGTCTGGCTTTGGAGGGGTTATCTCCACTACCTTTCCTCACGCGACCTCGTGTTTATCCCCTGTGTTAGAGGGGGGTCCCGGATAACTTCCACGAAACTGGACTTCTACACTCCCTATCACAGACTCCAATGTTTGGTTTTGAGTGGCCTTGGAGAGTTTCCTCTCCAACCTAATCCAACCTAATCCAAGGCCCTAGTCCTGAACTAGTGTATGAACCCTACAAACAAAAAGTCTAATAGATTTTAAATTAGCGTTTCTTTTAAGGGATTTTTTACATCATGGGGTATGAAGGTGAAACTGACGATGTGTAAAGACTCAACGCAAAAACGAATGAAAAAAGATGGAAACAAAAGACTTTTACTAAATGCAAAAATCAACAACTTTTCACAAACAAAGACTTCTTTTTCTTTTCAATTTTTCTAAGATTTCATGCAGCAAACATAAAGAAATTTCACTCGACTACGAGCTACTTATGCTCTAAATGCACTGCAAAAAACTTATGAACAAAAAGACTTCTCCCTAGCTATTGATGCAAAAACACAATCTTCAAACAAAGAAGAAAATGAAAAGATTTTTTTTTTCTCTTTTTTGTTTTTATTTACGTGCTAATCAAGCGACAAAGGGAAACTACCGACAAGCCTAAAACCAAGAAAAAACAACATTCTGGATTAAAGTGCAAATCACAAAGAATCAGAGCAAAGACACACAATGGCAATCAAGAAAGCACTGACTCTTACGCTTGTCTAAAAACCATAAAACAAAATTTTTCTTTTTTATATTTTCTATCAACTATCAACTAAGAAAAAATAGGCTAAGGGTAAGAGGCCCTAACCTACTGACTGTTCAAACCTGGGCTCAAACACCTAAGAGGAACACTTCTCACCACAAGAGGGGATGACTGCCCCACTCTGATTGAAAAGCAGCCTGTCAAGCACGCCTCTGTCACCGAAACAACACGCGTGCAAACACGTGCTGAGCTACAACATAGCGCGTGTACCCGCGGGCTGCACTTGCACAGGCCGCGTGTATGTATAAAATCCAAGACAAAGATAAACACAGGCAACCCAGACTAGGAAGAGGTCTTTGGTATTGATAACCAGGGTCTCTTGAAGGCTTGGATGCTTCTTCTTAATAGAAAAAAAAAATAATTGCAAGGAATAACAAAATGCAATAAAGCAAACTGAGACAAGACTGTGAACCAGCAAGACTCAGACAGGATCCAGAAAGCCCCCTGAGAATGTATAATTCTGACAAGGAAGAGGAGGACTGCCTCTCAAGCTTTCTGACTCCTACATGCTACTGAAACCTCTACAACTAGCGTTCACACGTGGACTGCAAGAGATTATGGCACGGGTACACGCGTGCAGGCCTTTTGCAGGCCGCGTGTACCTCTGTGTGTCCCGAAAATTGCCGTCAAGTAACAGTCAGGGAAAACTGGTATAAAGAACTAGGTTCCCTGCTAGCTCAGGCCTTACAGAAAAAAGACAGGCAAAGAAACAGAAAATCTAATCTCTTAAACTACCCAAAAACTCAACTAAATTCGGAAACCCTAAAGAGTATCTTCCCCAGTATGGTCGCCAATTTTGTTGTTGGGAAATAATACCCTACGGACTAGAAAACTAGGGTCAGACTTGCATGCAGATTTTGACCGTAAAGAAATGACCTTTTAACCTACCACCCAAAACTTAAACCCCTCTTTCACGATACATGCATGGAAATGAACTACTAACCTTTTTACTGATGTTTGGTGTAGATCCTCCATTGCGCTCTTGACCACTTGCTTGCGCTGCTCCTTCCAAAGTTATCCTGCAATCAAAACAAACAACCACACATGCATGCTACTTTTCTATTTGAGGGTTAGAAATTAAGCATAAATTACACAAACCACATATAACTCATGCATTGGGACGGGAAAAGTATTCTTTTATTATTTTCAAAATGAATCAACTTACAATAAAAGTCGAGACCGACCACTGCTCCTTGATCCTGATCCTGGGCTCCTCCTCTTCTTTGTCCTCCAACTGCTTTGCGTTAATTCTCCTTAGGCTTGAGGAAAGGCTAAAGGGTTGGGACAATGGATTCGGAAAATGGGCAGAGTTTCTTCGCTATAATTTTCCTCCTCCAAATGGTACCCCTACCCCTTCTTTTATAGGCTAGAAGGAGCTAGGGTTTTGGATGAACCCTCGGCCATGCATGGCCGGGAGTTGCAGTTAACTGACCCATATCTTTTTGTCCCGTCGACAACTTTCCTATTTTTTTGTTTTGTTAGGTAAACACGGGCCGTAGTAGGCTTGCCAGCGTTCACACGTGTGCAGTAGTGGGTTAGGGCGCATGTACCTTGACCCAAGAGGATTTTCAAGAGTTTGTTCAGCATAGTTTTGGCAAGGAAGGGATATGAGTTGGCCTGATGCCAGGTAAGCATGTGTGGTGCAATTTAGGGTTATAACACCTAGTAGCACCTAGGTTTCCTCTAGCAACTCCATTTAAATTTAGTTTGATAAACCCATGCAGGGGTCTTGTCTAGAGATCAAGAGAAGGATAGGACTTCTTAAAGAAACTTAGAAAATCATGAGGGTTGGGACTAAACTGCCACTCTTTGAAGACTAAATATTCCCTAACTTGAAGATTGGAAGCATCTGCTAGCCAAGGAGAAGAAAATATCAATTTCTTTATTGAGATTTGTATGGTGAGCCAAGTTTCATTGGAAGTTTGGTGCATGCGCTTAAAAGTACAATGATTATGTTCCTTCCATACCATCCAAATGATATTCCTCGAAAATATCCACCAAGACTTATTGATAATTGGGTTGTTGTAGTAGATTTTCTCCAGTTCTCAAGGGTATTCCAAATGTTGTCCCTATCTTTGTTAGACTGCCTAAATATCGAGGCACCTCTGTCCCATAATTTGTTAACTTCTTCACATATGTTGAAAATGTGTTTTCCATTCTCTTCCTATTTCCCAGACATATAGCATATGGAAGGGCCCTCAAACCCTCTAACTATAAGATGATCCCAAGTAAGGGCTATTTTTCAGGATAGAAACCATGGAAAAGAGGATATTTTTGGCCATAACTCTCAATTCCAGATCCGCTGCCAAATTCCCTTTGGTTTCGAGTTGTCATGATTAGGTATTAATTTGTAAGCTTATTTGATGCTGAAGATACCACTTCCTTGTGCACCCCATCTGAGGATGTCTATTCCATCCATAACATTAATTTTCCTCTCCTTTAGGAGCATGTAAAGAAGGTCCACTTACACTTGAGAAATGAAAGGTGACCAAACATTCCCTGAAACCCATATCTGGTAGGATCCTGGGACAATTTTTGTATATCTCTGCCAATAATGATTGACCTTGTAGCACCCAAGATCCCGAAGTTTGCCTTTAGATTGCTGATGAAGAGGATTGATATTAAGCCTGGACTCCTCCTACCAGGCATCTTCCTAGAAGAGGCTTTTTTCCCATGATCTAATTTCCTAAAAGGATTAATTTTGAATGATAGCTCTTTTAGCCCAGACATTGTTTCAAATAAGGGATCTAGGTCCCACTTCATTTAGTATGATGAGATGAACCTTTGAGGTTTGATTGGTGTATTTATCTTCCCTAATTATTTCCCATAGATCGTTTTGATTTTCGTTCCAGTGCCACCAAGTTTTGGCAACAAAGAATTTGGTCATAATTAGTGTGTCCTTTATAATGAGTTCCCCACATCATTTGGGTGATAAAATCTAATCCTAGGATACTAGGGCCCATTTGAACTCCTTGCTGGGGTTGCTCCATAAAAATCACGTTGAAGGGAGTGAAAAACGTTTAGAACTTTGGAAGGAGCAGCTAGGATAGAGAAAATATACAAAGGCATGGATCATAAAATTGATTTAATGAGAGTAATCTTACCGAGAAGGTTAAGTGAAGAAAGGTATAGTTTGCCACTTTTTCTTCCAACTTGGAAAGAATATCTTCCGAAGAATAATTATGAAGGGGAATGGCCAGGAGAGGAGCCCCCAAATATTTGGACGGGAGGGATCCTCTTTAAAAAACAAGAAGTTTGGAAATGTTATGTTGAATGATCAAAGGGATATTAACGAATAAGATCTGGGACTTGCCTTGGTTGATCATAGTGCTCGAAGCGAGAATGAAAGTATTGAGGATATTCTTGAAGGAAAGAGTTTCCTTAACCATAGGATGGCCTAAGAGTAGAGTATCAGCAACAAACTAGAGGTGATAAAGGGGATCGAGGTCTGAATGAAGCCTAATACCCTTAAGGGAACTTGAGAAAATGATCAAGGACATAGATCATCCTACACCTTCAACAACCAGAATAAATAAGAAGGAAGAGAGAGGGTCCCCTTAATGAATTCCCCTGGAAGGATTGAAGGTATCAAAATGGGAATCATTGAATAGAATAAAAAGGAAGTCTAAGGAGATAAGGTTTTTTATATAGGATACCTAGGCTAGATAAAAGCCAAAATAAAGAAGCCATTACTCCAAAAAATATGATTCAAATGGTTAAAGGATTTTCACATATCCAACTTTATCAACATGCTAGGATATTTAGAAATTTTTAGAGAATGAATAGTTTCATGAGTTGCTATAATTCCTGTTAGGATATTTAGACACTTAGGAGTTAGTTAAGTTCAACTTGTTCTAAATATGTCTTTAGGTAAAAGTGTGTTTCTTTAGTATGCATTAGTATGCATTTGTAGTTACATAATTTGATGGCCATGATATGTTTTAGACATAGAGCGATTCAACAAATCATATTCTCCTTGATCTTAATGACTATATTGATATGTGGCTTAACACATTATTGGTCCATGATATCTATTTAAAGAGAATGGAGGGTCATTTGCTAATGATCGTTTGTGGGAAACTCTCTCGTAAAATATTTTTCTTTTGCATTAATATATTTCTTAAAGTAGTCACGTTGGCTGGGGGTCATGCACTATTTCCCTCTTCAAGGGTTTTAACCACATGAAAATATCAGTGCATTGATATTTGATCTAGTTGTTTGAGTGGTTACTGAAGGTGTTTTTCCTGTGTGAGAATACCCTATTTTTTCAAACATGGTATTAGAATCTATTTGAAGACTTGCTGCCATTGTAGATCAATATTCAAACCTATGTTGCTGCATTTCTTGGTTCTACTATTTTCACGCATTTCGGGGCTAAGAGGACTATTCCATTGCATCTAGAGCACTTCTTCCAGTTGAATATGTTTTTTTTTTTTCACTCGAAAAGGTTTTTGTTTTCCCAAGATACAATCATTTTTGTCAAATCCAGAGGTGTAAACTCAAAATATGCCATTTCAAAAAAAACATTTTACATAGTTAATATTTTAGTTTTTCTATTTTATTCTTAGTTTACTACTCTTTCTAGTCTGTGTATGCTCTTTATCGTGTGCTTTGTGTAGTCTCGAAAAATCAGAAACATAACAGAAAGTGTTTTTCTTTCTACATATACTATTTTCTCTGCACTTATGTGAAAAATAAAAGACAAAGAGAAAACTTGTTTTTTCCAGGTAAGATAACTGAGATTTAACATCATTATTGTTTAGATTCGAGACTTTTTTTCTTTTCAATTTTTTTTTT